>JARFJB010001449.1:1030000-1252500 GCA_036346205.1 Vesta saturnalis
CAAGTCGGCGAGAGTTGTCGTTTTTTATACTGTGTAAATAAAAGTATAAAGGTGTTCTCATAGCGCGTCGCTTACTTTACAGTATCGCCACCCCAGTCGAACCAGAAAGCGCTGAAGGTCTCGTTAAGTCCCTCTCAAAAACCATACACTCTACAGTCACACATGATAAACAATACGGTCGCTCAAGGTATCCTTAAATCGTTATTATTTAACACTCAATTGACATCGAGCATTTATTCGGATTAGGCAAATAAACGACTGCAACAAAGAAATGAAGAATTTCAGCTGTGGGGCTTAACTTCACCCTTAAATTATGAAGTTTAGTCGAGAACATTCTATTAACCAACACCAACAAACGATTGTAACAAAAAAAAATTTAACCTTTGGGATTAAAATACTTATCCTTTGGGTTTAAATAGTGAACTTTTATATTTATATTTATATAATCCTGTACGTTTCTATCACACTTACAGTTATCATCCTCAGTAGTAGTAACTAGTACTGAGGACAATAACTGTAAGCGTTATGAAAACGTATAGAATTATGTAAATATCATATAAAAATACGCCATTTAAACCCAAAAGATAAGTATTTTAATCGTGTCTACTAATGGTAAACGTTTACATTAATCTTTGGGGATTCACTTCGCCCCTAAATTAAAGATGTAATTGGGAAAATGCTAATAACTAACAAACGATGCAAAATAGTCAACAAACACTAACAAACGATTTCAACAAAGAAATTTAAAAATATTTAACCTTGGGAAGCTAATTTAAAAAATGTAAATGGAAAAATACTAATAACCCATAAACAATACAAAATAGTTAACAAACACCAACAAACGATTACAACGAAAAAAGATTGAAAGTTTTTAACCTTACGGGACTAACTTTACGCCTAAATCTAAAAATTTAGTTGGAAAAATTCTAATAACCAACAAATGAAAGAAATTGCCAACAAACGATTGCAACGAAGAAATGAAAAAAAATTATTTTGGGGACTAAATTCACGCTTAATCTAAACAATTTAATTGGGAAAATATTGATAACCAACAAAAGATAAGAATTAAAATACTTAGCTTCTTTGGGTTTTCAATGTTGTATTAATGTTTTACACAAATTCTCAGTAGTAATAAAATTTTTCAACATGTTAAACAATTCTGCAAGATGTTATTACTACTGAAGACAATAACTGTAAGTATTATCGAAACGTTTATAATTGCGTAAAACATTGACACAAAAGTACACCATTGAAAACCCAAAAAAATGTGCTATCGAAACGTTTAGATTTGTCTAAAATATTAATACAAAAAGGCTAAGTATTTTAAATATGTGCAATAAACATCAACAAACGACCAACAACCGATTGCAACAAAACATTGAAAATCATCTACCTCGGGTGGCTAACTTCACGTCAAAATTTAAAAATTTGATTGGGAAAATGTGAATAACGAACAAGCGACAGAAAATGGCCAACAAATACCAACGATTGCTATAAAAAATTTCAAAAATTTTATACCTGGAGCCTAACTTCACATTGGTTATTTACAGTTATATAGAAAGGGAGTGCACCTGGAAGATAACCTTAATCTTTCACGCTGACATATTCTGTGGTTACTATTATAGACATCTTATGTAATGAAGTAAAATCTGATAATACGTTTACCATCTTTTAGGGTACGTACAAAACACTACAAAAATCATGTGACAATGATTACATTCTAATACTTTTAATTAAGATTAAATGAAACCAATATGCGGTAGTTCTCAAATTAAACTACTACGTAATATTGTTGTGTGTGGTTTTTGCTGAGAGGTCTGTGCGTGCGTGTGTTTGTATGTAAGTGCTTGTATATGCATATCGCTATCTTGGTGGTCTTGATGCACTCTTTTCGAAATTATCGTACAGAGCAGAAACTGTTTGCAGTACATAGATTATCCTTACATGCGTACCAAGCGCTCTGTATGTTGAAAATTGTCACAGCAGATAATTTATGCTTTGACCTTCATAGAACATTTCCTGGTATGCTGTTTTGACATCAAAAATGTAAACAACTTTTACATGCATCAACCGTTTTTGGTCAAACTTTGTTTGAGACGTGCGTCTCTGGTGGTTACTAATAATTGACAATCGCAGTTTAGTTTGAAATTATCTGCAAGTTTGGAAATTTGCATTGATTGCCAATGTCTTTAGGAAAATAAACCGATTCTGCAATTTTAAACTACTTTTTGGGATATGGTGCAACATATTTGAACACTTGGGCAATAAATAACTTATATCTTAAAAGTGATCCCGATGCCTTTAAATTTTTTTTTATTGATTAAAACTTCATGTCAGACAATGGTTAATAGACATCTAGACGCCAACTAAAATATCTGGTGTGAACACCACACGACATTCCAACCTATAAAATGGAAATTGAAAGAAATGTAATAACTTTAATAACATTTTTTTAGGATAATTATGTAACCACTTTTATAATAAAGTTCATTACGAAAATAGGCAACATTCTAAAAACAAAACAATAATCTGTCAAACAGACGTTTAAAACTTCAGGTCAGGCAGAGGTTAATAGACATCAAGATGTTAACTTAAAATATCTGGTGTGAACACCACATGACATTCCAACCTATAAAATGGAAATTGAAAGAAATGTAATAATTTTAACGACATTTTTAGGATAATTATGCAACCTCTTTTCTAATAAAGTCATTACGACAATAGACAACATTCTAAAACCAAAACAATAATCTATGTCAAACAGAGGTTTTAAACTTCATATCAGACAGAGGTTAACAGACATCTAGATGCTAACTTAAAAATTAAGAGAAATGAAATAATTTAGTTATAATTTTTTAGGATAACTATGCTACCTCTTTGTTATACGTTCATAACGAAAACAGGCAACATAGTAAAACAAAACAATATTCTATGTCAGAATGACGTTTAAAACTTCATGTCAGATAGAGGTTAATAGATCTCTAGATGCTAACCATAGAACAAAATCCTTTAGAAACGAAAGTGGTATGCTCAAGGTTAAAAATTATTTAATAGTTTGTGGATCAGACACTTTGCGCTAATGTTTTTGGTTCGATAGTTTTCGATACCGTTCGAGATTTACGAGATTCTCCTGAAAAGACGTGGTAAAATTTTTAACGTCATCACGTAGATTTCTATGCGTCAGTCCTAAATTTAATTAGTTTTGCGTGCTTTTGCTATTTCTGCGTTTTGGTGTTTTAAGAAACTGAAATTTGTTTTGTTGTTGTATATAGTATAGTATAGTGTATAAAATACTGTATTATCTAGTGCTAGTTGTATTGTTAGCGAAGTTTCGTTAGTGTTGCTTTAGGTTTATGTGTAGAACAATAAATTGTGATTGATACATACAACAGACTTAACTTTTGTGTTTAGGAAAATGTCAACTTGAAACGTAAGCCTTGTAGTGTAAGAGGTTGTACGGAGATAATGTCACCCTAGGCATCGTTATCCAATTGCTAATGAACAGTTATTTAATGTTTGGATGGAAGGATGGAACATACAGATCACCCTAGATTTAAAAATAAATCTTATTATATTTATGGCAAACTCTAGCAAAGTAGATGTCGTAGGTTCAAATCCTACTCGAGGTAAACTTTTGATTTATGTATTTGTAGCGTCTCCCAGGTACCCTATCTTGAAAAGCGTAATTTGAACTTATTTGCAATAATGCAAATTCAAGTGGTTTATCTTGACTAGACTGACAATAATGTCACCATTACTCAAATTAATTGCCTGCCTTACTTTGACTTTCCTGGCAATAATTAAAACATTAGAATTTATTTACAAGTCTGATATTTAATTACTCGCAAACCTCAAATCGGAATAAACGAAGTGGCCGTCTAGTGGTAGGTACGTATCTGAATTAGATAGGCTGGATGAGGTAAGTGTTGCATCATGAGGGAAGGTAAAAAAGAAACTACTTAAATTAAAATCAACGAGCTTTGCGCAATGGTGGTTCAGCCCGTTAATGATCTATTGTGAGAAAGAACCACGAATAAATCCCACTTTATTCATAAATAAGTAATTGCACAAGTACATTAATAAATCAAATAACACAAAAAAAAACAATGAAAGGGTTAAACGTATATAACAAAACACCATTAAATCAGGTTAAAGTGCGTACAAAATTATAACATTAAGAGAAAAGCAGTTTAGTTACACAGAAACAAAATAATAAAAAGAAACCCCATGTTGTCACGCCCGCAATTGTGTCATAAATTATCAAAATAAAATCATAATACCAAACATGTGGCCCTTTAAATCCAATCATGCGATCTTTAAGTAAATAAGCACATAAACTTGTAATTAAACCACTCGGCTAATGCCTCGTGGTTTAACTTTACACCGTTTCATTATGCGTTCATATCGAACTAGTACCATTAATAACTATAATAACATTTTTCTTAGCATAATTATGCAATCTGTTTTATAATAAAGTTCATTATGAAAATAAGAACATTCTAAAAACAAAAACAATAATCTATGCCTAACAGACGTTTAAAACTTCACGTCAGAGAGAGGTTGATAGACATCTAGACTAACTTAAAAAATTAAGAGAAATGAAATGATTTTAATTATAATTTTTTAGGATAACTATGCTATCTCCTTTTATACGTTTAGAACGAAAACAGACAACATTGTAAAAGCAAAACAATAATCTATGTCAGAATGACGTTTAAAATTTCATGTCAGATAGAGACTAATAAACATAAATACATGTTTACTTAAACAAAAATTCCAAAGCCGCCCGCTTCTTTAAGGTATCAATAATACAGTTTAACTATTTTCGTTTTATATATATATATATATATATATATATATATATTATTATATTAAGAAACTTTATAAAGAAAAGTTATGTAAAATTAAATTTTCTTTAAAAATGTCTACACTTTTCTTATAAAATTTGAACTAACTCTTAAATTATAGCTAAGTATGCCTGATAACCCCCCCCCCCCCCGCTTTGCCGCTGGATTTCTCCCAAAATTTAATCAGCTCTAAACCAAATGAAAGCAAGCTTAAATACGAAATTTTAAGTACGTAAGTATTTTCGTTCTGGAGTAATCGTGGATACTAACATACATCCGCACAGACATACGGACGTACACACAGACATCCAGACACGTTGGCCGATCTTGGCGAAACTTGGCCAAAAGTTGTAAAATGATCTAATAAGTCGATTTAGCGATAGTGAAACAAAGTCGATCGTATAACCTTTTTATACCTACATATGCATATGTAGGTTGGAAGGTAAAAATTGAAACGCACTGCATCAATAGACAACAACTACATTTTACAGTGGACGTTATCATTTGGGACCAATAATGTCAAAAATCTTTGTGTATACACGAATGAAAATGGCCCAAACGGATTTCCTCGATGGACAAGGACTAAGGTTTATGTTGTTATAGTGTCGTAACTCATAATGTCTGTGTATACGATTTTTACTTGTTTTATTGTGCAAACTAAGTTCTTCGTTAGTCATAAATCTCACTGTTATTATTATTATTAATAACATTTTCCCTATTAATTTTTTTTAACTACGACAGGTTTTCTTTGCTGGTGAGTTAACTGCTATTAAGCCTCGCAATTCTGATTTGTCGCGTAAATAGGCTTTATCTTTGCTTGTCGGTTTGCAATAGTGTAGTACGTAAGTATGCATTATTTTTTTCATAATCTAAACTTGTTTGAGGTACTTCTAGTGCAGAACCAATCGTTTCTATGTACTGTTTTGTATCCTCATTTTATTTTTTGGGCATTCGACTTTTTCGATGTATTCTGGTTCCTTATATATGCTATAATATTCTTATTCTCTTTTCGTATTCTGTATAAGTTTGAACCATGTTACTGGCGCCCTATAAAACTAATTTTCTTGGTAACTATAGAAGTGTTTTGGTTGTATAAATTTTTCCACGTGGATACCGGATACTCTTCGCCCTTCTTTCTCTTAGTTTCGTTACTCTCAGCTTCAGTTTTTCTTCATTTTGAGAAAAATAGCTGCATATGTTGCATTTAAACGTTCTTCTGACAAATGTAAACACAAATAGTAAAATTTAGCAATCTTTGTTTTTGCAGTTATATTTTGCAGACATAGTGCCATAATTATCATGTTTCAATAAATGAAACTTAGTTAATAAAACTCACATTTTAATAAATGTGAAATTGTTTTAAAGTGGCAATTTTTTTTCTCTAATATATTGAATATTATATTATATTATGTTACACTAAGTTATGTTATGTTATGCGATATGCAGGGTGGCGCATTAGTGTGACAAAGTCCCATATCTCCTTTATTTAAAGAGATACAAAAAAAAAAAAATTAAATACAAAAGTTGTAAGATATGTTCTGGTGCATATTCCAAAAATATTTTTAATTATATAGGGTAGATCATAAAAGCTTAGAAGTAATTTAAAAATTTTTCTTAAATAGAAAACCCTATATATTACTACATATTTAGATTCTACATACAATTTTAGACACATTTTATGTATAATGTCCTATACCTAAGTTTAACCGTTTTTGACAAATTTCAAATTTTTTGTCAAAAATGACATTTGCAGGCCAGAACATAGGTGGAAATCTTTTCTAAACGAAGCCTTTATCAATTAGTTACGGTTGGTTTCCTTAGAAATGGGGACCTACTCCAATGAGCTGTATTGATATTTTTGTAATATATTCATACAGGGTGATCAAAAATGGACAATAAAGAGTAGATTCAAAAAAACCTATAAAGTCATTTTTTTTTAAATGGAAACTCCCTATTTTTTTAATTCTATCTTATTTAGCATTACAAATAAGGGTGACTTTGTATAAGAGTATATATTCCAAAAAAATTTAGTTTTTGAAATAATGACAATTTAACATTTTTTTATTGTAAAAAGGCTATACGGCTTTCAAGTTTTGTTGTTAGTTGGCCGTGACGGCGAAGCGTGGCATATAAAAATAATAGAGATCATCAGAAACGTCATTATTTATTGTCAGTTGATAATTTGTGTGATGCATTAGTTGTTATTTAAATGAAAGTCCGAGATGGTTGATATGATTTTTGTTTTGGGAGCTAGTGATAAGAATACGCTCTTAGCAAGAAGATTGTGTCAACAACGGTTTCCAGAGAGACGGCAAACTGAAAGAAGGGCATTTGCAAAGCTTTTGAAGCGTTCTTAAAGAACTGGTAATGTGTTATATGAGAAAAATACTAAGGAAAAACGTGCACCGACTGAGGAAAATCAATTAAATGTACTATTAACAGTTACCGAAAATCCATATATTGGGCAACGACCCATTTCTCAGCAGGTTGGTGTTGAACGACGTACGGTACAGCGGATATTGAAATCTCAAAAAATGCACCCCTATCACATTCAACTACTTCAAGAGTTGGTTCCTGAAGATTATCACAGACGACTGGAATTTTGTCAATGGGCTCAAGACAAAATAAACCAACAAAGAGATTTTGTTCATTTGATTTTATTTACAGATGAGGCCACATTTCACAGAAACGAAAGTGTAAGCAGACACAATTTTCATTACTATTCTACCGCAAAATCCACATTTTGTAAGACATACTTCTCAAACTAGATGGTCTTTAAATGTTTGGGGAGGTGTTGTCGGTAATCATGTAATTGGACCATATTTTCTTGATCAACGAGTAACAGGGGAAGTATACTTAGACTTTCTGCAAAACCATCTACCTAATTTGTTGCGTCAAGTGCCACAGGATACGCAACAAGAAATGTGGTTTCTTCATGATGGGGCCCCAGTACATCATACAGGTCCGATAATAACTTTTTTAAATGCTAGATATCCAGAATGTTGGATTGGGAGGGAAGGGCCTGTTGCTTGACCTGCTAGATCCCCAGATCTTACTAAAATGGACTTTAGCATAAGGGGGTACGTCAAAGAGCAGGTTTATAAAATACCGCCTACAACAAAGAAAGACATGAAGATTAGGATTAGAAACTGTTTTTAAAACATTAGTGTTGAAATGTGTAGAAATTTAAGCAGCGAATTTGAGAGACGTATTGCATTGTGTATTCAAGAAAGCGGCGGACATTTCGAACAACTTATTAGGTAGTACGTATTTGACGTGTTTCTAGTACTTTTATCTGTATAATTATTTACATTAGAGGTGTTAAGTTTATGATTAGGATTAGGACATAATTTGTTGAATCAAAAAAATATTGTCTTTATTTTAAGTTCGTTTAATAAAATAATTATTTATATGGGGTTCAATAAATTGTAATATTTCGATCTGAAGTGCTCGATTTTTTTTGTTTCGCCCGCGCCCCGCCGTCACGGCCAACTAACAACAAAACTTGAAAGCCGTATAGCCTTTTTACAATAAAAAAATGTTAAATTGTCACTATTTAAATAACTACAATTTTTTGGAATATACACTCTTATACAAAGTCACCCTTACTTTTAATGCTAAATAAGATAGAATTTAAAAAAATGACATCGGTTTTTTTGAATCTACTCTTTATTGTCCATTTTTGATCACCCTGTATGAATATATTATAAAAATATCAATACAGCCCATTAGAGTAGGTCCCCATTTCCAAGGAAACCAACCATAACTAATTGATAAAGGCTTCGTTTAGAAAAGATTTCCACCTATGTTTTGACCTGCAAACGTCATTTTTGACAAAAAATTTGAAATTTGTCAAAAACGGTTAGACTTAGGTATAGGACATTATACATAAAATGTGTCTAAAATTGCATGTAGAATCTAAATATGTAATAATATGTAGGGTTTTCTATAAAAAAAAAAAATTAAAATTACTTCTAAGCTTTTATGATCTACCCTGTATAATTAAAAATATTTTTGGAATATGCACCAGAACATATCTTACAACTTTTGTATCTAATTTTTTTTGTATCTCTTTAAATAAAGGAGATATGGGACTTTGTCACACTAATGCGCCACCCTGTATGTTGTTATGGTATGCTTTGTTACGTTGTATTTTGTTGAGTTGCGTTGCGTTGTGTTATGTTTACATTAACAGGCACAATTTAAAACCTCTAAAGATAAGTGTGCAGAATCATGATTTATTATGTGAATCTAAATCTACATTTTCGGAAACATTAATACGTTACATAACTTAAATAATACTCGGCCTACCTACAATTCCTGCGATACACCACAATAATGTTTTCTCTATGTTAACATAGATATAGCAGAAGATAGATATAAAACTCTACTGCTTTTTGTCTATATAGTTTCTATAAGGAAATGGATAATCGTGTTCTCCATTTTGCCCAAACCCATAAATTGCTGCATTTGCGCTAGAAATCACGGCCTGTTTTTTTTCATATAGTTTCTTTAAAAAATTTGTTAGAGATAACCCATGAAGTAAACCGTTTGGATGATTTAAATGATTCATAAATGTTGTAATTGCTTCTGATAGGGGTCGGATCAAATTTGATGGATTTAGTTGGGGGAACACCAGTGGAATATTTTTTTGAAACGTATTATTTATGGAGATTGTTTCTTCTTTAATCTGACCAGCTAAAATAAATTATTATCAAACCTATCGTCTTACTACGTTACTTACTATTTGAATTTCTATACGAGGTAGTTTCCATAACTTCTGATTTTGAGAGTGTCTTTGTAAGGAGCTGTAATAAGATAAACTATTAATTTGTAAACAAGATTTAATTTTACCAAAATTAATACTACACAGTACATGTTGAACTGACTAAATCGTTTTAACAGTCTGAATAATTTTTTTTATTATATACTGGTGTAAATCTAGTTACAATTAAAAGGGTACCTTCATATTAAATATTCATAAGTAATAGCAATCAATTAATGTCATTAATTAATGCTTACACAAATTTTGCAAGTCAATAACCGATAGTTTGCATCTAATTTTGATTAATAGTCCATTATGGTAGTAAATTATTCACCAAAGACGCAAATCAGCTGCTTAGATTCCAGGATGACAGGTTTTCATGCAAAACAATTAAAATTAAAATTTTTACTGTTAAAGATGTGCACAACATTTTCTGCACAACTGAGGACTAGCGAAACCAAAAAAATTATAATTAATTTTGATAACTTGTTGCAGTAACTTCAATTATAATTCTTCACTGCTGTTAAATACGAGTATAATTGCCGTTTGACATTAAGAGTCTTTAGATCCCATTATTCACTGTTTTTTAGTAGTGTTTATAAGCAGTGGTGCAAAAACTTATTTAATTCACTTTTTATAATGCATTTCACGAAGACAGTTTAACGAAACTGCATCATATCAATAAAACACAAGTTCAGCGAAGGTTTTTTTAGTTATTTTTCAATATAGTTATCTTCAAGTGTTACATTCTTAGTAAAACTGATTTTAGAACTTCTTCAATACGTCTAAAAAAGTTATTTGTATCACTGGGCCAGAAACGATAATCCTTCGAGTTTTAGCAGAATTGCAACTGCGAATACTCGCAAAATTATCGTTTCTGAGCGTGTTATGCACGTTTCTTGTGTTGACGCTAGTAATTCATTAAATATGTTTTCAATAATTTGTTTGGTGACGCCATCATGTTTTATGTTATGCTGGCTCTAATATGTCTGACAGCTGTCAGTAAATGTTCATGTACAAAAAATCAGTGATGCCAAGCTAATAATGTTTACGTTTTGCCAGCCTAGGCCGAAACAATGAGTTTCCGGATCTAAAAACCAGAGCAGGATGGAAGTACAAAAATATTAATGTAGTAGTTTAGTCACAGAATATCATCCTTTGACATACAATTTAATTTGCAAAAGTGGTTCATTTCAGCACAAATGTTAAAATCAAATTTGATTTTTACACTAGTGTAAAACGAGATTTAAATTTTTAAAGAACGCATTCAGAAATTACAAGTATTTGTTTTTAAATTTTAAGCACGAAATAATTATTACATAACTGTGGTGAGGGTTGCATAACTATCATGAACCTCATAATCATTACAATTAATTAAATTATGTGTTGTTATTTGATATTCTTTATTAATCAACGGAAGTACAACATGTTTAAAAACTAACTAACTAAAAAAAAGTATTAAGAATCTTTTTTTGGATTTTCATGCAATGGGACAGTTATAATTTTATGTATTATCTTCACGCCCAGCTTACTTTGTTTTATATTTGTTAGCTCAGAATATTTATTTTTCAGAATGTTTAGTAAATTGTTATTTTTAACATTGGATGATTACGAATAAAATAGTATACAGACCATACAAGAAGGTTTCATTGCTACCTCACGTTTTAACTGTTCTCGAGCTTCGCTCTCGATCAGTTAACCAACGCTCGGCTGTAATAAAGCGCGGTTTGTAATATACCATTAACAATTATGGGTAACACTGTAACAACCCATTTTGAGTTGTATTAAAATATACCGTAATTTGTGTCTTCGTTCATTTAGTTGTAAATATAAGAAAATTTTATTTATTAATGATTTGTAAGTATGAGGTAGACAACTTAATTTTCATTTTGGTGTAACTTAAGTGCATATCTTCTTAAAGGCTTCTTTAAATTATTTTTCTGCTCATATCGTTGACTTAATTCTTTGCGTAAATCTTTTCACGCAACGCGTCATCATCATCTGATTTTCTAGGCCTCCATGTTTGCTCACTTCTGGTGGTATGCTGTTAGATGTAGGAAGCTTTTTGGGTTTCCCCTAAATTTTGTGAAAAGTGCCATTGATTTGATGGTAAGATATATTTTAACGCATTATACTAAAAATTAAAACATTTGCTCTTTTCAGGCACTTTCTTTTTACTTTGATTAACACTTTTATTACTTTTACTTTTCTACTTTAATTACATTTTAAGTGCACATTTAATTTTACTGTTGCGTACGCCTTCATTTTATGATTGCAATTTTGCTTTTGAAAATTTCAAGAAAATGCAATAAACGGGTTATTCAATTTTATGAAGATAAACTTATAAGAAGGAAAATTCCATTAATGGGTGTGGTTTACTACGTAAAGTATTATTTCAAGATATTGCGCAATATAGGTTCAAAGATGAAATCACCTTGGTTGACATTTCCGTAATCGTTTAGATACCAAAGGTTATTAAAAAGTTTGTGTACAAAATTTTACGAATAGGTATTTATTTTATAACCATTATTTAGTAATTTAAGGCTACAACTAGTTTTAAGATATATTTTATTTAACCCTATCATTTTAACTGTTAATAAACATAGTCTGTATATTTTTTTATTTTTACATTTTGATAAAATTTTTATTGTAAACCTCGGTTTAGTTATTCCGAGCATTATTAACAAATAACTTGGCGTCCGAGATCATTTTTATTAGTGTTACATTGCATTTTTATTATTTATGTTAAGCGAAAATAACACAGCATAAATTTGTGGTAATTAAGCAAATCAAAAGATTGAACCACCCTACGTTAATCAACGGACTGAGTCAAAGGCATTATTTGTGGTGAATGGTTTGTATCTCCAGTTAGTTTAACGGTTTGTTTTAGAGAACTTTTACACCTTTTACACATATTCATTTATTTATTATTATTATATTTATACCTATTATTTATACACCCATTTATACCATCACCACCATTATTATACAATTATATTATGTTTAATATTGGTGTACTACCATATGTGTTGAGGCTAATGGTTACTAACGACATGTTTCATGGAGAGGCGCCACCTTTCTTTCCACTCATAAACATTAAACATTAAACGTCAATTTTGAGGTTATATTTCTTATTTTGGATTAGAGCAGGTTATGGACATTTAGGGAGAGTGTGGTAGCATTGTCAAAATAACTACCGTAGCTTGATTTTTGAAAATTGTAGATTATATTTTTAACGTGAAACTAATACAACGTTGCAACATAGTTTTTCCCGCTATTAGACCTTGTTTGCACGAAAATCGTTAAATCTCGAGTGACCTATTAAAAAATAGTAGATTTTAGTTTTCATACATGGAACTTCTATTACTTACATAAAACGGAAATCGTATATTCTTTATCTAATTCACTGAGATGTTTTGATAACCAAATCTACGTAAAAATTAATAAGAATTCCTTCTCCTTTTGTCACTCTCCCAGAATAAAAAATAGGGGAGAAATATGAAGGAAATCCAGAGCTCAATTTCGTAGGTAAGGGGGAAGGGGGTAATTGCGACTACTAAATTGCAAAATTAAAATATAAATTTAAATCACTCCCATTAACATTACTATAAAGACTTCAAAATTTAGGGTTAAGTACCAACAAGTGGGTACTTTTAGAGCGTAAAACCAGATTAATAACAAATAAAAAAGGTTGGCTATGATTTTTTTTTAATTTGTTTGATCATAGTCGCACTTGCCCCAATCTTGGGGTAAGTGCATCATCAGCACGTAGTTCCCATTGTACCATACAGAGTACGGTGTTGTATAATTTTACATATTTTTTAGTTTTTGAAGAATAACTGTAAGTAAATAAGGTTGCATATTTGTAAAAAAAATAGTCATAACCACTTTTAGTAAATTCTACTAATGAGATTTTTTTCAAAATATCACTAGTAGTATAGTTTAATGGTTTAAGAAAGTGGGAACGAAATATCAAAGGCGTAGATGAACAATATTTTATTAAGCCTGAATCTGATTATAATATACGTTTTAACACAGACCATGGTAACTTGAAAATGTGAATCTTACGTTGAATTTCATCTCTCCTCGTCGTCCAAAAACAGTTTCTGGTAAAATCAATGCAACTGAATCATGAGGAACCACTGGTACGTCTTCGACAGACGGTCACTAGAATGCCGGTTCTGTAACACTATCACATTTCGCCTGTTTCTTTTTTATAAACTTTATGATAGGATCATTTGTTTCCTCTTCAAAACTTTGGATTGTACCGATAAAGTATTTACAGATACTCTTCTGACATTCAAATCGAACTAGTACCCAATCAGTAATTTGCATCTTATTAACGTTCTTTATAAATTCTGCAGTTTGATCTTCCTCATTACTAATTTCTCAGTCACTCTCTTCCTCATATTGCACGCTTTATTCTGACTCACTTGACGTAACATCAAGTGAGGCATTCCTTCTGAGTGCACCTTGCCTCGCTTCCTTTAATTCGTCATCTTTATCCCAATATTATAATCATTAACATGATTCGGATGGAATTTCGATAGACAACCGCTTTTCTGCCCTTTTTTGACGTTTTATACTTTTCTGTTCTTTTGTAGGTTTACTTTTTGTTGGAGTATGTCGAAGATCTTTTAACTTTTGATGAATTTTTTTTTGAAGTTTTCTTCCTTCTTGGTTTTTCTTTTTCTTTCTGGTTTCTTTTACATATTTGTAATAGCAGTGTTTGAAATTTCGTTTTTTCTAACAGTATCAGTGGAACTGCTTGGCAAGCTTTCATTTTCTTCAATGATCACTCTAGGACCAACATTGCTAAGAGCTGAAGTAGTCAGTGGTGGAGATTCTGTGGAAGTGGTATTGGGAACATCCGAAGTGGCCACTGATTGTGAGTTAATAGAGAGGTAAGGTAAATTTTCATTCCTTTCTGAAACGAATTCATGCATTCTTAAAGCGGCCAGCAGGATAGGATAGTGTGTGGCGGTCCCGGCGCGGGTTGGCTTTACAAGGAGAATTGCATGCTCATTAACTTTAATATTTGACTTGTGCCAAAAATATGGCATAAATGCGTTTTTCTGAAATAGTTAAACTATAAAATTTTGTGTTTTTTCCGATCAGTTGTATGATCGGATTCGATTGATTTGATTATATTACACTCAAAGCTAGATCACAACATTTTTTCCAGATTTTTTACGGGTCCAGGGACCCCAAAAACTTTGTGCAAACATTCGAAAAACGTGAAAAAAGTTAGTTTTTCAGAAATGAATTAAAAAAAAAAAACGTTCTTGTGCGCCTACAAAATGGGGCCAAACAGCGTAAGTAGTCCTATTAATTACCTTCATTTTTCCCGTAACCGCATGTAAATATCTTCACTTGTTCTCGCGACAACTCAGATTAAGTAAATCTTTTTCTCCATTACTTGGTAATACAAATATAATTATCCGAGTGATTGACGAAGTATGAGTCATATATAACATTTTTAGGATAAAAATACATTATTACAGAATATAAACATGTTGGAATACACATAACAACTTTATCAGCTTCGGTTTTCACTTAAAATGTGGGTCCCGACAATACGGTAATATTTGAATTTGGCGCGGTGTCGATAAGGTAGATTACTCTAAGTGGTGCCGGAATCGCTGTACGGCGTTTGCGCACGGTAGTGCGCACGTTCGGGGTTATAACTACCCCATGTTCGGAAGTGTTAACAGACACATCTGATTTTGCATGTTTTATCAAATCTATATTTGATGATTATATAAATAAAGATGTAGTGGATAAAAGTCGTCGAAAACTTCAGTTCAGGTAATGTTAACGGTTTTAATCTTTCAATCTTATTTTTAGTTTTTTAGTATTCATGTATCCCAAAAGCGTGCATAATCGGGTCTTTATCGCACGCCGTGCGTATAAAGGTTGCTAGGTAACCGCTTCAATAAATAAGATTAGATTATGTCAGATTTTATTATGAATTGTCAAATTAATCAAATTGTTTACAACTTTACCTCAAAACAAGTAACATGAACAGAAAAATTATTTTAAATAAATATTAAACGTTCAACAATGCCGTTTAATAATTAAACGATATGTCAAATGACATTTATCTACCCACTCGATAAAATGCGTGGAAAATTAATTAGATTTTTTTCGATTGTAGTTATTACTACTATTACTCATTCATACTAAAAGATATAAATACATCAATACACTTTATATCTGATCTGCATATGTTAAATACGTTACTACTACAATATTGGTTGCATATTCCATTTTTTGATATTTTTGCAGGTTTGTCACTTTAGAATTAAATAATGCCACCAAAAAAACAAAAAGTTGATCACAGCAGGAGATGTGTGAGCTGTGACAACCTTCTGTGATACGAAAAAGACCGAATAAAAGTTGTGTACGGATGAAGCAGAAGAGTTTTCGGTGCTGTTGGCAAAACCAGTCAACGTAACTGACGCCATTTGTGGACAATGTCGTTCATCGACTGCGAGTATGAAAACTAAATATCGACAACCTGAAGCTTCGGCTAGCAGTACCAATGAAGATTTTACAGTGTTAGAAAATTTATCTGAAGCTGAACAAGATTTGGACACTTCATCACTCTCACACTTATCGCTGACGTACAGTCCGCAAACTGATTCACAAACATCGGTATCAACCTCGGAGTTATCTCAATCAACAGTGGACCCATCGTTTAATCTCCGTATCAGAAACGTTCCTGAGTTCCCTGAGTTCCATGGTTGAAATACCCTTTAAACGTTTGATCTCGAGCCATAAATGTAGCTGTGTATGTTTCTCTAAACCGATTTCATTAGTCACCATTTGATTAATCAGCATTTTTATACCAACGATCTAAAGAAGCTGAAAGTTTATTCACCTTCAAATTACATTGAAAAAATGAATTGGTCTTGTTCTTAAACGTATTGTCGGACAAATTCACAGATAGTATTCTGGACAAAGTACACGATTATGATTCGTCAAGTGATCGAATACAAGCATTAACTGGTTATACGCCCGAACAATTAAAATTGTTCACTTCGATGCTCACTTTGATTCGAAATTCTGACAATCGCAGTGGCAACCATGCTCTTTTTGTGTTCCTTTTTAAGTAGAACTGGAATTTCCAACAGCGTGACAGCGTCGATTTTCGATGTGAAATGCGAGCAGCAAGTATCGGATTATTGCGAATCCGTTTTGAGGTCTTTTAACGTAGATATTTTTTACCTACACAGTGGCGTACAAGCTTGTTCTCGTGAAGATTTAATATTGAACCATACGTCGCCCTACATAAAACAGTTGAAGGACAATTAGTTTTGATAGCTGATGGTACATATCTGCGAAACCAAAAGAGTACGAACAACTCTAACAACTACTACCAACGAAAATCATATTCCGGTCAGGAAAAAGCACCATTGTGTAAACCGTCTACAGTTTGTACCACAGATGGTTATATAACCGGTACATTCGGGCCGTACGTGGGTACTATGAACGATGCGGAAATATTGCGAGTTATTCTAATGGATGAAAATGGTTTGTCGAAACTTTTAAGAGAAGGTGACGTCTTCATTCTTGACAAAGGTTTTCGGGATGTGAAAAACGAGTTGGAAATGTTGTATAATTATCCACTAAAGAAGCTAACTACAGCCGATTTGTGACAAAACTAAGATGGGTTGTAGAGCAGTGCATGGGATCATTGCATCGAAGATCAAACTTCTGCACACCCAACAAGATAATAAACTTTTACCAGTTGCTCAAGTATGCTGCAAAATAGTTTCTTTTGTGGTTAATACTTTTGGAAAACGCTTAAACTATGATGCAAGATGAAGTTGCCACCTTCATGCTTACAAAAAAAGGTGACGATAATTCATTAGTAATAGAACTGGAGGAGAGTTACTGGAATAGAAGTCATTCAAACCGTTTTGAAATCGTCAGATGTACAAAATTTTCCCGAGATGACAGAAAAGGACTTAAAAATTCTGTTCTCTGGTACGTATCAGTTAGCCCACAGTATATCTCACTTAGCAGAACGATATAGCGAAGACGGCGACATAAAAATGCAGTATTTAGTTGAAGATAACACAGTGCTTAAATGCGAGGTACAGTCGCGGCATATAAACCGCAAAATATACAAATGCTATGTTCAATATCAACCCAACACAATCGGGTATGGTAATATCAAGCGTTATGTACGCTACTGCCCTAATGGGCTTCGAACGGTTGGCTGTTGTTTATACGTTGCTACATTTATATATTTTATAGATTATTAGAAGTGCAGAGAATTGAGCCAGTAATTAACGAAGACAGCGACGAAGAGGACTGAGTTATATTTATGATTCTTGTACAAAGGTACTATGCGTATTTTTATATTCTATAATAATATATTTTCCTTGAAAATGTTATATACTACTCATACTTCGTCAATCACTCTGAGAATTATATTTTTATTACCAAGTTATGGAAAAAAAGATTTATTTAATTTGAGTTGTCGCCCGTACAAGTGAAGATATTTACATGAGGTTACGAGGGAAATGAAACACAATAACGTTTAAAAAAAAATGATTTCTAAAAACTAATTTTTTTCAAGTTTTTCGAATGTTCGCACCAAGTTTTTGGGGTCCCAAGACCCATAAAAAAATCTGGAAAAATGCTGTGATCTAGTTTTGAATGTAATAATCAAATCAATCGAATCCGATCATCCAACTGACCGAAAAAAAAACACAAAATTTTATAGTTTAATAATTTCAGAAAAGCGCATTTTATGCCACATTAGTGGCACAAGTCGAAAATCAAGGTTATTGAGCTTGCAACTCTTATTTTTTTAACATTTCTAACAAAGTTTTTTAACATTTCTAACAAAGTTTTTACACTGGCAAGTCAACTCGCGCGGGGGCCGCCACACCCTATCTTATTCCGCTACCCGCTTTCTTTCGCCAATTTCTAAATATTGTTTGTATTGTTTTTTATCATTTCTGAGTCAATTCGAGGTGTTTCTAATAAGTCGCTATCATTTTCATCTGTCAAAGTTGCACCCGATTTTACAGCAGCTAATCTGTCATTTATTTCTGTGGAAGTAGAAGGGAAATCTGTATTTATGGTGGAAGTAGGCATGTTTTCCTCTTTCACTTCTACAGGTTCTGACACACGAATGCTGACGCCATGTGGGAACTACTAGTCAAATCTTTGCAACGCTTGAGGATAAAATTTTTCTTTCGAGACGACGTTACTATTGAAAGGATATATTCCTCCTTTTTTAAAACCTACTTAAATCGCACTTTTGTGTGTATGGTTCCACACAACACCAACCAATTCGGCCTTTTGTTCCTTTTGCTCAGCGTTTTCCCAATGTTTCTTCTCTGCCATGTAACCAACAGTTAGTCTCATTTTAACTTTACCGACCGAAAAACTGTAAGGGCGAGGGGTTGAAGTAAGTGACTACGATGTGCCCGCAACTTAATAATTGTAATATTGGCATTTATGGCTGCCTAGATGACTTCTAAATCAACCTGTGAGGCGTGGCCGTCGTACAGAACTAACACAGGTCGCTCTTCGATTTTACAAAATAATTTTTAAAAAATGTTGACTCCATCCGTCCATTATATGTAGCTGCATATGTGGTCGCCGGGTACTCCTTACTTTCCTCTGATATCCACGAGTCCCAAACATTTTTGCCTTTAAAAATTATCATCGGAGGTGCTTTTGATCCATCTGCTGATGCAGTAAATAAAACGGAAGTGTTTGATCTACCTGTACCAACAGTAACACGTGTAGAATTGGCACCTTTTCACCTACAACTTTAACCCTACTGAGATCACTGGCTAAATCAAATTCCTGGAAAGTTTTTTTCAGTAAAGCGAAATATTAATATATGCTTAGTGACACAGAAAGAAGAACATCCAGTAATAATCAATTTATTTGAACAGTTTTTGGTATACAAGTGTTTTCGAGCTAGACTAGTAAACGATCAAAATTTGATAAAATTTAAACTGTTAACTTTTTCAAAAAAAAAAAAAGTGTTGCGTCACCACGATGTCTTATGTACTTATTAACACGTCTGGGCATACTTCTAATGAGATAATCGATTTCTTCCTGAGGTATCTCATCCTGTGCTATCTGTTACTCATGCTGCAGAGCATGTGGTGTACAGGCCTCTTCACAAAAAAATGGGGATCTTGTTTTTCACCACGCCGTCTTTTCGCCCTTGCACGCCCAAACAAAATCTGGACTCATCAATGAAGACAATTGAATACCATTCTTGGTCCCAATTTGCTCGTTCTCTACACGAACGGTAGACGATCACGTCGGTGCCCAGGAGTCAATGGTAGCACAAAATGGGGACGGCATGAAAAGAGTCCAAGGGTTCTTATTCGGCGATAAACAGTTCGCATCCCAATCGCCCTTCCGTGTTCTACAAACCATTGGTCCGTAATCGCCGTGTAGACGAGAAGCGGTCTCGTAAGCCAATACACTGTAACACTGCCCTAACTTTAGATGCTATAGGTAGTGCGCCCTATTAAGTAAATGATTATTATTGACGCGCCTTTCTGGTTTGGTAACCCAACGCGGTTTTGCTCAATCGTGTTTATATTTTAATTTATAAACGGGGTGTGGTTCGTCTTACTGGATAGGCTTAACACTGTCACCTTAAATAAATACCTTAAAGCGTTTTTAAAACGTATATTAAATAAATTTTACAATAAAACAAACTGTTATTAATAACAATTCTAAATGTATTTTTATTTCTTGGTCCCGGCGGCTCCTCACACTTGTTCTCCTGGTTGGCAGCTGGTTATTGAGTGCGTCGTCGTTTCTATGAACAGAGATATTATTTTAATCTATTCCTTACCTAAGAGGTAAAATTTAGGTTACGGTCCTGTATTTACAGAAGCTGGTACCGTTGCTTTAAGTAGTTTTGTTCATCGGCGCCAGTGTAACGACCTCGGACGGAGAAAATCGATATCGTTCTCGGTCTATACGCATGGCATAACTATCTACTCTTCAGTAACGCTGGAGCGCTGAAGCGAGAATGTCGGACTCCCGGGCAATAATACACGCGAAATGCGCGTATGCACATGCGAGATCTCGGTACTGTCTTTCTTTAATTATAACCGGTTGATTAGACAATTAGATTATTTATCTAACGGAATTAATTACGGATTTCTATACTAAGTCTAATTATCTACATTCAATCACTGAAACAAAATACTTGGTATTACAAATACTCTAAAATGACTTTAATAGGTTTACGTAAATATAGAATAATCTACGTACTATCTAATTTATTTACAATCGATATCGCCCTAGGTGTTTGCGAGAGTTATATTGACTACCAATTTATACAACCGATTTCGGGGGTACTCTCCTGCGATCAAAGACACCGTGTACGGTTATTGTGTTTGTCTGTATGTCTTGTATGTATGAGTTTCGAGCGGGATCTTAGTAATGCCCAGAAGACTCAGGCGATGGCCTGTCTTAACCGGATGGACTAAGAGAAAGGTCGTAGGTCTTTACAGCCCTGTAACAACCCTTCACCCTCAATTAGTTGCAAGTTACGTCGGGGGTTACCCCTGCGTGACTCTAGGTGTTAGTGTGCTTGGTATTTGCGAGTTACGTCGGGATCTACCCTGCGTGACTCTAGGTGTTAGTGTACTTTGTATAACTCCTGGAGGCTCAGCCCGGAATTATTTACGATCTGTAGTGTTTGATTGTAACTTGTCAGATTTTATAACTTTACAACTTACGTGTCTATCAATGGCAGTACAGGATTAAACTTTAGGTTGCCCGGTGCGAGGTGGTGCGCGTTATCACACGGTCGCGATGGACTCTTCGACGGTGAATAGCAGGTCGGTGCTTACACACAGCAAACAGTACGGTGGCGGCTGCTGGATATCGGCTTGACTGGAATCTACTTCGACTCATCGATTCATCGATTTCTCGATTTCTTTCTTCTTCTCTGCGTGCGTCGCGGGTTTATAAAGGTGCATCTGTGGGCGGCTTCGCGGCTACCGTGCGGGGGATGCCGTTATGCGATTGGTTGTAATCGTTCTGACGTGCAAAAACTTACGGGTTTTTAGAAATACACGTCAGCGGTGATGAATAAATTATTCGTTGTGCAATATCGCGTAAACTTTTGAAATCTTAAATATAGGATGGTCCGCAAATAATTTATTCTAAAAAGCATACGTAAAGGACGCTGGTTTTTACAACACTAGGACGGCGATTTTCGGCTTCTGTGGTTCTTCGAGGATGTCCTGTACCTCTCACTCTTCGTGTACGGCTCTTTTGGTCCCATGCTCGAACACAAACTGCCACAGTGTTTAAACTCCGTTGCGTTCTATTGGCTATATCTCTCATAGACAAACTAGCCTCTGGTAAGCCCACAATTCGACCCGTATCAAACTCGCTTAACTACCGAAAATTTTGGCGTCTTCGCACTCAAGGCATCGTGGTTCAATGCAGGAAGCTTTTTGTAATGTGTTTTACATGTCCTAAATGACAACTGTAGTTACAAATGATATTAAGGCTTCGTGATCGTAAATGTCTTTGAAAGAGGTTAACACAAAAACCGCTAGAGCAATATGGCAAAAAAATTGATTTTTTTATCTTAACATAAACAAACATATTCCCAAAATTTTTTTGCAAAATATTCATTATTACTGGATGTTCTTCTTTCTATGTCACTTAGTATATAATGAAAGGGTCGGTATTTTTTTCGGGCATATTCTACTGCTTCTGGCCTTTTTATCGATAGGTTGTGACGTATTTTTAGATACACCCACAAGATGCAGTTACAACAGCTTTGACGGAGTTGTGTATTATAGAATAGCCGATCCATTACGCGCGATTGTTAATGTGTACAATATTATAGATAACATTTTAAGAGGCGCCTATAATAACTCTGTATTCTACGTGTTAAACTATTTTTAGATGCGGAGTGTTGTTGAAGGAAAGAAGGCAATCATCTCAAGTAATATGTCTAACTTTAAGTAAAAGTAATAACTAGCGTAGTGCTAACTAGTCATCAATCAATTGTCGAATTTGATGTGCCAAGAATTGCACCATCAACCTGCATGCTCTTTACCTTCTTAGCTTTGGTAGCTCTTATGGCATTTAAACGATATTCAGGCTGACGATATCCCATGTTTCTGTCGTATCTTGAGTCCGCAATCTCCGGCAAAAGATGTTCGTACACAAATCGAAGCAACTTGCTCTTCGTCACCTTCCACTTGTCTTCGGTGTCCTTTTTGAAGACCATCTCTCGCCAGAACCTTCCACTTGGATTTGTTGGCATTTGGCGTTGATTCGATTGTCCTTGTGTCCAAATCACGAAATCAGACCAGTCACATGAGGTTGCATCACTACTTGAGTGTAATATTTGTGGCTTCTTGTCAGACGAATACACTTTCTGCCGTCGACCGTAACTTCTTTCTATGAACTATAATCTCAGGACCTCCATGTCTTTCTATATATGGACATATCACTTCAACTATTCCATCGTCACTAACCAAAGCATCTGGACTAGCACCCAATAATCCACATTCCAAACTTACAAACAATCCAGACTGTTCCACTTTGACGCCGTTCAATGTCTCGTACAGTCGGATAGCCCTTGGTTCACTTGATTTTCCCCAAGCCGTCCCAAGATTTGAAAAGTTATTGGGCACTATAATGTTTGTCTATCTGTCCCACAATGGACGTTGAATCTCTTATTGCGGCAATCTCGTGAGCCATACTTGCAGTGATCATCACGCTTCTGCGCTCCATATACACCAAATTATCGAATTGACCTAGAGTTTCCAAGTGCACATTCAATTATTCTTCCTCGTCAACTACTGACTTCACTAACAAGTATGCGTCGCACTTTTCACGTAACAACTCGTTACTGACATCAACTTGATTTGCATTGTCACTGTAATTTTCATCACTTAGTGGTCTCCTTTGGCTAAAAAAACTCAGGCTTCGTCAAAGCAATTTAAAACAGTCATTTGCTCACTTTCTTCTTCTTCACTTTGGATGGTTTTACCTTCTCTTTGGCCGAAGATTGGTGAATTCCTTCCAGACTTTTGTTGGGTTTTTTTGAATGCCAGTTTGAAGGATGGAACGTACCAATGGTCACCAAGCTCGTGGTTTAGAAGGGCCTCTCTGGATTTTCGAACTATGGCTACTCTTTGTTCAACATTTCGTATCTTACCTTGTAGATACTTGTTCATAAGAGAGTTGAAAGATGAAAGATTCACGTCCATTTGTTGTCTTGTTGAACACAAATGAGTGTTTCGATGCATGGTCTAAAATCACTTGCATTCGCTTGAACAAAGCACAGTTTGATGACAATTTCATTGGTTTAGTTGGTAAAGGAACAGTGCCATTATCCCACAAACTACACGTCTGGTCAAAGGATGGTCTCACTAGAACTCCATCCTTACAAAAGTGGTTTTTACAGTTGGTGTGATTTCCAGTAACATGATTCAGAATGTTGTCCAGGTCTTGTCGATCTCTTTGTCTTTCTCGTCGAACTGGAGTTCAAAGTTGCTCTGTATGGCATAGGCGCACGATTTACCAGTGAGATTCAAGTATTGGTCGAGAACTTTTCGATCACTAGCTGGAAACACGGTTTGAGTGCGGGTGTCACGTATTTTGGTGTTCATTCTACTTAACACATGATTATTGCACTTCACTTGCTGAACAATTTTGTAGTCTTGACCATCGTTGTTGTACAAATTATAAATATTGAAGTACACACTAGAATCACCGTTACCAATGAACCGCTAATATCGTAGTTGGTGCATTTCCATACTTTTGGGAAATCCTTCCTTCAGAATGTCCGGCTCCATTGCACTAGCAGATCCTTTGAAGTTTTTGGAACAACGGTGATCATTGTTCGGAACCACATCTCCACTTCTGACACATTACACAAAGGACGTTTTGGAGAGGCAACCAATTATCACCCACATCCAGACAGAGAAGTCCCTTGGTTTCGATAAGAACGCTTGGCCCATTATACATCACCCTCAACTTCCACCCACTCTATACTATTTGGATCGATTCGTTCAATGGTCAATTGTCGTTCTTCTTCTCCGTTTTACAGCAGTATTTGCGACTCTGCATCTGCCAAAGAGTCGTTAAAATGTTCTTCTTTGCTTAGGAATGGTACTGAACGAGACATCAAGAATGGTCATAGCATGATGCATGGCAGAATACACCATTTCGGTGGCATTTGGCAGCCCAGACAATGGTTTCATTCACTGGTAAACTGCACTTTTCATCATCCGTTGGAACAATCAGCACTCTATCACACACTTGGCACTTGAAACTTAGACTGGGATTTCGTCTTGACTCGTGGATAATCTTAAAGGTGGCTCCTTGACATTTCTTGGTATGTTTCGCTCCTAGATCCATCATTTTCTCAAGCGAGTCAATTGCCACAAGCCTACGGCCAACAGGAGGGTTTCCACTTGAGGAACTTTCGTATTATCCAAATTTACGTTGACACTCTCCAAATTTACATTTACGGTATCCAGATTCACATTCACGCTATCCAAATTCACAATTTCAACTAAATTGAGATTTTCATTTATGTCGTTACGTAGATTCAAGCCAGCAGATTCTTGTGTGAGTCTCTTGGCCTGGTTCAGAGCCTCTGAACTCTGCTTCCTCAAGAAAATTTTTTTTAGTGGCATGATTTTCGCCTACAACTGCAAAAAAATTATAAGAATTAGCGGCTTACAACTCAATAACGACAGCTAAATATCAATAATGACAACAAAACATCACAAAATTTCGAATGACAGTTCGAAATTGTTGAAAAGAATACAAAACAATAATTTTCATCAGAGACTCTCAAAGACTTGAAGATTACTCTGGAATCACTGGATGGAAAATTATGAGTGAAGTGTGAAAATGACCCCAAAAGGTCAGATTTTAACCTCACGGTGAGTTTGTTTGAGATTTGTCTTTCGTTTTCTCAGAAACTATAAAACATTAGGGATGTGATATTCAAAAAAATAATAATTTTTATTAGAGACTCTCAAAGACTTGAAGATTACTCTGGAACCACTGGATGGAAAATGATGAGTGAAGTATGAAAATGGCCCCAAAAGGTCCGACTTTAATCTCACGGCGAGTTTGTTTGAGATTTGTCTTTCGTTTTCTCAGAAACTATAAAACATTAGGGATGTGATATTCAAACAAAAATTTTTTTCATCAGAGACTCTCAAAAACTTGATGATTACTCTGGAACCACTGGATGGAAAATTATAAGTGAAGTGTGAAAATGGCCCCGAAAAGGTTGGAGTTGAATCTCACGGTGACTTTGTTTGAGATTTGCCTTTCGTCTTCTCAGAATCTAGAAAACATTCTTATGAACAAACAAAATACACCCACGTACCACACAAAGATTTTGTGTAGTACTTGGGTGTATTTTGTTTGTTACAGACCCTGCCACAGTTCCAGATTTTTCATTCTTATGGAAAATAACAGGGGGAAAAAAAAGAGTTATTAAAGGTTAGACTTAATCCTAATTGCTTTTCTAAAAGGCTAAATATTTTATAGATTTAATTCAATATGATGTACAAACGTCTACAAATGTGAACGTGATCTAAAGAAGTTCATGTCATCATAATACCTGTAGTAACTGAGTATGACATATAACCAAAACTTAGTATCTGCTTAAGTATCGTGTACACAGTAGCATTTATTCAATTACATGGTGTAAGTGTGAAGGTTGAGCTACCGTTCCTTAATAGATGTTTAAGGAATCGGTTCTTTCCGGTTTTGATAGACTTAGTAATACTATCAGGATTGTCATATTGGCATATGTTTGTGACAATCCGATACGTGCTTGTCTAACGTTTTGTACTTCATTTTCAAAAATGAATTGTATCGAGTTTTTAGCTACATTCTTGTCATATGCTCTTATTTTTATCACTCTACCAATTGGCTCTATATTGGTTTGTCTCGAGGTTAGATATTTCAACAATTTTGTAAATATAATAATTAGGTGTAACAATTTGTAGGTCGTTCCAGAATACGAACGAGCAGTTATATTTAGGTTAGGAAAATTAAGAGGTGGAGGTACGAGAGGTCCAGGTTTAGTTTTTATCATACCCTGTATTGATGCGGTTAAATGTATCGATCTTAGAACCATTTCTTTTGATGTACCAGCTCAAGAGGTAAGTGATTAATTTTTTTTCATCTTTGAAATTTATTTCTTGTTGGTTATAGATACTAACTAAGGATTCTGTCACAGTTGCTGTTGATGCAGTTGTATATTATAAGATAGCCGATCCTATAAGTGCAGTGATTAACGTAAAAAGTTTTAGGTAAATGCGTTAAAATATTACATTCGTATTTTTAATGACAAATTCCAAACTTACGCCAAAATGAGTTTCATTCGTATTACTTCAATTAAATTATAAATTAAATTTCAAGGCGACGTATTTGCACTTAAGGGCTACCTGCTTGTTTAATTCTACTCTAATTACTAAAGAAAAGCAATAATAGAGTAATAATATAAATCTTAACACACCGCAGTTGAAGTTATGTCATTGGAATCATAGAGAAATAAATATAATAAGAGTTGTCAATTACATAGGGTTTATTGGCACAACGATGCAGGTGGCGACGATGTGTACTATGCCGAATTTAGTAGGCAAGTAGGTAATACAGAACCATGTATCACTAACAAAAAAGTAATTATTAAGTATTATACCATTAACTTAATTTAATGTAACGATAATTAAACTAAAAGTAAGGTTAACTGATTAAGCAAAATACGATAAGGTGAGTGGGGCAAGAGCTATATCAGTTTCTATAATCACATAGAATATACATTTTCAAAATTTCTATAATTTAACTATATCTCGCAACTATTGGCAACATCGTGCAATGGATTACAGATCGCCGCCGGCTTCTACCCTGAAGTGGTTCTCTCGTGTTTATGACCTTGCTGTAACAACACGTATTGTGAGTGTACATGCGAAACTTTATAAATTTTGGTGCTGAAATTATTGGCGTTTATCGAATAATAATATATGTAAGGTAAGTGTTTTATAAGGTAGATTAATAGATATTATTGTTAAGTCTACATCTCTATTTCGTTTTTACGTTAAAGCGGGGGTCGCACTTGCCCCTAAAGAAACTGCTTAAGGGGCAAGTGTTATTGTTGCCGGTGGGGTAAGTGCGTTTGCTGGCGCACTTGCCCCAAATGTTTTTGTATCTTAAATAAGCTCACTTGCGTACTTATTGTTTTAGAATTTAAACATATACTATAAAAGAAAGAGTCAGTGAGGCAGCACATATTCAAGAGAAAACCTAGAACGCGCAGTAAATGAAATAAAAGCATCAATTCGTACCTACAAGATGGCCAGTAGAATATATAACATTCCAGAAACTATATTAAAAGACCACGCTAAAGGAAAAAGGGGCGTAAAAAGTTCCAGTTATGGCCGACAAAGTGATCTATCTCCAGATATAGAAGCACATCTAGCAACAAGTCTTTGCTCTATGGAAAAGTGGGGATTTGGTCTTTCTAGAACGGAGGTTATAGACCCAGTTTAAAAATGATCGACCAGGACCAGATTGGTTTACGAACTTCAAAAAACGAAATAGGCTTTCAATAAAAAAGCCTCAAAGTGTTGAGATGGCTAGAAAAAAAAGTGGTAGATCCATTTATTATTCAACAGTATTTTGAGCTTTTAAAATCTACTCTAGATGAGTTAGGACTTAATGATAAACCAGCTCAAATATAGAATCTCGATGAATCAAACTTTTCCACTGATCCCTCAAAAACAAAAGTGCTTGGAAAAATTGGTGTTCCCTCTACAAGAACAACCAGTGGGTCAGGACGCGAGAATACTACCGTTTTGCTCGCTTCTAGTGCTGATGGATCCAAAGCACCTCCATTACTAGTGCATAAAGGAACGAGCATTTGGAGTGAGTGGGTAGGGACTGAAGGGCTTGAATACCCAGGAACATCGTATGCAGCCACAAAGAAAGGTTGGATGGAATCCGAAGTATTTGAGAATTACACCCGGAATACATTCATTAACAACATTGGAAAAGAACGGCCAATACTTTTGATTTACGATGGCCATTCAACTCATATAACAATTAAAATAATTGAAATGGCTTTGGCTGAATAAACAGTTATACTAAAATTACCTCCACACTCTTCGCATTTACTTCAACCGCTTGACTTAACAGTATCTCGATCCTTAAAGGTTACGTGGGATGCCAAATTGGTGCAAAGAAGAAATCCAGGGATGAAGATTCCAAAAAGGCAGTTTTCGGAATTAATAGGTCAAATATGGGTCGATGCCAATGTTGAGATAGTTAAAAATGGAGGTTTTCATCCATTCAACAACAAAGTCATACCAGATAAGGGTTATAACCCAGAAGCTCTAAAAAGATGGAGAGCTTCCGAACTGACAGCCCCTGAAGTAACAAATATTGCGAATAATCGCAATATAATTAATGATGCTAAAAATAATGACACTAATGATTCTAACGAAATGATGTCAATAACAAAAAGAAAGTTGTAGCTATTGAAGAAATCTCATCAACAAGTAAAAAATCTGAAACTGCTAACAAATTTGAAAAACTTTTGCTAAGTAATATGAAAAGTTGTAACTACTAAAGAGGTATTGCTACGACTTAAAGATACAGAAGAGCTGTTGACAAAGCCCCAAAACTAAAAAAAAACTAAACCTGCTGTATCCGAGTCATTTGCCGAAGAGAATGATGATTTATCTCTAAGCAAATTAACTTACGGAACTTCCCCTGGAGAAAACAAATCGAAGCAAAAAATAAAAAAGAAACCTATCGTGGAAAGTGATACATCATCCGACGAGGATTTAAGTTTAAGTGACATTCCAATTTTAAGTGAGGATGAATTTAATATGGAGACGTTTGAAGAATTTTTAAAGAATTAAGAAGATTTAGAGAATTTGACAAAAAATATCACAAATCTGAAAGTTGGTGATTGGGTACTCATAAACTTTCAAGGTAAAAAGGCAATGAAACATTATACAGCCCAAATCATCAAGATTTGCAAGGAGGAAGTTACTGTTAAATATGCCAGAAAAATTAGTTTTTTGAAGAAAACAACCATTTTTGTCTTTCCTACAATTGAAGATGTTTCCAGAGATGACATTATTTCTATTTTGACTACACCCAGAATTGGTCACAGAGGTGAAATAAACATTGAAGTGTCATTTACCACATATAACATCCAGTAAAAGTTTTTTTCTAATATTACTATCTATACTTCCCATGGAAGACGCAATTTTTATAATCACTTACTTAGTTGATAATTTTTTGTTTTTATTATAGCAGTAAACTGTTAAATACGAAATAAAATACTTATGTTTATGTATTTTCTTAACACAACATATTTTGCCAGTATTAAAGTTATTTTAAAAAAAAACACGATTGTTGTTTCCATTCACTAACAAGTTCATAACTCTTGAACAAATAAAAATAAAATGTTACGAATGAAGTAAAACGCTGTTGCCCGTAAAAATCGATGCATGTTTATATATATATATATATATATATATATATATATATATATATATATATATATATATATATATATATATATATATATCTAGCACACCCCAAATTATGGGGCAAGAGCGATTTTGGTATTCAAAGTTAAAAATATTTTTCAAGAAACTAACTTTACTGTTTCAAGCTTCATATCCACAAAGTCAATTAGAAACAGTTCAAAGGGCACACAAAAAAAATTGGGTGCAACTTTTATAATGAAACAAATATTTTTTCGCCTTTCAAAGTGGTACTAATAAAAAAAGCGGTCGCACTTGCCCCGACTTACCTTGCGTACAAAAAAATTGGACGTACAGACATTACAAAAAAAAATTGAAATGCTCACCCTTCACGTGTTAATTTTAATTGGTTTAGTTGTTATGACCATTCATTAGATGTCAAAAATCATACATATAACAGAAAAATTATAGTAATTAACGTCATTAGTTCGGGAACTCATCTATAACAGTACGGATGAGACGTTTACGGACGAGGCGATAGCCGAGTTCTGAAACGTTTACGGACGAGGCGATAGCCGAGTTCTGAAACTCGAAATGAGTACTATTAAACGTCGTTATGTATTTTATTCACAATTAGTTTGTAACATACCGCTTTTCTAACCCTTTAAAGGTTGAAAAGTGAATGATTCTACGGGTTTACTTTAAGCGGCCAGTAATAACAAAAAAAGGAGACAGTAATGAGATGAGACAGTAATGACCACTTTCCAACCTGTGGGGGAGTTACTATCGATTTAAACTATAAATGTCAAATTGACAACTTGCCAATTTTAATGAAGGGTCAAGAGTATGCAACCATCTTTTCTCACGTGCGTAGATGGTGAGTGAACGCAAGCAATAGGTGGAAGCAAACAACACGTTTTCTTTAATAAGCATATTTAATAAGTGAATTATTGATAACAAGTAACGACAAAACCAATAGGAAAATAGTAAGCATAACATTTATGGCTTCTCATTAAAGTAAAAATTAGAAGTCGCATTGTCACGACCTTCAATATTAAACGAGAAGCCGGGATGGAGGTGTTCAAAAATGAATTCTGATGCAAATTCTTCAGAAATTTTAAGGAAATCTACAGAAGCGTGTGCTAAATTAATACCTAGAAAAAGTGGGGAAAAGTGAATGGAACGGAAAGTTAAAAATAATGCTGAGAAAATTACGGAAGAAGTTATGTTGGCTTATTTTTAGATCTGGTAAGAATGCGAATGGTAGTATTGGCTTTTTTAATTGTAAATGAATGCTTTTAGTCTAAGAAAATAAGTGCATTCTCTTTGTGGCCGAAATACTTCATGATTAAATCAACATTAATTGCGACCAAAAATCTGGGCATATCCCTCTTTCCTAGACTGGTAGCATTCTTAAAAAAACAATCAGTTGGATATGAACCCAATCAATCTAAAACATTCACCTGAGAAGAAATCGATAGTAGTAGACGGGCACCCCTATGGTTTCAACCTTTTTCATCCCTAATTATTTTTTATACGCTCACGTGTGAGACCGTATTTTCTACCCTATGGTTTCTTTTCAGCCCCTTGATGGAATTTTCACCCTAATTAGGACCCTTTTGGCTGTATTAAGAAATTTTTTGTACTTGCTCACGTGAGGGACAGATGTAGGTCTTGGGCTAAGTCTTGGGGCTGAGGGCTGGACGTGGGTTTGACCTTGGGCTAGAGCTGGACCTGGAGCAGGTCTTGGGGGTTTGGTCTTGGACTTGGGACTGTGTGAAGGCTTCTTTTCGGTGGTCTTTTTCAACACTTGATGGGAATTTCAACCCTGATTAAAGCCTTTTTGATTTTCTTTTTCATGCCTACGCGTAGGAGTCGTTTTTTTTGTTGATCATTTTTTATTAATTAATTAATTATTTTTTAACCCGGGGGAAATTCTAGATCCTAATCTGTTGCCTTATAAGATGATCTTAAATCTGTATTCTGATAAGGGAGCGCGAATAATCATTAGATGTAAAAGATAGTTGATTTAATCTGTGTCTACTATTAACATTTATTAGAGCTTGTTTATCAGATATTTGAATGATATAAAGCTCATTTAAAGGATTGATTAGGTAATAATTACGTGCGGGAAAAATTGACTATTTCCCCATATTACTTTATTAGCGTATTTTTATCAAATGAGATTGTTATTACATTTATTTTAATGCCTATCTACAGATTGTTTAACATACGAAATTTATTTATACACTGATTACGTGTTAACTTGTAAGACACGTGCAGGGCTTCGTCCTCTCTCTCTCGCTCTCGCGTCTCTCACGTCTCTCTTTCCCACGTCTCTCTCTCTCTCTCTCTCTCTCTGGTCTCTCTTTCGCAAAAAAACTAAAACATGCAAACACACAAAATCGCAAACACGAAAAACGCAAACACGAAGAATCACAAACACGAAAAATGAAAACGAAAATTGGTAATCACGAAAAACGAAAAATCGCTAACACGAAAAAACGAAAACAACAACTCGCAAACACAACTATTTGCCCGCAAGGCATTTGTTTATTTCAAAAACAAGATGCAAGTCTTGATGAAAAACAAGCAAATACGAAATCACCAAAAATCGCAAACACTCAAATTCGGAAACACGAAAATCGAAAACGAAAATTCGCGAATACGAAAAAATCGCTAGCATACAAATGTGCAAACATGAAAAACGAAAACGCAGAGCTGTAGAATGAATCAAGAGTTGGGGTCTATAAATAAAATAATTTTTGCTGTTTATCTGTTTTATTGTTTAGTTCTTATACCCAAATGGAAGAGTATCAAAGTTTTCTATTCTACTTAACACATTGTAGCACCTATCTCTAACTATTTTTCTATCATTATATACAAAAAGAGAGTCTTTACTATTACTAAGCACTATATCCTTCATTACTTCAAAGTTTATAACACAAGAGTTTTTATAGTTTAAGGTAATACCCTTCACTTTACACACGCATTTAATTGTCTGTTCACTGGTTGAAAACACATTATAACTGTAGTTTTTCGGTCCTGAACTAACTAATTCGGCTATATAACTTCCTTCATCGTACGCTTCCAATTCGCCGGTCATCTGGCCAAGGAAATCACAGCAAGCTAGATTCCAGTCGTCGGGTTTAGCGACAAATATGACACTGTCTGTATCATAATACAGAACACGGCGATCGAGTTTTTCCAAGTAACTATATAATTCTAAACGTGCATGAGCAGACGTGTAAGCCGCTATGGACACATTAATAGTTTTTGTGATTCACCTTCACCTTCAGGTCTATTCCAATTTACAACTACCACATTATCATTAATAGGTATTATAGATTGTACCTGAACCAATGGATCAGTAACCAATTTGAAAAAGTCCTTTGGCTCAGATACAATACTGCACTGGGTTAAATTTTCGCGTTGACCAAACTTACCCCAAAAGGAATTGAACATTAGTTTAGCCAAGTACCTTAAACCGGGGTTTTTCTTAATATTATTAGCGTCTAGTCGAATCCCCTCCTTTTCATAATATTTCGCTATGTAACTCAATTTCGTGGCTTCTGACGTGCAATGGCTAGGCCATCCTGAACATTCCTGCTTGAGTTTCAGGAAATTATCGATGTACCCACTAAACAGTCCACCCTGTTTCGTGGCTTTGTCATATGTGGTTACCTCATAATACACCCAAATCTCAAAAACGTCCAGGACTTTATAGTTTTTAGAGATAGTCTTACGCAGCTCGTCATCTACAAACGTTCCAACGAAACTACGCTCGGTTTTATTATTCTCACACTTCCTTTCATTTAACTCAGCACCACAAGTCCTACACAACACAAACATCAGCTTGCCATACATTTTTAAGGGTAAAACAGGGTGGTAGAGATTAGAGGGCGGTAGTACTCGAATTTTAATTAAACACTCCACCGTGTTCAATGAGATGTTCTTACAATCTAAACCTACATGAATTTTCGGATAACCTACAGGATACTTACAATATTTATTTACATAAGGGTATAATGAGCACACGTCATAATACATGATCTTCTCATTAATACCGTTACATTGATGGTAGAGTTTGCTAGCATTAGTGCGACCGCCGTAAAACGCATCTCGTGGATTTGAGGGTTCGTCATCTTGGCCACCTAAATTCTGTATGAATACTCTCAACTCATCATTTGCATGAATTAATCTTTTAAAATCACATTCACGCATCTCAACTAGGTTATACCCACGCTCGCGTAGAAACTGGGACCCAGCCGCCATGTTTTCGTTCCGGGCGAGCATGGATGTATTTACACCAAGCTTTGGGTCAATATTGGCCTGATTGGGAAAACATTCCTCGCAACCGTGCCAATAACATCCCTGAAACTCAAAAACCGTATTCGACTTTGCACAATACCCGTCGACCTTAACACCTTCAGGTGTTCTAAACTCGCGAGCTTTCCCTGCGTGCTGTATGGTCACTGTTGTGAATGTTCAATCCAACGTAACCATTGTATTGCAACCTTTGATTGGTTGTCGGCTCGTCTATAACCACGTTTAGGAATGAGCCCTATTGTGTTTTCTTCGAGGAAAAGCCTGCGAAACACTTTATTACAGGCACTAGCAATAGTGGTAGCCTCCTCAAACGGGTCGACCTTATTTTGGGTCGTGAAGGTGGACCAGAAACTAATACAACCTTTAACGAGGATCTTAACATGCATCAGACAATACTTCACAATCTCTTCACTCATCTTGAAAACATAATTACTCTGGGCCGCGTGCCAGTCTAAAAGTTTTTGTCTCTCTTTCTCAGACATCTGATCTGCACAATAATATTCAAGCGGTGGCAAAGGACCCTCGTAATTCTGATTCTCGGATGAGTTGAAGACATATGGGAAATAACTTTTTGAGTCGGGGAAATTGAAAGTTTTCGGGAATGCCGAGAGCGGTGACGAAATGAAATTAAGGGAATCAATAAACCTAACATCGTCGCACTGAATGGAGATTAGTTTTAGACCGTTGGTGATGACTTTAGGTCTCCACTGATTATTATTAGCCAGCATACATCTAAGCACAAAACACCCATCGTACCCCTTCATGTTATGTGCGATGCACGTAACTTTAAATTTTCGCGCTCTCTCGGCAACATACGACAGAAACGATTCAACAGGATCTTCCCTGAAAATGTGCACTCTTTCGCTACACATCGAGTATTGCTCATTCATATAGTCGATGTGCTGAATACAAGTGGAACAAACATTCGCGGCCACGCATAGATTGGGCTCATGTAGAAATCAATCATTCGTTCCCTCACACACCTTCTCTTGCATGCACTCCAAATCGTAAAAGATAAACATAGATGGTCTGCCATTACCGCTGTCACATCGAGCCTTGTTAACGGCCATATAGCAAAGATGACCAATAGGTTTCTGATCCCAGCACGTGGAGCAGTAGCTGTATCCGCATCTATGTTTACCCTTTACTTCAGTTGTTTTAAGACATTTTAAACATCTACACAATTTTTCGCATAGTTCACTCTCCTTATGGTTTTTAAGACATTCTACACCGTAAAAAAATCTCCTGCAATCATTACAGACAATTTTAGGATTTTGAACGGAACAAGGTGGTTTCTGATGACACGCAGGACACTGGTACATACATTTCATATGATCTTTTTTGTCATTATACCGTTTTCTGCATTGTTCACAGTAATAACTACAAGTAAATGCTGAAGTTATGCTGCTAATTACGTTATAGTGCTCATCCTCAAGTATTAAATTTAAAACTACCTTACCCGGTTCCCCAGGACTCTCAAAATAAACTGAATCACCTATTCGCGAATTATAAACTACAAGGGTATCTGAAGCTAAATGGTTTTGAAATACCTGAATATGCTAGTAACTACCACCCTGACTAAGGTCTACCCCACTGTTTGGCAGAGTTGTACAGCTCGCTCTTAAAGTAAGGAGTAACCCATCACCATACCATAACGTATTGCATCGTTATTTCTGAACGCTATTGCTATAACTAAGGCACGAGCTAAAGAATTGTTTTCTTTTATTGTTGTCGGTACAACAATAATACCTTGTCTTTTTGCTTTACAAAAATCTTCAAATTTTAACCCTGTCAAGTTTTTGCGCCCATAGCCTACAGGCACGGATACTCTATCCACGTTTAAAACTAACAAGTCACTCGAGAAAAAACTAGCATTGCTCTGCATTACCTTTTCCAATAATGACATTATCACTTTCACCGACAACTGGTCCACTCTTCTAAATGATACGCCGATTGGTTTGTCCGGGAAATTCGGATTCCTTAACGTGATCCCTACACGGTCTGGCGGAGCCGCATCCTTGATAGTGTATGCATACAACTCCTCAAATGCACTCTACAAAAGATATGTATTTAGATAAATGTTTAGTAAATGGTATATTTTACCTGTAGCCATGTTAAGGGATTATCCTTACACGTATCGTCATTAAAACTAAATCCTAATGTTTTACATATGGTATTGAATTTTTTTATAAATTTACTGTCTGACTCTCCTATTATATTTATATGATTGAACCCTGAGGATGGTCCGGCATGTTGCTGAGAACCTGAGCCCGATTGGTTTTGCTGTAATGTACTCATTCAGTAAACGAAACAATAAAAATTAGAAAAGACATACCGTTATCAAATCCGCCGCATCTGTAGTTTCCATCATCTCGTCATCGTCAAATACGTCCTCCATGTTTACCTGAGCAGGGCTTTAAAAAAAATAATTAAAATTTAAAAATAAAAAACAGGCATATACTTACATTCCACCAACGCGTTGTGCAGCCTCCACAAAATCATTATAAACATTTATCGAATCGATAGTGTCATTTTCACACAACATCTTATAAGTAACAATATTATAGGCATTTTTCAACCCCTCTTCGGTTAACGCGCCAGCACTGAACAACTCAAGAATTTGGTTAACGTTTAAAGATTCCATAGCGATATGATGCTCTTCGGAGCAGAACTAAATTAACTAAACCCTGGCGTACGCTTTTATAGTATTTTACAGGGTCAAATTAAGTTGTTTTGAAATTAACGAGGCTAACTTCATGACCAACTTCAAGGCCATGCTGATCACTAATTTCAAGGCCGATGACTTCTCAAGGTAAATAAGTATGATGTTTATCTTTTAATACCGAATGACCTTATTGTTGAAGGTGAAGTTAGGTAATAATAGCATAATAATTACATAATTTGTACATACGAAACCAAAATTGGCATTAAAAGAAATGTAATAATCTTAATAATGTTTTTTATTTTAGCTAAGCGTTTTTATAACATATTTATTACGGTATGAAACACTCATTGTTAAACTAGATCAGTCGTTTAACTTCATTGGAAAAATAATTTTAATTAACTAAAATGTAAAAATACACGTCAACTTAAAATCTAAAACCTTTGTTTAAAAGAACCCTTTTATCATTTTATTACAGAACAGTCTTCGGTGGTAATCTTTAAATACACTTTTTATTCATATATTATTTTAACAATTATATATGGACATAATTAAAAAAGTCTATTTTACATGCCCGGGCTGATTGACGCTCATAATACAGCGCTTGATTTTTTAAAATTGAAATACAAAGGTATTAATCATGTTTTTAATATCAAGGGCGTTATTGTTCTTCTTTTAATTGCATGATGCATTTACAGGAGTCCACTAGTTTTAAAACCTTGCAATTGACAACAACTTTAAGCGATTGACCTTTTCAATAGTTGATAGCCCATTATAAATGAAACGTTAATAACTTTATATGAGTTCGACGTAAATAAAATGCGGTACCAAGCAATTTGTTATAAACTAGTGGAGGTCGTTATTAATATCTTATAAGTTGAAGGTTGTTAGGTAGAATGGTTACAAACAATTTAAAAGAAAGTGTAAATAAACACTTATTACAACAAATATATTCACAGGTCGCTCTCACGCATTTATATATATTGAACAATTTACTTGAAATAATACGGCATATCGACTCTAATAAAATTTTATTATGAAAACTTGTAATATAATTTATCAGAATACAGATTTAAGATCATCTTATAAGTTGAGCAGATTATGTTAGGAAGCGCATACAATTGTACCTTTCAGCGAAACGTCGTCCTTACAAGTTAACACGTAATCAATGTATAAATAGATTTCGTATGTTAAACAATCTGTAGATAGGCATTAAAATAAATGTAATAACAAGGTCTCATTTGATAAAATCACAGCTAATAAATACATATGGGTGAAATACAGTCAATTTAAAATATCCTGCACGTAAATTACATTGAAAATACGTCCATATCACTTCCAATCGAGTTCGTCTATATCATTCAAATATCTGATAAACAAGCTCTAATAAATGTCTGAATAGTAGACACAGATTTAAATAAACTCAATACATCTAATGATTATTTCACTTTATCAGAATACAGATTTAAGATCATCGTTATAGCAAAGATTAGGATCGAGAATTTCTCAGGTTACAATAATTAATTAATTAATAAAAACTGACTCAACAAAAAACGACTCCTACACGTAGGCATGAAAAAAAATCAAAAAGGCATTAATCAGGGTTGACATTCCCATCAAGGGTTGAAAAAGGCCACCGAAAAGAAGCCTTCACGCAGCCCCAAGTCCAAGACCAAACCCCCAAGACCAGCTCCAGGTCCAGCCCTAGCCCAAGGCCAAACCCAGGTCCAGCCCGCAAGACCTAGCCCAAGACCTACATCTGCTCCTCACGTGACCAAGTACAAAAAATTTCTTAATACAGCCAAAAGGGTCCTAATTAGGGTGAAAATTCTATCAAGGGGCTGAAAAGAAACCATAGGGTTGAAAATACGGTCTCACACGTGAGCGTATAAAAAATAATTAGGGATGAAAAAGGTTGAAACCATAGGGGTGGAAAATACGGTCCCCCACGTAGGCGGTCAAAATCCAAGATGGCGGCAGAAGGTTCCGGTCTATTACTATCGATTTATTGAACAGGTTTGTAATGACATATCTCCTGGCAAAGGTAAGACAAAATTTCAAATAAAACAATAAAATTAACTAGTTTTTTTTAATGTACAGGTTATAGCTATGATTGGAATAGCGGGCGGTATAAGACGAGAAGAATTATATGTTATTTCACTACACGATATTCAAGAAACTGAAACGCAGTTAGTTATTATGATTCCCCGCACTAAGACGAATCATAGAAGAACCTTCACTGCAATAAACGAAGTAGAGAGGATTAACTATTTGCAGTTATTCAGGAAATACGTGTCACTGAGACTAAAAAGTGTTAACCACCTAATGTTGTGTTTGGGATAGAGGAAATTCAAAATGTACCGTTCAAAGGGTAGGAATCCACATAGTTGTAGGAATTTAAAAACAAATTACACTGTTTTTGGGTCTTCAATGTGCTGACAGATACACTGACCATTCTTTTCGACGAAGTTCTGCAACGCTTTTGGCCAATGCTGGTGTTGATTTAGCAGTACTTAAAACACATGGAGGTTGGAAGAGTGCGTCGGTGGCTGAAAAATACATAGAACATTCTTTAGAAAGCAAAAATAAAATTGCCAGGATGATTCTGAACGGAGAAACCTTTATTGAAGTGTTGCAGCAGCAAAACAAAGAAGTTACTAATAAAATTAGTCACAGTAACACCATTTCTTTTAACAGCAATTATCCTCCAATAGCTATTGAGGGCAATACAAATTGTACTATCAATCTGAACATTAATATTTATGTTTAATTCTTAATTTCTATTGTAGATGTCTTTTTCAATAAAATATTGCTTTAACTGTTATTGCGATGATTAATTTTGTGTTTCCGTAGTAACACTTTACAGGACAAGGCCGTTTTTTCCGTTTTCCCGGACTGAAACTGGGACGTAAAGTAGTAAAATTAGATGCGGAATGAAATAAATTATTAAAAAGTATTATGAGGACTTGTAATGTAATTTCCAAAATACCAGTAGATGTGGAAGGCGACTCCTACCAGTACACCACCAGCGCTCTAGCACTTTGACATTGAAAGTGATATTTAAACCATTTATAAAAAATTCCTGTTTATATGGATAAGGCATGCGCAATTTGTCATCGGCCCCTTCCTATGTTCCTTTGTTTACCGTCTCATAACAAATTGTATGTAATTGACAACGCTTATTGTACATATTTGTTTCCATGAATACCTTCATTAATATGTAGTGACTTCCATAAATGGTAGAAAATGTATTTTAATGTTACTTTTAACTTTATAAAGCAATAAGAAATTTTCAATTTTGCAAAGTTATATATTAATACTACGTCAATAACGGACCCAATGGGGCCATTACACAATTTAACAGTTTTTACAAATTTTTTACAATCCTGTAATATGTAAATACGAATCTTTTACTTCTAATGTAGAAATGAATATATTAATGTTTTAAAATGAACCACAATTTTAATAATATGCTTTGCGTTTGAATTTATATTACAAATTAGTAACACTAAGGGCCGGTTGTTCAATAGTGGTTTAAACGATCGTTTAATTAATCGGCAGATTATGTTAATCCGTGGTTTAAACTTTCGAGCGTTCTTCAATTTCATTTAAACTGTAGTTTAGTTGTTTCATGTTTAATGTAGGTTGGTAGTGACAAAATCACTGTAGCTGTCAAACTTCAACAGAATACACTAACATGTAACTAGGTTCGGCATAGGTTCAGGTTGATCATTTTACCGTTATCGTTCGAGTGATTCAGTTGTTTTAAGGTTATATGTTCCCGGTTAGATACATTCACGTGGTTTCCATGGTTTACAGTTGTAAAATAAGAGAAGGTACGTTTAATTAAAATATTTAATTTATCTTATTACAATTAAAGTTCAGCAGATGGCAGAAAAGATAAAACGCTGCATTAATTTCAGTACCACAGAAGTGGATGTGTTGGTGGCACTTGTAGATAAATACAGTTCCGTAATTGAATGCACGCAAACCGACGTGGTTAGCAATAAAAAGAAAGCAGCTGAGTGGATTCAGCTAGCTGCTGAATTTAACAGCGTGTGTGGTGAGCATCCCAGGGATGAAAAATTGCTCCGCAATAAATATGAAAACATTAGAAAATGTACTAAAAAGAAATTTGCTGCGGAGAAAAGAAGAGAGTGTTTAGTACTGGTGGAGGCCCCATGGAGAAACCGAAGACGACACCGGTAGATGAGGATCTCCTAGAGATTCTTGGTCGCCAGCTAACAGGGCTACCTTCTGAGTTTGATGGCAATGAAGGTAAGCATTACTTGAATTTTGGTTAATGTGCTATTACTGGTTGTTGCATATAGTACAATGTCAAGAAAGAACGGACATGCGGCCCACTTGTAGTGGCAAGGATGCCACCGATCCTCATGGCGATCAAGGTAAGTCGAATATTTGTCAATGTGTTAATACTGTTTTGTTGCATATACGACTTTCTTAAGAAATATTCGACGTAAGGGCAACTTGCAGCGGCGAGGATGCCACTGATCACAATGAAGAACCCTGACATGTATTGCACTTAACTACATCGTAGTCCGCTACCAGTCAACTTCATATATATATATATATATATATATATATATATATATATATATATATATATTATATAGTTGCTATCAAAGTTGTAAATGTTTTACAGTTTTACATACAATATATATTTAATATATATATAACGTGATATATATATATATATATATATAATATATATATAGTATATATTGTTTGTGAAACTACATAGACAGTACCAATAATTTTAAATAGTACCTATGGCAATACATCGTTTGAAAGGATTCAAATTCCTATCAGTAAGAAATTTTGTAGTGCTTTAGCTATTTTGATAGAAAAATTAAATTAATACTAAAGTTATGTGCTGAAAAATAAGTTAAGGACAACTTATAGTAAAATGAATTGCTCAAAATTCTACAAAATAGATATATTACAAATAACATTAGGATAGTTAATGTGTTCGGAAATTGCCAAATTCATACAACTATATTACAAGTCTCTGCCAGATATTCTAAAATAATTTAACGACCTAAAAAATTAATATATTTGGTGACCATGGCCATTCTAGACCTCTTCAATCATCTGCCACATATTCTTCATAATAACGTCTTACTGACCTAATAGTGTCAGACACCATCTGTTAAGTCATTCAAATTGCCGAACTAATCTAGATTATCTTCCAAAATTTCAAGAATTAACGGTTCAATTGCGTTTTTAACAATTCCAAATACACTTCACCGGTTAAGTTAGCATTGAAAAACAGGTCCAACTATGGTTTCCAAAATACCTGCCCAAACATTTACTTTTCTGGAAATTGAGTATGTTTTTCACGAAAGATTTGAGGATTTGTGTCACTCAATATCTCACATTTTGTGTTAACGTTACCATTGAGGAAGAAATACTTTCTCACTAAAACGAATATTTGAATTACTGTAGAATTAGTGACAGTTTCAACTTTATATAAAATTGGTCCTGAATCTTGATTAATTAAATGTCAACTTAATTTTAGTATTTATTTAATTTTCTATCAAAATCAACCTAAACTCAATTTAGTATTACGAACGTAATTAATTCACAAGAGATGCACTTCACAATAAGAACATATTATATCAGTCAGCGTCATATATATATTATACTATATATACTATATAATATTATATCGATTATATATATATATAATATATATTATATGTTAGTTGTAAAAACTTTTCAGTTAAAATAAAATATATATATATTATATATATATATATATATATATATATATATAATATATATATATATATATATATATTATGTAAAAGCTGAAACATTTTAGAAAAAAAGCACAAAATATTGCAGTTAAGCTTAAGAACTGGTGGCAGTCCACAGGACTGCATAAGAAAGAACATGAGCTGCGTTGCCACTTGATGAAAGAAGAACACCAGTTGAAATTAAAGTTCATGGCAGACCGCTGAAAAATGGAGGAAGAGAAACATAAATTGGAAGTAAAAAAACTAGAATTCGAAATTAAAATATTACAAAAAAATATAGAAAAATAAACAAATAACATTAGTGGTTTATTTTATTTGCTGTTCCTACTGTAGAAAACAATAAAGTGATATAATAAACTGTTACAAGTTGTCCTTGTGTTAATAATTCAACAAAATAATCATTGATTAACGAAGTTCTAACCCTATTATTAATTATTACATTATGTGGACCATTTGCAACTGCAACATTCATATGTATATAAAATTTAGTACTTGTTCGACTTCTTCATCAACGTCTAGATCTGGCGGGTTCAGGTTCCTTGTTATGTTATGCAAAACTGCTACGACTAATGTGCAAGCGTATCTCATATGCTAAAATTGAGAATCGACGTTTCCACATCCCAATACATCTTTCTACAATATTTCTTGTGCGAATGTGGGTTTCATTAAGTACGTTTTCAGCAGGAGTAACTGGATTTCTAGGTGGAGTAATGAGATATGGTTTTACAGGGTAGCCACTATCACCAAGCAGTAAATAGTTTCCCACCTCGATTCAACTTCCTATCATATTACATTTGTAGCATCATGTGTAACTGTCATCGTACCACAATATTTGTTTATGCATCATTGCATTAAGATAACTTTTCCTGTTTCTATATTCGCATCATCCACATATTGAATTTTAAATGTGCAGTGTTTCTCAAGGCATCAGATTTGCAATATTAAAATGATAAACATAGCATTTTCTTATAAACTGCCTAGACAATCGTGCTATAGCTCTCAACACTTTGTACACAACTCTACTTACTGTAGACTTATCAATTCCACAAAAATCTCCTATTACCATTAGCATGGAACCGCTAGCAAAATATCGTAGAGTAACGAGCAACATTGCCAGTCCACTTTTCAAGATGATTAGGCCGATCTCGCATTGTTTTCGTTGTTCCCGGTTGATTTACAATATCAACTAATTCCAAAAAATCCCCGTCTTCGCTGAAAGGTTCCTCTAAATAATTATAATAGTCCATTTTTATTAAGCACGTGTAATCGCTATTCGAGGTGCGTCGGCAAATAAACACCCTTTTTAAGGTTAATTTTTCTCGTTTAACGCGCTTAAACGGTCTCAATCGATGGTTTAAGTAAAACCACAAGTTATGCTCAGTTTAAGCACTAAGCCACCATTGAACAACAAACAAGTGCAGTTTAAATTACAGATTAAGTTAAACGACGTTTAAAGGGACTTAAACCACCATTGAACAACTGGCCCTTAGTGTTTTGGTTAAATATTTACTTATGGAAAAAGATGATGTTTATCAAGGTATTTGTTAGTGGAATTGTTACAACCATAAATTAACACAATTTATAAAAGGCACAACCGTAAACTGATTACCCTGCTTTCAAGGTGATCTATAGTTGTAGGTATCCATATTATTCTAACATTATTACAAAAAATTAAATCTTTAAAGTGTACAGGGTTAAATCAATCAATCTAAGTATAAACCGTGTAGTAAGTTTTACATTATCATGCCCTGCTGAATTATGCCGGACGTAAATTCCTGCCCCGTTCGGTTTTCCGGGAGAACAGGTCCCAAGCGGCCTCGGTCATCGAAAGAACTCACTTTCTGATCCATTATTGCAACATCCGATATCAAGTCTAATCTTAACCTAACCATCCTCCCACAGACTTATTTCTCTTTTAAGTTGTATGGGCAAATGTCTAGAGATCAAGCTGTTCCAAAGGCTAAGATACTATCTTGAAGCCAACGAACCTATACCAAAGAGCCAGTTCGACTTCAGATCAAACCGTTCATGACAAGATCCCTTCGTAAAAATCTATACGGAGTCCTCCAAAGCCCTAAACCACAATGATTGTTGCATCGCAGTCTTCCTAGACATAAAACAAGCATTTGAAAAAGTATGACAAGTAGGATTAATGCATAAACTACGACAGTTAGTCTTCCCGTTCGCATTCGCCCGACTCCATTCATATCTGCCAGGCAGACGTGTGAAGGTAAAAGTACGTTCTTCTACCTACCCGACATTTCATACGACCGCCGTCGTGCCGCAAGGATCCTCGGTAGCACCAATTTTATACATCATCTAGGCGTACGACATCCTCCAGAGCACCAACCCGAACATAAGTGTAGCCCAGTGTGCCAACGACACTGCTCTATGAGCGACCAACAGGAGCAGTGACGGGGCAAATAGACTAATAACACAACTTACTGACTCCTCTAACTGGGCCAACCTGTGAAGATTAGCAATCAATCCCAACAAAACGCAAACAATACTCTTTAAACACCCCAAGCTTGCAACTACACTACACAAAACTCCGACATCAATTTGACTCTACGCGGACAAAGACCACAATTACAAGATACAATCACATACCTAAGCATGCCGTTCTCCCGAACCCTACACTGGCAACCCGACGCTAGCAACACTCTCAATAAGACACGCAACCGCGCATCACTTTCGAAAGCCCTGCGTGGAAACGTCAGAGGTTGTCACCCTAAAACTCTACAACATACGTACAAAACACACATCCGACCTATACTCTACCGCGCTTCGCTGTATGTTACCCTTAAAACCAACCAACTCCAATACCTTTTCTCCTGCGAAAGAAAGTACTACGCATCATCCACAAACTACAACACAGGTACCCCAACCAATTTACCATACAACATGCCAACATTCAACCCATAACTGACAGACTAATCACACTACAAACTAAATATACAAATCGCAGGGTAAACGGTGACACAATCCCTAATAAAGAAATATTATAAATCCGATTTTCCAACAAACCACGACTACCGAGAAAACCCAAAACCAAATATAAACATCTCCCAGCACTCCTACTGCAACAATTAGACTACCTATCAAAGAAGTTCGAACAGCTTCTCGATAATACTTCATACATCCTAATATAACCCAAAATCCTCAAGGAATAAATCATAATGACCACCGCAACGAAAATGGACAACTTTACCCATCCTATATTGAAACCCAACACATTAACCTAGCATATCTCAAACACTAAAACATATATATATATATATATACTATATATATATATATATATGATATATATATATATATATATATATATAATAAACCCAGGGCTGAAGAGGGAGAGGATCCCTAAACCACCTGAAGATCAAAATATGGAACCAAGAAGAAAGAAGAATACCCAATCAAGCAGCAAACGATTAAAGATAAATTATTCAGATGCTACACTTCCGTCATACAACCCTCATGCTACATATCTTGGATATTATACGTCTAATACGCTTTTTTAGGTATTACTTTGTATTGTATTACTTTACATTCGATAATGAACTAGAGCGTTCCCCTTTGACATTCGACCACAAGTAGTTTTTTGACGTGTTGATATTCAAAAAATTTTATGAAAAAGACGTGATAAAATAATAATATAAGACTAACTACAATACGCAACAACTGAACTTAATTAAAATAATCTTGAAAAAATCTTTTGTAGTAGTATTATTAATAGGTTTGACATTGTCTTAAGAGTTTCAAGGAATTGTTCAATTTAATCCTTGAAATCCTTGTAATGCGTTCGTCTTTTCTGTTTCTTGTTTAGTTTTTCTAAATTCATAATTTAACAATAGGTACTAATTGTTTGGGTTTAAAAACTCTTTTTTATACACTCTCGATAATTAAACCATAACTAAGTAGAATTAAAACAGCAATTCATTAATTAACCATTTAATATTGAATGTTAAATAAAATTTATCCAATTTTACTACATACTGTTCGCGTTTGCTGAACTGATAACCTGATAAAGTTATAAAACTTAAAAAAACGAATGACGTCACACCGTAAAGGTAAAGTGCATATTACCAGCATCGCTCAGTGGTATAGGCGCGATTCTTGCTCATCAATTCAAAAGGGCACTAGTCATAACTCAACGAAGTCAAAACCAGTGAGAATGAGTCACTAAGGCGCAACCTGTTAAATAGATTTGTAGCGCTGAAAACGTGATGAACTAGATTTTAAAATAATGGCCTAACAGGACACCATAATATTCACTCGAAGAGAAAACTCACTTTTACCTGAAATTCTGCGTTAAAAATACCTGCATAAAGCTCAATTACACTTGTGCAAAATTTTAAGCTCCATTTAAAATCCCCAAAAATTGCGAAAGCTAATATTCAAAATTCACTATATATCTTCGGTATAAACTGCCACGCAATATTATTTACTCAATTAACAAAAAAGAAAGAAATTAATTGTTCAATTCAAAATCAAAAATGAATGTTCGTTATAACAATAACAAACAAAATTCTATCGAAAACTTCCTATAATTTAATTAATGCGCCTAATATTTATCAAAACAAATCAACAAAGCTTACTTCATATTTCTGAATGATAATGGCTTTAATTTCGGTTACTTTAAAATATGTCGAAATTGACTCAACGTGCTTTTAGTTTGGCGATGGTAAATAAATGCTCAAAAATTACACTACAAATAACTATATTATGATTAAATGAGCATAATAAAAAATATAATGGACAGGTACAATCAATGAGACATTAATCAGCAAGCGGGGCGTAAACAAAAGTAAGTCTTCAAAAACAAAGCCTAACACCTAAAAAAATAATGCTGCGTCTCATATTCAATAGCAGTCGGGAATTTCAAGAAGAAGTAATACGAATTACATCTTTGGTAATCACACAGCAATACATATATACAAATAACAATAAAAAAATATTATCTACTGTATGTGCGAAATAACTATTTATCAAAATTTAATCAAATTCCAAAACTGACTGTTACTACAAGAAAAGTACATTATTATGAACATGCACATTAACATACAAAGCAAGTTATAATAGTGCCCGTTTGCCACTTCCGCAATTTCCATTGTTCTGGCCCAAATTCTATCACTATCAGGTGGCACCTTTTTACTATAAAGCGTTGCCCAACACAATTTTTCCAATATGCTGAGTGGGCACATTATTTTAAATAACCGTATATGAATAGTAAAACACATAATAATCTAGCACTTTCACTTCTACCAAATATTAGCACGTGATACTTTTGTATTATTCTTATAATTCACCGTAATAATGTTTATATTCTCGATAAATTCACATACGTGGCGATAATTTAGATCATCTAGATATGTTAAACAACACAAATTTTTAAAACACGGTGCACAACGACAACGCCGGTTAAATATAGATTAAGAAGACGGCTTTTTTCCAGAGCAGCGCTAGGCTAATTTGGAAATTTCCGTTTTCACTTACTGAACTTGGAGTTCCTCGATAAAACGGCAAATGATAAATAAATTTCTTAGGGGTGTAACTAGAATCCATAACAAATTTGACGGAACGCGTCTTCTATAGCTAAAGATCAACGCCGTTGGGGTGTGGAAGGCCTGACAACAATAATTCGTAACTACTAAAAGGAAAGCAACCATCTGGCCCCTCTTCTAAAATTACTTAGGTTCGATAAATGACAACTGATTATTTCACACGGAAATTCAACGATAAAAAAAGAAGCAAGGGACTGTCAATTCAGAGAATGCACGACACTTAAGATAACACTACCAGCTACTGTAAACTAAATCACATAAGTTCTCAACAATATTTACAAAAGCTACACATGCAGATTAAGTTACTATTCCATATGACGGACTATAAGCAAACAACTTAATTTATATCAAGATCAAATTCATTAGCTCTCACTATATTAACGTGCTAAACGTATTATATGTATCAATTATTTCAATAGACGTTAATATATCATTCTCACTATATTGATTAGCCCGTAAAATTTTTATTACATTATGGCCAAAATACTTCTCCACTTTCAATTTTAAAATAATAAAATTCATCAATGTACTGAATTAATTCCTATATTGCAAACGAACTAAAAAAATACTCAATTCCGCCCACGATTGTTACACAATGTGACAATAACTTGACAACCAATTTCGAGCATGCTATGCAATACATCAAAGGTACAAAAAGAAAAGCAATAAAAAAAGTGGATAATTTTTTTACTAGATCTGGGCAATGTAATGTTTTAGTCCATATTTCAGAGAGTTTTTTTACGTGAGCATTTTTGGAGGGGAGAACCCTTATGAGTCTACGGCAGTAAGTCGACAGATTTCTATTAAAGTTGGTAGTTAACCAGTTCCACCTGTTTATGTAACTTTCTAGTTAAAAAGCACAGTGAGATATTTTCAAAAAATAAAGTTTTGCATACTAATCATAGTACACAGGGTGATCCGAACTCGATGGTCAAAACGAAAACAGCCTATTCGTCTGACCAAATGAAACAAAGAAATGTTACCGATTTTCAAGATACAGTGTTTTTTAATTTTTTCGATTTCGCAGAGTTACCATAAAAATGACCCTGTTTGTTCCAAATTAGAGGAATTACAGAATTATGCCTAGGAAATATTTGAAGAGCACAAAATTTCCTTCCGGAATCTTGAATCAATTCGAAACAAATTCATTATTCACCATTTTTAATACATGAGTTAATTTCAAAATAAGGTTTTTTTCAAACTTTACGACGAATTTCCAAGAGCAATAGTATTTTATGGAGATCCACTTGATGTACAGCTAACGAAGGAAAAACTATTCTGTAAGCGTTAACCGAAGTCGGAGGTTAACACACTAGTTTTCGAATTATGACACTGAGAGTTAATTAAGATGTGTTAATCAAATCCACAAGAAATGTTCAAATCATTGATATGAAGGAAATGGACCAAATATTTGACATCTCCTGTTTGTTTCTTCACCACAGTTTTACTTTTTGAAAAACAAATACTTTGCGCTGCCGGGATTCGAACCACAACTTCAGAGGGATGACAACTAACCACGCGGCTACATAACGAATATTGTTACTTTCCTGAACATGAATTGTTTAAATCCATAGCAACGAATTGTTTATAACACAAGGATTGCCATAAATAAATTAATTTTAATTTTAGTTTGGAACATACAGGGTCATTTTTATAGTAATTCTGCGAAATCGAAAAAAATTAAAAAACACTCTGTATCTTCAAAACCTGACATTTATTAACAACTTTTTGTTTCAGCTGGTCAGACGAATCGGCTGTTTTCGTTTTGACCATCGAATTCGGGCCACCCTGTTTAAATAACTTTTTAAAATATGATTTAGTACGTACAAAGAAAATCCCAATAGTTTGGTCAAAAACTAGAATAAAACATATAATAAAGTAATTTTTTTCAGTTACTCAACGCATTTACTAGCTATGACAACACTAAGAAATATATTAGGAACAAAAAAACTTTCAGAGTTGTTATCAGATCGTGAAGCAATATCCCGTACAATGCAAGCAGTACTAGATGAAGCTACAGATCCGTGGGGTGTGAAGGTCGAACGAGTGGAAATGTAAGTAGTACCTGCTCATTCTAACTACCAATTTACTCATCATTATTATTTTGGTTTAATTCTGAAATGTTTAGAAAGGATGTAAGGCTTCCCTTGCAATTACAAAGGGCTATGGCTACTGAAGCTGAAGCAGCACGTGAAGCAAAAGCTAAAGTAATTGCAGCTGAAGGAGAAGTGAACGCTTCACGTGCATTAATGGAAGCTTCTGAGGTTATCTCAAAAAGTCCAGCAGCTTTGCAAGTAAATTGCTTCTTATTTCTTTATCAAACCATATGATCAAATTTTTATTTTTTGCAGTTGAGATACCTACAAACACTTTGCACCATATCAACTGAAAGGAATTCGACAATTATTTTTCCATTGCCGATGGAACTATTCCCCAAGAAATGAGTTTATAACAGCAGTATGGAGCAGCAGTATCAGAGTTAAATAGTTTAATTGTATTCTTTTATATGATGTGATTTTCTTTAATACTTAGTTTCAAAAAAGCAAAATAATTTTATATCTAAAAAGAAATCGGAAAACTGTATGACTAGGCGCATCTTCTACTATATATTTCTTTAATGTAAATTGATCTGACGGGAGAATTCCTTTTTTCAACGCTTCATTTCGTATGGTAATTATGTCAATAAATCACGTAAATGTTTCGTATTTATGTCCCCTTTTTGTCCCGTTTCTGACGTTTCGTTGTTTAGAAGGAATTTGTCAAAGTCTAGCAAGTACGGAAAAGGTAACGCAACCTTCAGATAAGATGACATCATAAGTTCTACAATTTACGAGACTATTCTAGCATTTTTGTCGACGTAAATAAGTAGCTGGCGATCCCGCCTCTGAAGCAGTATCAAGTATCTGAGCGCGTAAATAATTGGCTTACGACGGTGTCTTGTACGTGTGGAAATCAAATATACCTGTCCATGTGAGTAAATATAGTGTAAATAATTCTTTAGTTAAAACCATGTGTTAATAAATAATTATTTTTAAATAGATCATCGTTATGATGTAGTTCTAGATCGTATGATTTGGACGGTCGAAAATCAGAAAATGACAAAACAAAAGAGTAGGTGAGAGTGGTTCAAAACGATCCCCCTAGAACAAAAAATGTAAATAATGCTCAATTATGGGCCATAAAAATTTGGAAAAATATTTTTAATATCGTCAACTATTGTGCACCAAGCATGGTAATGTAATCAAAATTCAAAAAAATATATTGCATGTTTTTATAATGTTTCAATTGTTTGTGAAAGGATCATTTTACCCAACTGGGTATGCTAAAATGATCCCTGTTTTTTTTTGAGAAACAGTCCCTTTCTTGGAGAATAATATGAAATGATTTGATGAACTTTATTTCAGGAGGAAATATAATATATTTGGGGTGGAATCAAATTCAGTGAAACTAGCTAACTCGAAAAAAACACCTTATAATATGCAACGAACATTATTTATGTTAGCATTTTCTATGCAATAATCGCAGGTGTAATGTTCACAGTCATTGTCATCTATTCTAGCACATTCATCATGGACCCACCATTTGCAAAACAATACTGCACTTCTAAGATCTCCTTCGGAAAATCTTAGACAAATGTTGGAACAAATGAAATCCTATGTGAAGGAAATTGTATTTTATACAATATGGTCTTGAGCAAAGTGAAATATTTTGTTACAACTACGATTGCCGGCGATCGATGTGATTCGGAAGATCTCAGTGAGAGGGAAAAGTGTCTTGTGCGTAAACCCTTCAACCAATCTTTTCCAGTAAGTTTTGTTGCATTTGAAAATGGATGCACAATGTTATTCTTGACTGCGAGCTGGTATACAGTAGACCTTAAGTTCTTGCCGGCAAGACCATAAATTCCGATTTACTTATTGAGAATATGGCTAATAACCAACTCGTTTCCTTATTCTTTAGTGAAAATAGTAGTTTTTCTACCCAATCTCTTTAATTGGCTAGTAACGACTCTACGAAGTCTCTTGCCGCTGTTTTATACGGAAGGACATTATGCATACTTTTAATAATAATATTTTTGGACCATATTGTTGTCCTGAAAAATTATTAAGTTATTAATTCTGAATCACAAATTGTTTAGTAGAGATGTCAAAATGATCCCGGCTTCATTTAACCCGATACCATGGGGATTATTTTGCCCGAACAAGCAACGGTATGCTGGCAGCCATGTTAATCACGCAACCACCAAGGTTTGGTGTTTCATAAACATCTCAGGTTTTAGGCAAAATATTTGGCTTTCAGACTTTCAGTAACTATACTACAATTGAACATTTATGCTCGTTTAAAAGAAATATTACAATAATTTCAAATGGCTACCTTACATCAAGCTTATAGAAAATCACTTTTACACTAAATCTCGATAATAAGGTATTTCTACGCCAACTGCTTACATTAAACTGACAGCAGAAACGCATGGGGTGAAGTTTAAGCAATAAAAATACAGATGGCACTGTCGGTCGTAAAAATAATGCGTCGAATCATTTTGCCCACATTTTGGGTTACTGTCCTCTACGTTTAATAGAGATTTGGAAAGTGAATACCCATTTTTTAAAAAGACAACCTCAGATATTGATATAAAGTGCTTAAGGGGAGTCGGTACGTTTTATAAATTCAACTTTAGGAACCATCTATTAAACTGGATGAGTTATCAACTCCAAATTTTTAACACTTCTTAATTACATTAGATTTGACATCCTGTAGCATAATTTTTAAAATATACTAGCTTTTCAGAACAAAATAACAATTTTTATTTATTTTTTAAAATTTTATATTAAGTCTAGTAATACATTTATATTGTAACATACCTAAATAAATCTGCTAGAGGAGTATCATATGGTAGTCCTTTAGCTGTGTACCATATTTCATTCTTGTATCTTAAATACATTTGAAATATATGTAGCTAAACTAAAAAAAAACACAGGTTTAGGAAAAACACATTTGAAAGACACGCATAGGATTTTTTCACTAAAAACCACTTGGACAGTAGACTTATTCATCTTTATCTTCCTGTCTTCTTTTAAGATTCTTTTTTAACACCCTTTTCCTTTTGTTTTATTCACTTTCTTCCTTTTCAGCTTTTCTTATTCGCTCTAAGTCGATTCGCTTCAAGCCTAAAACCGTGAACTTCCCAGGATCTAGTTGAGCCTGTTTCAGCACATTACCTTTTCCTATGGATCTATCATTAAAACAGATAACAGCATCTACAACACCTAATTTGATAGTGTGAAAACCTACAAGTACTGTTTTTGGCAACATTTACCACATAGAGGCATTGAAGCTTTCGTTCGAATTCTGGGTTCGACCGTGGAGGCAGTGAGATATCCCTGTTTGTTAGATCCTCATAAGTAGGTTTAATCACCTCATACGCAGCCTTTGGTAGTGGTTTGGTATGCCTGTAAGTATATTCACTTAGTTGGGCCTTATTGTATTTGCACCATGTGTTCTCACTACTCGGACTGTGCTCATGCAGCGGTTCTTTATCGGTCGACATTTGGTGATAGAAATTGGCCCATATAGATTAGTGAATTTCTTCCACAGTATTCAAATTGCTTCTAATAGCTTTTCCATAGTAGGTTTGAAGCTGATCAATTAATTTCTGCACCTAACAAACGACCAGCACCTTCCAGAAACTTGGTTTAACTTTTTTATAGTTTCGCTTCAATGCATGGTGGCGGGTGCCCATACGCTTTTATACGTGGTCAACGCGCTCAGGTTTGCTCATTTCAAATCCTTCTCCATATGGGTTGCACCTGCAACATCCATACCTCCTTGATAATTAATAATTATTCCATACCTCCACTTGGGCCTGTGTAGTTAGACTCACAAACTTCTTTGTTTTTGGCCATATTTTCTAAATTTTGGATATTTTTATTTACACAGCCAGTACAAAACTTAGGAATTCGGTATCAAAAACCTTACCGCTATGAGGTGGTGATAACATCATTCAATGACAAATTCCCGGGCTTCTGTCACGTGCCATTAATCTCGGCTGCAATATTTCCATCACCATTCGACGTCAGTAGCAGCTTGAGTGTCAGCTTCGTGGTGTACTTGGACAAATTTAGTGCATGGAGGTATTCTTCCCGAAAATCTGCATTGCGTAAAGGACTTTATAAGACCTGATATTATCTCTAAACTAACTACAGAGTTAACTTGAGACTCTTCATACTTCTTCTCATTTGGGAGTTTGGAATTATTAAGTTTCTTTGATGCTGATAACTCCTTAGGACTAGGATGCCCAGTAGGCCTATGACTAGGTCTAACAGGAATTGAAAGGTTAGTTGAACCAGAAGAACTAGAACAACTAGGCCTGTGTTGACTACCTTTGAAGGTTCTTTTTGGATTTAATTTCCTAATTCTGGGAATTGAGTTCAGTAACACAGAACAAAAAAGGAACACACTGGAAAACACTTTACAAAAGCCTACGTCAACAAAAATTTTTGTAAACGCAAACACAACAACAATGTTGTCTGCAAGCTGTCATCTGGCTCTATTTGCTTGACTGTTGGTCTGAATGCAGCGGACCAACACACAAAAAACTAAAACGCAAGCATCACATAAATTATAAAGTGAACCATTCCATAACTGCATCACATTGTACAGCAGATTGCATATCAGACATCAGACGCGTCGAATGTCTTGTGATGTATTTTGTTTTTATGTTTTAAGTAGACAAAAAATTTTCTATATATATATACTGTTATATATTTCCTTAAAGAGGATAAAACGGAGAATATTTTAGAATAAAAAGATAAAAGATTTTTTGATCCCTAAAAGGTGCCAACTCCCATTAAAATGTGCACAGTTTTTCACATGCACATAGTGGAAAGGCGGATATTGTTCAACACATATCGACACTTAAGCATATTGCTGCTTCTAGTAGCAGCAAAGTGTCGTCTTTTTTTCGTAAGGATTCATTTGGAAATAAAGAACAAAAGTTAGCATGTGCCAGAATCAGATCTGAAAGTATTGTGTGTAACATTTTACAAAAAGAATCATTAAGCTCCATACAAAATGATCTACCCTACCCTAATAATATTAACGACCAAAAAGCTGTAAAAGCTGTAAAATTTTATTTAGATCATTTAAGACCCGAATTGAACTCAACTCTAGCATTTCAACCAGTTACTGAAAATGAGATCTTTGATATAATTTTAAACTTGAAGTCAAAAGCTACTGGTGTAGATGATATTAACCTCAGGTTGTGATTATGTTGTGTGTACCATACCTTCCTAAAATTATAACACATATAATACATTTTTGCTTATGCTATTCTGTATTTCTTTAACGGTCTTAGGCATATCAGCATCTTACCAACCCTATCAAAGGTTGCTGAAAAGTTGTAGATAAGCAAATCAGAAAACACTTAACGCTAAACAATATTATTCCAGATACTCAATCAGGGTTTAGGTCTAATTCCTGCACTGCTTTAATGAAAATTGTAGATGACCTAGTTACACAGATGGATGGAGGTAAGGCAACAGTGCTTGTACTGCTAGACTTGTCAAAGGCTTTAGATACTATAGATCACTGTACGCTTCTCGCTATACTGCACTACATCATCTTTAGCAAATCTGCAATTAATCTTACTAAAGATTATATTTCTAATAGACGCCAAGCTGTAAAAGTTTCAGATAATATATCATCTTTTCAACATGTGACAAAAGGAGTACCGCAACGCTCAATACTCGGACCACTTCTGATTGTCATTTCTACATCTTACATAGATTCTAATCTTCAATTCTGCCACTTACACTGTTACGCAGATGATATTCAAATTTACTACTCATTATTCAAATTTACTACTCATTTTTTCCATCAGACATTGATAATGATTGTAAATATGTAAATGAAGACTTAAATACACTAATAAATACATATCACTCTCATTCACTTAGCGTAAATTATTCAAAATTTGCAGAAAAATTATTTTGTAGAGCAAATACACGTCATTAACTCTTATCTAAGGCAAATGTATTGATTAAGGGTGAAGCTATAGAATTCCAGGATGTAATTAAAAGCTTAGGTAGTATTTATCTTGATTATAAGTTACGGTTTAAACAGCACATATCGGGCTGCCTACAAAGGGCATATGGTAATTTGAAACAAATATATGCTCTTTTAAATGTCAAAATAAAAATCGCACGTGTGAAACACGTTCTGTCACAACTAAATTTTTATGGAAAGCAAAAACTGTGGAAATAGGCCGATCAACTCCACTAATAGGAAACCACAGTTGCAAAACACATAATACAGAATGAAAAGTAGGCGAATATTGCATAGTTTAACTCTTTACATTCTATAATTTTAACTAAAAAACCAGTTTACCTCTATAACAAAATTAGTTTCAGAACGGATGTGCATTATGTGAATTTAAGATTTAGAGGGTTAATAGGTCCACCGTTTCATCGTACAGCTATGCATCCAAGGTGTTATAGCTATAATATTTACAGGTACTACAATTCTCTCCCACATTATCTTAAATCCCGTACTAATTATTATCTTCGTCGTGTGAATTATAGCCATGATGATTTCAACTACTGTCTTCCTTTTTCAATTACACCTGTAACAGAAAATGAAGTACTCAAACTTAATTGATATATATATATATATATATATATATATATATATATATATATATATATATATATATTATATATATAATTAATGATTTTCAACTTCAGTGCCACACCGAAACTAACTTATCTTCTTCGTTCTTATCTCGAAAACAGGATTTGTGATGTCTTTTATAATGATTTCGCATCGGACCAATTTACACTTCTTGCTGGTGTTCCTCAGGGATCCACCTTGGGTCTCCCAATTTTCCTACTGTTTATTGATGAGATTCTTCATACACTGAGATTCTCAGTGCTTGCCTGTGCTGAACATATGAAACTACTTTGAAATTACTACGTAAGGACAGGATGTTCAGATACTCCAAGACAATATTGACACTCTAGTGAGCTGGTGTTCTTGCAATAGCCTTGAAATTCATGTCGTAAAATGCGGTATTGTTTTTTATACACGCCAAGCCACACCGGTACTGCAACCTTATAAAATTAGTATCTTCCCAGGATTAAGGATCACGGTGTTGTGTATAACTCTAATTTAAATTTTTCGGAGCTCATACATACTCTCTGCTTATCCGCCAACAAATCATTGGGATTTATTATAAGAACATGTAAAGACTTCTCTGACGTTACACTATTTAAAACCCTTTACTATGCTTATATTATAAATAAGCTGTAATATGCTAATTTAATATGGTACCCCATTAATGTATCGCATTGCTTACCTTTGGATAGAATCCATAAAAAATCCTGAAATTTCTGTCCTTCAAAGTGGACTATAAGTATCCGGAACGAAGCATCAGTTACAATAGCCTTCTTCTCCCATGTTGTTTGTACGAGAGAGCTACAAACAGCTTAGCTTCTCAGAATGATAATTCTCAATAGAATTGATGCTACATTTTTGCTAAGTCGAATGCCATTTCTGGTTCTGCAAATCGAAACCAGAAATTTAAGTTCATTCTCTCAACCTGCCGTACCGATTTACTCGCAAATCCAATTTTCCTTATGTAGAAATGCCGAAAATTATTTCCGGATATATTTAGATAAATTGACACCCTAGGTTATATGCGATTTTGTAGTTGATTTTTTAATTCTTGATATATTATATTACAGTTATATTGTTACGGTTTACATTTATTTCATTGCTGTGTTATTATTTATTATTAAGAATATTCTATATGCCTATAAGTGGGTTTCTGTTGGGCAAATAAATATTATTATTATTATTAATATTTTATTATTATTATTATTATTATTATTATTATTATTTCTTTTAGTATTGACTTTCAGAAATTTACAATGTGTTTTATATGTTCATTATCTGATAAATCAGTCCCCAATATGTTTGGAATGGAGTATAGTTTAGTTGTCTATCATAATTGGGCATACACATTATGTGTTCAACGGTCATGACGTTAAACAATTTGGCATCTTGGTGGAGGTGTTCGATATAATATATTTGTGAGTCAGGTTTGTGTGTCCAATTCGAACTCTGTGAATAATGCTGCTTTTTTTTCTACAGAAGCGTGCTGCTAGTGTCCATTTGTCAACAGTTGGTTTTATGTTCCTTAGTTGAGCCGAGGACCTGGTCCATTTTTCTTGGCATATTGCTTTCAGTTTTCGTTTTATGTATTTTGCAATATTAGCGTGGATTGCAACTTCTACCTGGTGTGCCGCTGCGATTGACGACTTTTCCGCGGCGTGTCGGGAGGCTAGATCTGCTCTTTCATTCCCTCTAATATTTATGTGACATTTTTATGTGTACCAAAAAGTGTAATTTTACGTCCCAGATTGCTAAGGTGCGTGATGGTGAATAAGATCGTCTGAATGAGAGGGTATATTGAATATTGGTTTTGGAGACCCATAATTGCACTATGCGAGTCGCTTACTATGACAAATTTAGTACAGTCGGTTTCGTATTCGCAGTAGCGAAGGGCTTGCCAAATAGCATATTGATGTGTGTACTGGCATTTGCCAACTACATTCGAAGTTGTTAACAGAGAAGGCACATCCTACAGCATTATTGTATTTTGAACCGTCTGTGAATAATGTGAGATGGTCACTAAGATTGTGAAGTAATGCATTAAACTCGGAATGAAATATGCCTTTTTATGTTTCAATAGGTGGGTGCAAGAATTAATTTGAGGTACCGTCCATGGCGGTACTTCTAGCGGCCCTAGTGCTAGCATATACGGTAGTGTCCCATGAATTCTTTCTAGAGCATTTGTTATACTGTACGACAGAGGTTTATGTAATCTCCGACCAGTCTGATCAGTGCGGTCGTTGATAAACAAGGTTTTATAATTTGATGATTAGTTTGTTATTTTATAGGCATATGCTAATAGCCTAAGTAAGGTGTAGATGCAGTGGAGTTAGCAGATTCGCAAGATAGACTGTCACTTGCACTAGTATAGAATGCTCCTAAACAGTATCTCATTCCTGATTTTATCGCCTCTAGAGGCTTTAATGTGCTTTTCGATGCCGATGAATGCTTCATATCACAATATTTTTGGACTGCACAAGTGATTTTAAATTTTGAGAATCACATCTGAGTCTGACAGTTTGAATCCCATATTATTTGAGTTAGCTGATATGTAGCCTGGCAGTTGCATTTTGTATTTCCTATTGCTGGGGCGGAGTAGCAATGCTAAATCATCCACGTAGAGGTAAGTATTAATATCAGACGGGATAGAGGATAATAAAGGGTTAATCGCAACTAGAAATAGCGTTACGCTAGTTCGACCTTTGCGGGATGCCATTCTCCAAGACTCTGGAGATGAAAGATGGTTAGCTACCCTGACTCGAAAGAACCGTTCTCAAGAAATGAGGAGATAAATTGTAATTTCCTCTGAAGCCCAGTTCATATAATGTTTGTAATATTCCATGTCTCCATGTCATATCGAAAGCCTTTTCAACGTCGAAGAAGGCTAGACAGCATGCTGTCTGCGTGAAAAGGCTTCCAGAACAGCTTTTCTGTAGATGCACAAGATGATCTGCTGTTGATCGGAATTTTCTATATCCTGCTTGGAAATTTGATAATAATCGTCGTTTTCTAAACCCACATTAACCTAGCGCTGACCATGCGTTGAAGCACCTTTCCCATAATGACGTCAAACTAATGGGTCTGTAACTCGCAGCTAGGTAAGGGTTTTCCCATTTTTAATACAGGGATAATTATTGCTTCTTTCCAGCAGTTAAAGGGATTGAGAAGCAGAATCTTGTATTCGTCGGTAAAGTTTTGTAACATTTCGTACCTTATCATATCCGACCAGGTGCAGAAGTTTTGTTAATTTTAAGAGCATTTTCGGCTCACTAATAGAGATCGGTACGTTATTCATGATTGTTTCTGTCGTAAAATCTAAATTTACTTCCTTGCGCCTGTCCTTGAAAAGAGTCACTTCCGATATAGCTTTTATCTTATTCCAAATCAGCGAGTTATTTGTGTCACGTGAGATGGAAGTAAAAGTTGCTCCACGAATCCTCTTACTTTGTAGAATGATTCGTCTGGCAGATTTTTAAGTAAGTTGCTTTAGAACTTTTGAAACGTTGAGTCCAGTTTTTATTTTATATTCGTTACTTTCTTATTCCACCAAGGTACATGCGTTTAATACGTTTCCTCCACTTTTGGGATGGCACGTTCTGCATTTATAATTCCACTGGTAATGTATGACCTCGTAGCAGGTGTTGTTCGATGGTGCAGTGAGGTAAGCTTGAAGGTATCCCATCGAGCCTCGAAATTTTCTAACGAGTTGGGCTTACTAAAGGCATGTGGCGCTGCTCAGTTCCAATTATCTAGGAAAATGGTCGTTGTGATAAAGATCATGGATACTTGCCATGAGAAAGAAGTAGCAACGCGGGCAGACACCGGTGTTTACCAGAAATAGGTTATTTATGTAAATTGCGTTTTGTAGTGCTTCCCATTAGTATAGTGCGCTGATCTCCACAAGCGATTATGAGAATTAAAATCGCCCAACAGCATATAAGGGCCAGGTAACTGAGCTATAATATCTCGAATGTTACCTTCCTTCAATTCTATTTGGTAAGTATATATTGCAGATAACTAGTTTTTTTGGGTGAAGTTATCTGCAAGCAGATGCGTCCTAGTGTTATATTACTGAACTGCCGTCTTCTCTGGAGCAACGCAAACTCCTCTAGCCCTGGTTAGGAACAACATCTTCCTAATGAACTTGTACCTAAGAAGGTAGGGCTGGTTCTATTAAATGAGCTTTGGAGCAGAGGCATAGAGGGTTGTACGTTAATTATGCTTAAACTCACAGTAATGACGCATAATACCATTGCAATTCCATTGTACTATTGGACCCATATTGATAATTAGTTAAAATATAATTGATAAATGTATAAAAGTATCAATTAACGAATAAATAATTGAGACGAATACGAATAAATAAAATATAAATATAAATATAAAGGACGGTACATGTAAACTAATTAAAATATCACAGATTATAGTATCAGATATGTAGATATAGTAAACATATAAACAAATATGTTATATCACAGATAGTTAATCACAGTTTAGTAACATTGTCATCATTCTCAGCGCTCGAGGCACGCGAGGGCGGTTTCCTCATTTGCCTTTTGGCCATCCCACCTTTCCTTTTACCTTCGTTTGAGATGCATTTGAGCCGATACATATTGTCTTCTTCAAAACGGACCCTTCCTTCACAGTATTTCGTTTTCGCTTTTCCTTGTTTTGGGTAGCTAAATGTTGTGTAGGTGGCAATACGTTGATTCTCAACGGATTTTTGAATTAAAGGTATAATTGCCCCAATTAAAAGAGGTAAAAGCTCTTTGGCTAAGGCTGGGACATCAACTTTAGATGGTACGGCAGTACTTGACGTAGCTGCTTTGGCAAAAGAAATTCCCGCAGTAGGGACAGGTGTCTCTACTTCTCTTTTTGCTTCGAGGTAACTAATAGTTTCTTTTACCCGAACTTCCTGGGTAGCAACTTCTTGCTTATAGATCGAACAATTTGAGGCTCGAGCCGAATGAGTCCCACCACAGTTAACGCAAGTGATGGGTTCCTCGCATGGAACACCAACGTACGATGGTTTACCGCAGACACAAAAATCCTCCTGCAATACACACCTAGAAGACGTGTGCCCAAACTTGTTGCATAGAAAGCATCTCATTGGTGGTGGCACGTATAAACGAATATTTAAAGAATAAAATGCTACTTTAATGGTTCTTGGTAATATTGGGCTGTTGAACGTTAATACATGGTTTGGAGTATCCACCAGTTCTCCATTCTTTCTAGCTTTGATTCTTCTTATCTCTGTTACGTTTTGACTACTTAGTTCTTTGCAAATATCTTCGATTGGACAATTTAGTAGATCTTGACAAAAAAAAACACCCCTAGATACATTCATAGTTCAAATTTTTGGTTGGAGTTTGGCTATGGTTTCTTCACTCACAATCTTTTACATTTCATAAATTTGTGCTGCAAGTTGAACCTGAAAAACCTTCAATGGTTGAAGTATACATAGTGTTATCAAATTTAAAGCAACAATTAGTATAACGGAAAAATGAAGTCTTTTTGCCAAATCAAGTTAACACTATGCTAGTAGTTTTGGCAAATGAAGGAGAAAACATAGCCGCAACTCAATTTAAAACGTCAGTAACTAGGTTGTATCGCCTAGTTGGATAAATGGACGCCACACTTTGAAAGTTGGTAAGCGTTTCGTGGGGTATTGCTAAAAAAGTACCTCTGTGGTAAGATGTTGGAAACTCATTCACTGTTTTTCCAAAACAACGCCATGATATTCATATAGATGACTCGGAACTTTTTGATGAAATTGTGTGCATTAAAAAATATATAACCAGTCAGAAAATAAAAGAGTGGAGAAGTCCTACACCTATCTCATGGGTTAGTATGAGGGCCCCCTTACTAGAATACTATTTCAAATTTCCTGCCAAAATCATAAATGGCCGCCAATATGGCCACCAAACAAAATGGCCGACAAACACAAAATGGCGCCACAATTTAATTTTGACTCACAATTAAAAACAAAATGGCGAGGAGTTTAATTATGATGTCATAATCTAGAATCGTGCACGATGGATATTAGAACCTCTCTGATAAATCCACGTTTCGTTTAGATATACAAATCTGACAACTTGGACTAAAATTTGCAACTGTAGAAATTTTCTCAGACACTTCATTTTGGCTACAACGACGTGTTTCATGTCGCATAAAATTGTATGTCCATTGACACGTTTGTGTTTGTAACCCGCTAATTTTAAAATTCTAAATAATGTCGTTCGACCCCCATCGAAATATGTTTCAACGTGATGATACAATTTGTCAAAAGCAAACTATTCATATTTCCAAGTAAACTGTCAGATTTCTTGTAGATCTTTCCGAAAGGTGAAATCCGAAAACTTAGATTTTCCGCATTTACCACAATACATCGCCTTTAATTTTGAGGTCTTGTCGTTATGATGTCTTGAATAGTTTGTTGTGAAACCTAAAACCAAATACATACTTAATGTTCGCAGGAAAAAGTGATTTAAGTTCTTACGTACTTGAAGTATATCCAACACCGTTACCATAAGTTCCCCATTACTTTTACCACGTTGCCCTTTTCTTAAGATGCCTATAACACCTTAGAATTTGCAACTTTGTACGCCCGAGCGGCACGGGTTCAAACCTGGCCAAGGTAACCGTTTTTTGAAAAAGGGGAAAGCCCAAAGCACAATTTCTTCTCGTACAGGAAGTAAAACTATAGGTCTCGTGACAGTACGATGTTTGACAAAAGGATTCCTCACTCAAGGAGAATTTCTTTAGTAGGTCAAAATTCTAGGGGCGAGTAGTGCCAATAACCATTAGTAACTTGTAAAGCCCTTTCGGATCCTTGACAAATTACAATTCCGCTATGTGGATTTAGTTAATATGCTTCGACTAGCTACAGTGTAGTGTGGGAGTGGGTTTTGTTTTTAGCCTCTTATGTAACTCATAAATAATCACGTACGTGTAAATTTTATGCGTATATTGAAACAAAATAAAATTCTGGTAACAAGAAAATATAAACGATTCTGGAAATGGAAACTAAATTAATACTGTAAAAATGAATATAAAATAAATAATATGTTCTGGTACAAACAAGTAATTAAGCTATAAATTAAGTCACAACCAATCATTATATTCAGATACTTAAATCTGCGCATGGGCTCCTTATGGTTAGAATACCAACCTGGACGGCTTGCGTGGATGGTGGCTTCCTTGCGTGGGCACGTTACTGTTAGGGAATTTGTTTCAATACCGGTGCTTTTCTGCAATCAACGTGAGATATACGTTTTGAAAACATAAACAAAATGATATGCCGGTTTTGAAGTGAAAATAACGTTATAAATGTTCTTAATATTACTCGGGATGATGTGTATATTTCACCAGATCACTTGGATAATTAATGTTAACAGGTAAGTTGAAGTTTGAAATTATTATTTTACGTAACAAACTATATTTGAAATTGAGGTTTGCATACTACAGTTCCTTTTCTGTAATGGGGAATAATTAATTGAGCTTTGATTAATTATTGGAGTACCTGGATAGGAGGGTTTTAGTATAATTCAGTTTAAAGGAAAAATTTAAATTATGACAAATTTAATGTTAATGTCACGTTGAATCGGGACCTTGAACTACTTAGAATACTTGTTTAATATACAAAGGGAAAATGATTTAATTAACTAGATTTATTCTTATACTATAATTAAACTAAAGATGTACATAGGGCTGAAAATAATTAGTTGAAGGCGAAATAATGCATTCGTTTTATTTTCATTTAGTGGAGTTTATGCTTATATGAAATCTTGCACCAAATGTGATGTTTATATCACTGAAAGTCAATGAAACGTTTATTATTTGCATAAACCAGAACGTTAGTTAATCTTTATAAATTGATCACTATTTATGGAATGGGTTTAAATGGTTTATTATGGGATATTTTACTCCAATCTTTTAAATCAATTAAAACTAGGAAATGACCTTGTACAATTTAAATAATGCCTCGTATTAGATCATTACGAAACAACCTGTTTTATTTATTCACTTTCGTGAAAGCAAACTGAACGTTTTCGTTATGCTTGGGTTTGTTTATTTTTGATAATATTTATACAAGGAGGTTCTGGGGATAATTACATATACAGGGGGTTTACTTATAAGTTCACTCGCAATCTCGAGCCGATCTTAGTGAACTCTGGGTATCCTAATTATTCAGAGTCAATATGCACACTCTAAATAAGTAGAATTTCGTGTGTAATATAGCGGGTTTAGGTTTGGAATTCTCTAATGGTCAGGTTAGGTAACCTCAGCTTAACCAGCGAATTCTGAGTGGTTCTATTTATTTAAAGTTAATTTAGACACTTTAAATAAGTAGACTTTTAAGAGTGGAATAATAATAAGACGTTCCAAAGGTGCTAGGGTTAGTTTTGATCCTCCAGACAAGCTTCTAGCATCGTTACATAAAAGGACATCGATAACAAGCCACCTCCTCCCGAAAAATCAGCTTGGTATAGGAGCTAGTACCTTTTTAGCGTCAAATTATTTATTTAGAGATTATTTATGTTACAGGAATTCTTTAAATATAAAAAAAATAAAATATAAAACAGGTCAGATGTCGAAATAGTAAAATACGTTAGAATAATCAGGTAAATTGCATGAAATCGCTTTAAGAACTGATCAGGTTTGATATTCTCGAACAGAGAAATTTACATTTAATTTAATAAATTACGATAAAAGTGAGTTGCAGAGAAATTCTGCTGGAAATTCTACAAAGAAGTGTTTTTCAGAACAGAGTGAGTGTTAATATTAAAACTTTCGCTTTTATACTTCGCGATGAAGTGGGGTTGGCAAAATCATGTGCGATGGATTTGCACATATTAAAGGGGGAACTGGTGCGCACGCAAAAGTGCTGTTTGTTATGATATCGGAATTGAAATAAATTGAATAAATTATTAGTTACGGTATTATCTCAATAATATTTTAAATAATAATAATTTATTTTTTAATCCTTTTTCTGGGCCATTACAAGTTGATGCGCATAGAGATACCTGACATTCCTGTTTGTGTCGAAATCTCAGCCCACACGTACAAAAAAAAATTATAATTATTAAATTCAATACGTCTATGAGACTTGATCATTATATGCCGTTATTTAAGTAGGCAACAAAGCACGATTATTTTTGACCGGACCGCGTCAAATTAACTTATTGTCACTTAGACAATTGGGAATACCACTACAGAAAAAATATCATGGCCTGCTCTAATGCTAAATAAGATGGAACAGAGTATATGCTCATAATCAACGATGTCAACATGAAATATCCGTTCTGAAACGTCAAATATGATTTGGATAGAGCGCATTCTTGTACTTATTTCGTATGTCCTTATCATCATTACAATACCACTTGGATCTCCATTTGCTTGCTTCAAGGTAAAATTTTGCACAAGTTTCAAAGGATAATTTTTATTAATCTGTAGATAGTTAGTGAATATGAAAGGGCAGTTATATTTAGATTAGGAAAGTTAAGAAAAGGTGGTCCGAGAGGTCCAGGGATATTTTTTATTCTTCCATGTCTTGATATCTACAACTGTGTAGACCTTAGGACCGTTACTTTTGACATACCAGTTCAAGAGGTAAGAACTTGATTTCCATTCGATTGGGTATTTGTGTATTTTTTTTAGATACTCACACTAGATGCAGTTACAACAGCAGTTGACGGAGTTGTGTTTTATAGAATAGCCGATCCATTAAGTGCGATTGTTAATGTTTACAATTATAGGTACCATTCTAATTACTTTCTTATATTTGTATATTATAAGATAGCCGATCCTATAAGTGCACTAATTCCCGTAATAAGTTTTAGGCAAACGCATTAAAATATTACGTTCGTATTTTTAATGACAAGCTGCGAACGTATGCCAAAATGAATTTTGTTCGTGTTACTTCAATTAAAGTATAAATTCAATTTCAAGGGGAATCGAACTCGGAGCCGACGTATTTGCAATCAAAGGACTGCTTGCTTGTTTGATTCTATATTAATTTACTAAGCAAAAATCAAAGATATAGAAATACGAAGGTCTCTTAGTGGAAAATGTAAAAAATGCATACATTATGCTACGTAAATTTTATTGTTTTCAAAAATATTTTCCCTCCACTTTTGTATTCGGCAAATCCAATCTTCAAGACATTTTTGCGAGTCTGAGTGAGGTACCTCTACAACAAGTACTTTAAAAGTTTCAACGGCCTCTTCTGGTAATGAAAAACACTTACCACGCATTTATTTTTGATGTTTTTGAAAAAAAAAAGTCATCGGGAGACATATCAGGCGACTATGGGCACTGAGTCACTAATTTGATATTATGACGAACTGAACGTCGACAATTATAATGCAGTAATTGTATTTCCGTTTTTTACTATTTGTTTTTAATCCTTGAATGGTTTTAGCATAAAAATGTTATAGAGTTAAATTCTGGTTACTTAAATGTAAAATAAATCACGGATCCTTCTGTTGAAGAAAATATTAATGCTACTTGGATTAGTCTCATGATAATCTGTCTTGATAATGGAATAACGTTTTCTCGACAGCTCGACAAATACCAAAGAGTGCTTAATGCAGGTCTAATCAGACCTTAGAATAGTGACTGTCAACAAATGCTGATATTATATATATATATAATATATATATATATATATATATATATATATATATATATATATATATTATATATAGGGCCACCAACGCGTCGTCTCTAGCACCCAAACGACTGAATTTTTCAAAATCTGTTTGGAGAATATGTAACCTTCTAGGACTACAATCTAAAATTAGTTTGATTTATACAGGGTGATCTACAAACTTGTTACTTATCAAAGTTATATTATTTTAAATGGAATACCCTCCTTTTTAATTTTTTTTGAAATAAGGTGTAAAAATAAGGTAGACTTTCATTAGAGTTCCTATACTAAACCTTATAGTTTCCGAAATATTTAACATTTTTTGAAAATGTAGGGTTGTCAAAAAATTCAAGTATTTTTCGATTCAGAAAAGATGAGACAATCTAATCTAGGTCATCGTAATAAGGATATTTGGAAGTACGTATTCTGTTGTTTATTGTTTCAAATCATAATTTATAAAATACAAAGAATAACGCGTAAAGTTAACAAACTTCAAAGTTAAATATCTTTGTTATTTTAAATACAACGCCCAAGAAATTTTTATCGGAATGGAATAGTCTTTTGACAATAGTTCAAACTGTATTAGGGTTCCCTATACCTAACTTCAATACTTTTCGAGAAATTAGTGTATTTGTTACATTTTAGAAATTACGCCATTAACTCATGTCGATCAGTTAGAATTCTTTGATTTATAAACATTTCTGTCATATTGACGTATTTTAAAATACGACAGTGTTTATAACTATTGATGATTTTTCATTACAATGAAATATTCAGTGCAAGAAAGAGTGGATATGGTGTTGACCATAGGAGAATGCCATGAAAATTGTCTTTTGGCTTCCAGGGTTTATGCCCAAAAGTACCCTGATCGCAACGATCCTGATACGAGAGCTTTTGAAAGGCTTTACAAACATTTCGAGCCACAGGTAACACTGCCTATCCAAAACCTAATAAAAGTAAACCGGTAACTGGCAATGAAGATAGTGAGTTTTTAGTATTAGGATCTATCGCTGAAAATTCCCACACTAGTACTAAAGTAATTGCTAGACAAACAGATTTAAGTAGAGGAAGTGTGAGAAGAGTTCTCAAAAACACAAATTTCTTCTTATCACATAGAAATTCATCAAAATTTGTATGATAATGACTTTCAACAACGAATAGATTTCTGTTTGTGGGCAATTGAAAAATAGGGATCAACAAGATTTTTAAATTTCGTTTTGTTTACTGATGAATCAACATTTCACAACAAAGGTTTGGTAAATAGACATAATTTTCACTATTATGATACCGAGAATAGGCATGCTTTTAATACTGTTGACCACCAAAATCGTTGGAGCATAAACGTATGGGCAGGAATTATTGGAGATCAGGTAATTGGACCATACTTTTCAATGGTCATTTAAATGGTAGAAAATTTTTGAGATTTTTAAAGCGAGACTTTTGGACACTTCTCGAAAACGTTCCTTTGAACATGAATATGTGGCTACAATTAGATGGTCACCACACTTTGATCGTAGAGTTAGAAATTATTTAACTAGGAAATTTGTTAATAAATGGATTGGAAGGAACGGACCATGTCATTGGCCACCAAGATCGCCTTGTCTTACTCCAATGGATTACTTTTATGGGGCTATATTAAAATATTGTTTACAATATTCCTGCTACTACTGCAGACAATATGAAAGAGAATTAGAAATGCGGTGGACACAATTACTCCAGATGTGTTAAGAAAAGTCAGACAAAATTTGGAAGAAAGAATTAGACTATGCATTCAAGAAGACGGTCATCAGTTTGAACATTTACTGTAGTGACAAATCCAGCAGTAGGCTCTCATAATGTAAAACGGTCTTTTCAAGACCAGCAACCGTATAACCTTGATAACCTTAATATACCAAAACCGTTTAACACATTTGTAACCTTTGTAAATCACAGAATTCTAACTGATCGACATGAGTTAATGGCGTAATTTCTAAAAATGTAACAAATACACTAATTTCTCGAAAAGTATTGAAGTTAGGTATAGGGAACCCTAATACAGTTCGAAGCTATTGTCAAAAGACTATTCCATTCCGATCAAAATTTCTTGGGCGTTGTATTTAAAATAACAAAGATATTTAAGTTTTAAGTTGTTAACTTTACGCGTTATTCTTTGTATTTTATAAATTATGATTTGAAACAATAAACAACAGAATACGTACTTCCAAATATCCTTATTACGATGACCTAGATTAGATTGTCTCATCTTTTCTGAATCGAAAAATACTTGAACTTTTTGACAACCCTATATTTTCAAAAATGTTAAATATTTCGGAAACTGTAAGATTTAGGTATAGGAACTCTAATGAAAGTCTACCTTATTTTTCACCTTATTTCTAAAAAAAAAATTAAAAAGAAGGGTATTCCATTTAAAATAATATAACTTTGATAAGTAACAAGTTTGTAGATCACCCTGTATAAATCAAACTAATTTTAGATTGTAGTCCTAGAAGGCTTACATATTCTCGCCAAAACAGATTTTGAAAAAATTCAGTCGTTTGGGTGCTAGAGACCGACGCGTTGGTGGTGGCCTGTTTATATATATATATATATATATATATATATATATATATATATATATATATATATATATATATATATTATATATACAAGTTATTAATATAAAGTTATTTGACGAATATTTAATAAATTTTTTTCTTTTCTTTCTTCACTATGGTACGTGTGTCAATAAAACGAATAACAAGTTTCAACATTTTCCATATATTTCGAATACGGTTGTATTCATCGTCAGTGGAATTTATCAATAAAAGAACTAAAACTAATATTAAAAGTTGACAACTATGACAAATAATGTACAAGGTTACTATTTTAAATTTTCCAACATATTATTATAATTTATGGGTAAGCTTTCTAAATCTTTTTACTGTTACAAGAAATTTTGTTATTAATTTTTATATGTAACATTTCTAAAATTAAACGTTTTTTAAATTTGATTCTACATCTAAAATTTTTGTGTTATCATATTGAAAGATGTGTCCTAAATCGTTTGAATTTTAGCCAAACCAGTACTTTTAGGTTTAACACGAACATCAGATTTATGTTGTGTTAATCTATTTTTAAAGGTTGTAAAGATGTTCCTATGTAAACTTTATCACAAGAATCACAAGGAATTTGGAAATAGTGTTAGTTATGTTATTTTTCAAAATTTTTGATTTTAATTTAGACATTAAATTTATACAGCTGTTATTAATTAAAAATACCGGATTTATTTTAAATTTTTAAGTGATCTATATATTAAGCGTTTTTATTGTTATAAGGAAGGGTATAAAAGTAATTTTGTCATTTTCCTTAGGTTTCTTATCCGTAGAAAATTATTATAAAAATGAATCTGTTGTTAATTATTTTGGATAATTATTTTCAATAAATGCTTTAATAATGTTTTGATATGTTTAGAACGAAAATTTGGATCTACGATTTTCAAACATCTTCCAATAGTATTGATAATGATATTAATTTTGTAGCCTAAAGGATGGTTAGAATAAAAATTTAAATACCTCCAGCTATGTGTAGGTTTTTGAAACCAATCGATTAAGATTTGGTTATTTTTCGAATGACCAACGTACCTAAAATGGAATTTGGTTATCTTTTTGAATTTCAACAGTAAATTGTAAATTATTAAATATATCTAAAACTTCCTGAATCTTGTTTTTTGGTACACTCACTCAAATATCATCCACATATCTAAAATAAAATAAAGGTGTGAAACTTAATTTGTCCAAACATATATCTTCCAAATATTCCATTACTAGGTTAGTCACGGTAGCAGAAATAGGCGATCCCATCGCACAACCATATGTTTGTTGATAAAATGATTCCAAATATTTAAAATACGTAGTCTGTTAACATAATTCTACTCCTTCAATAAACTGGTGAATGTGATAAAGTTTACATAGGAACATCTTTACAACCTTTAAAAAATAGATTAACACAACATAAATCTGATGTTAGTGTTTAACCTAAAAGTACTGCTTTGGCTAAACATTGAAATGATTTGGGACACACTTTCAATATGATAACACAAAAATTTTAGATGTGAATCAAATTTAAAAAAAACGTTTAATTTTAGAAGTGTTACATATAAAATTAATAACAAAATTTCTTGTAACAGTAAAAAGATTTAGAACGCTTACCATAAATTATAATAATATGTTGGAAAATTTAAAATAGTAACATTTACTATTTGTCATAACTGTCAATTTTAATATTGATTTTAGTTCTTTTTTGTTAAATTCCACTGACGATGAATACAACCGTATTCGAAATATATGGAAAATGTTGTTCATTTTATTGACACACGTGAAGAAAGAGAAAGAGAAAAAATTAATATTAATATTATATATATATATATATATATATATATATATATATATATATATATATATATATATATATATATACAGGTGTACCAACCAACATGCAAAGTTCGATAACTCCTTTGGTTTCATAGATATCAAAAGTTCTCAAAAAAAGGTACAGGAAGTAACAGTGCATTATTTAAAATTATTTTGAACTATACAGGATGTTGCAAAATTCAGATATGAATCTAACTTATGTTTTTTAAATGGGAACCCTGTATATTATTTCAAATTTAGAAAGTCCACATTTTTCGATTTTTTAATGTCGGGGTTGAATACATTATACAGGGTATTTGGAAAGATATGGATTGTTTTGAGTTGAAATTGTACTCACTTCAATGCCCTGTAGAACAATACACTCTGTAGAAATGAATTATCTGTTGGCCAGTTGTCTTTCAGAATATTGCCTAGTATCGTTACCCACCATTATTCATTTAGCTACTTGGGGTTTGTATACAGGGTGGCATTTTCTTCCTTAACATGTGTTTTTGTCACTATCAAAGTCCTCTGGTACTCTTCTTTAATTTTTGTCAGAGGTTCCTCTATCTAACGTGAGTAGTTATCGAGATATTTCCAGATATTTGATGAATTTTATACAAAATCTAGGATTATGATGTTTAGCTGGTTGTCATTGTGTTTGACAGATAAATTTGACAAATTTACTGCTGTTTGAGAAGGATTTGTTTTGCAAATATGTCGAAACAATACAAATAAATTAATCCAGTGCACTATCTAACCTGTTTACTTGATACTGATAACATTAACTGTAAATATAGAAGAACAACAATAACGAAAGAATAAATAATAAAAGAAAATAAGAACACTAAATTAATCATATTATGCGTTCAAGTGACCTCCACCAACTTCAATACAATGTTGAAACCGATTCTCGAATGCCCGACTCACATTTCGCAATATTGTAAGATCAACACTCTTGAATGCTTCTGTAATTCTGACTTTCATGTTTTCTTTTGTCGGTAGTGGGTTATTATACATCGTACTATTTACATAACCCCACAATAAAAAATCTACTTTAGTTAGGTCTGGTGATCGAGCTGGCCAATGTTTAGGTCCTCCTCTGCCTATCCATCTTTGTTGGAAATAATTATTCAGATAGTCCTTGATAGGACCTGTGTTATGAACCGGTGCGCCATCATATAGCAGCCACATGCGTTGCCGAATGTCGAGCACTTCTTCAAGAAGAACTGGTAAATGATTTTGAAGAAACTGTAAATAAACAGTACCATTCACCGTTTCTTAAAAAAGTGTGGTCTATTATACGATTTCCCAAAACTCCACCCCGAACATTCAAGGACCATCTTGTTTGGCTGTGTGTTCGTATCAAATGTGGGTTAGATATCTGGTAATAGTGAAAATTGTGTCGGTTAACTCCTCCATTTTTCGAAAATGTTGCCTTATCCCAAACAAAACAAAATCAAAGAAAAATGGTTCTTCGTCGATTTTCGATTTTGCCCATTGACAAAATTCTACACTGCTTTGGAAATCGTTACAATTAGTTCCCGATGTAGTTGGACATGGAAAGGATGCATTTTATGTAATGACAGGATTTGTTGAACCGTACCATGGCTAATGCCTTTTGAGATGAAATCTTTCGTATACTGGTATGCGGGTCTTCTGTAACGCTCAGCAACACTTTGATTTGGTTGTCTTCCGTTATTACATGTTTTCCTGCTTCTCTCTTGTGATAGTTCACCGATCCGGTACGGCCAAAACGATCAACAATTTTCTCAAAGTAACTTTACTCGGTTGTCTCCGGTCTAAAATCTTTCACAATATACTCTTGACGCCAATAAACAGTTTTTGGTGCATTCACCAAGTATCCAAATCATGTCAGTCATTTAGCACTGCCATACGCCCACGCAGAACAATGCACGCAAGTTTAATCACATAGATACTTTCGCAAATAATTTCATTTAGATATTAACATTTTCTCCAGCTTCTAATAACCACACGAAAATCGATTTTCAATATTTTTCAAAAAGTCTGATATATCAATCCCCAAGGCACCAAGGCAACTGATTCAAATATCAAGATGAAGTTTGACATTTATAACCAATATCGTGGAGATTGTCAATATTGTCGATAGTGTTATTATAGTGTATTTATGTATAGGATGAATACGCATTTAGGATTTCTTTTAATGAGGGGTAGGTGCATGCGAAGCATGAGTGTATGTCTTACTCTTGCATAATGAGTCTCTTCTAAATTGTTGGTATATATGTACGTATCCCTGTAATATACTTTTGCGTGTGCGTGCGTGGGTGCGTGAGTTCGTGTGTGTGTTTGAGTTTACGTGCGTGCGCGTGTGGGTGTGTGCTTGCGCGCGCGCGTGTGTATGTGTATCAACTAAGCATACGTGTAAATCAAAAATTATGTCCGAGTAATCAGTTTCCCTTGGAGTTCGTATATGGGTATCAAACAGATACGAGTGTAAATCTCGTTCTATTACTGAATAATCGTCTTCCTTTCCTTTAAATAACTAAAATATGTATGCATTTTTCTGCCGCCAGTTGGATGTATATGTATCAGGTATGCTTAGTAATCAACAATCTGTATAAATTTAGGCGTCCTATTACTGTGCAAGTAAGTTTCATTTTCCTTCGGACACAGGTATGTGTTCCAAGTTCCAATCAAGCACTTATCAGATCAATATGTATCACTATCCCGACAGTTTGATAATACGTGACCAAAAACTAGAATAAAACATATAGTACTGTAATCTTTTCAGCTACTCAACGCAGTTGCTGGCTATGACAACTTTACGAAATATATTAGGTACAAGAAAACTGTCAGAGTTACTATCAGACCGCGAAGCAATATCCCATACAATGCAAGCAGTACTAGATGAAGCTACTGATCCGTGGGGTGTGAAAGTCGAACGAGTTGAAATGTAAGTATAATCTATTTCTTTATTTATCTCCTAGATTTGGGGTGTTTTATTATTGCACCAAAAGTATGTTGGTATTAGACGGTTCTCACTAACCTTAAACCTGATTATATGTCAAAATTAATTTAACGGTTGCCATATTTAAATGGAATGAATGGTAACCGCGGATCACTGTATAGTAATACTTCAAAAAAAGGCAACATATCAATCATGTGAAAATAAATTAATCGAATTTGATACGTTAGTGAAAATATTATACCAACTTTGTAAAAGTAACTCTCAAACCTAGGGAGCAAATAAAAAAAAAAAAGGTTATATGTACTAGCATTCTAACAACCAATTTACTCATTATTATTATTTTGGTTTAATCAATTACGTTTAGAAAGGATGTAAGACTTCCAGTCCAATTACAAAGGGCTATGGCTGCTGAAGCTGAAGCAGCACGTGAAGCACATGCTAAAGTAATTGCAGCTGAAGGAGAAATGAACGCTTCACGTTCATTAAAGGAAGCGTCTGAAGTTATCTCAAAAAGTCCAGCAGCTTTACAGGTAAATTGATTCTTCTTTCTTTATCAAACTATGTGATCAAATTTTTATTTTTTGTAGTTGAGATACCTACAAACACTTTGCACCATATCAACTGAAAAGAATTCAACAATTATTTTTCCATTACCGATGGAACTACTTTCTAAGAAATGAATTCATAACCGATTCAATTATCTCTCAAAAAACCTTAAACTAGTTTACAGATTAAGAAATTATTGTAATCTAGTTTGATAAATACATTCGCGGAAATGAGAATAACACAAGGGCGTGAGATAAACCCAAAAACAAAAATACTCAATTAAAAAAAATACTATTTATTGCAGGATAATATTTAAAATATTTCTTCATATGTATGGGTCATGTGAATTTTGTGACCGTCATCAAGGACAAAATAGGAGTATGAAACAAACGAACCGTGTAACAATAAAACTTGTTTCATACTCCTGTTTGGTCTCTGATGATGGTCATAAAATTTTAGGTGACCTAAACATATGTGGGAGTATTTTATTAATTATAATCCTGCAATAAGTACATTTTTTGAGAATTTTTGTTTTTGGGTTTATCTCATCCTCGTATTATTGTAATTTTTATACTCAGTCTGAAAGTTAAAAAATGGTTCTATTGTATCATTTAATGAAATAAATCCTTCTAATAAAATTAATACTTTACTTATTTAATAAAACGTTACTCCTTGTGTAAAAATATAGTTTAAAATTAAGTAATAAGTTTACAGGCAACCCACCTAAGGCAATGTGTAAGTACATTTTTTGCAATTGTTACTAAAAATACAAACAAAATAAAAATCATTCACAATTATAGAAATTTCGGGATTAAAGTCCTATTTCCAGTGTTCTTTTGGAAGGCTTTGCAAAAACAAAAGTTCATTTAAACCTTTCAGTCTATTTCGTTGCTGTGCCGCTTTAGATGGAACTGGAGTTCTCACCATGGTCAAGTATGTGTAAGCGAGAAGTTTAGGAAGCTGAATTTTAATATCATTCCAAATTTCATTGGGTTTTCATTGAGTCTTCCTACTGGACTACGCAAATAAATAGACAGCTCGTCAGAAATAGCATCATCAGACGTTTTCCAGATTTTGTGAACTAATTTATGGTGATCTTCCCACAAAGAAAAGTTATCTTCTGGTTGATCAGAATGATCATCAATTCTTAGCCTTTGCCACAGCCGATGAGCAGGCAATTGGGCCCGTAAAATGCATTTGTTTGTCATCCAAGTCAATATAAATCACTCAACGATTGTTTTGTTCTTGAATTTGCATTATTGCAAATAAGTTCAGATTACGCTTTCAAAATATGGTACCAGGACGCTACAAGAGAAACTGGAAGTTTTAAACCAGCAGCTAATAACCGTGGAAGAATCAGAAGAAGTCAGACTGTTAGAAATGAGGTAAATGTCCTTAAAACAGTAGAACCGCCTCTTCTATCAATGTTCGCAAATGCGCATTGCAAACTGGAATTTCAGAATGTCAACATGGAGAGTTTTAAAGAAATACAGCTGCACCCTTATCATTTGCAAAAGCTGCAAGATCTTTTAGATAATGATTATGAATGTATGTATGTATTTTTACCGACGAAGCAACATTTACACGAAGTGGTATTTTTAATGTACATTGAGCATTTGGTCTAACGAAAACCCGCACGCTGTGAAAGTTACATCATCAGCACAGGTTTAAAAATTTATAGTGATCATCCCACAAAGAAAAGTTATCTTCTGGTTGATCAAAATGATCTGAAGAATCAGATTCCACGGCCTCATTTTGTACTATAGCTTTCATCAATTTTAGACTTTTGCCACAGCCGATGAGCAGGCAATTGGCGTAAATGCATTTGTTTGTCATCCAAGTCAATATAAATCACTCAGCGATTGTTTTGTTCTTGAATTTGCATTATTGCAAATAAGTTCAGATTACGCTTTCCAAGATATGGTACCAGGGGGACGCTACAAGAGAAATTGGAAGTTTTAAACCTGCAGCTAATAACCGTGGAAGAATCAGAAGAAGTCAGACTGTTAGAAATGAGGTAAATGTCGTTAACACAGTATAACCCGCCCCATCTATCAGTGTTCGCAGATGCGCATTGCAAACTGGAATTTCCAGAATGTCAACATGGAGAGTTTTAAAAGAAATGCAGCTGCACCCTTATCATTTGCAAAAGGTGCAAGATCCTTTAGATAATGATCATGAATGTATGTATGTATTATTTACCGACGAAGCAACATTTACACGAAGTGGTATTTTTAATGTGCACAATGAGCACAGTTGGTCTGACGAAAACCCGCACGCTGTGAAAGTTACACATCAGCACAGGTTTAAAATTTATGGTGATCATCCCACAAAGAAAAGTTATCTTCTGGTTGATCAAAATGATCTGAAGAATCAGATTCCACGGCCTCATTTTGTACTATAGCTTTCATCAATTCTTAGCCTTTGCCACAGCCGATGAGCAGGCAATTGGGCCCGTAAAATGCATTTGTTTGAACCTCCGATCCAATACGGTGGCTATAGCGCGAGGAGTCAGCGACTGCACTTCTTTGGCAAGAGAACCTTCGAGTTTAAGGGGTTTAACTTTCAAAATAAGGCAATGAATAAGTGGTATTACCTTTCTGCTAGCACAGTACTTATCACCTGACACTTCCTTGGTTGCAACTTCGATCGGTCGCAGAACCGAAGAAAGAATTGACAATTCTGACGCAGTAAGCATCGGTGGTGCATTTTTATGACGAATGATTGTTATTAACGATGGTGTGAAGCTCCAAAAAATCTCTCGATCGTATAATATGTACTATTCCATCTAGTCGGGACCTCTTGTATCAATTTAGTTTCTTTTAGGGTTGCTTTACGTAATTCGTTACGGACTATATTCTTCTGTTTGAACCAAGTCACAATATTTTTGACTTTAGTTGTCACATATCGCAGCTCTGTTGCATAGAATTTGGTGCCACCAAATTCAAAGTGAGCAAAACATGGTATGTATTTTTTTCCAAACGCCAAATCGGCGGCTTTTGCCATGTTGGCCGCGTTGTCTGTCACTACAGCCTAAACTTTATCTTTGTCAATACCCCATTCATTTACTCTAATGAGTATATTATACCAAATCCAATCATATTCCGTTCTGTAAAGTGTGCACACTCACGACACAAGTAAAACCAAATGTAATTTAACGTTCTTAGTGTTTTTTACACAAAGCTCAACGAGACAACCGAACAATAATAAACGATTGTAAACGATTTTTTTAATTGTCTCTCGGGCAGTGTTGATAATATCAATTTCTAGATTCCGCAGCTGACAGCAGCCAACTAGTGCCACCAAGGCTGCAAGGCACCATCAGGTTTAATTTTATAACTTCCAAATAAATTAAAACATCCATAAGGTGCATGGTACTGTAAACATCGAGTGAATTCGGTGCATCGATGTATAGCGAATATCCCTACTTTGTTGTCCTGCGTACTTCATGTTAGAGAAGATACACCAAAGGTTACTGTTCTGATCACTTTCAATTTTTCCATCATGATACGAAACAATTTTTTAATGGGAACGCAGTATTAACCAGTATTTCATTATCCTTGTTTCCATTTTTAAGTCGGATACTGTAATGATTAATTTAGATATACAGGTATGGAAAAATATTACCGCGGGTCTGGCTTATAATAAGTAAAACAAAGCCAGTACAATCAGTTCACGTCCTAAGTGAGATAGAATACACAACAAACTAAAAGCGCTGATGCCATACATGCGTCTTTTGAGTTGGCTAGTATCAATGACACATTTAATTGTTACTGTCAACGAGAATTGAAAATCAGTGTTTTTGCAAGTCCGGCACAATACTCATGTATTCCACCGAAGAAAAAATACAGATTATTAAGTGGTATTATTCAGGAAGCACTGCATAGGAAATAATGGGCACGTTTGCTTTTTCCTTTGAAAACAGGTCAATTCCATCAGAAAGTACGATTATGCGTACTGTTTGTAAATTTGAAAGATGTGGATGTTTAAATAATTGTAGAAAATGCAGTAGCATTGATGGTAGTGATGGTGAGCATCCTGGTCGTAACTTAAACGAATAGCGCGAACTCCAAGAAATTGCAGTGTGTAGTTTAGCAAAAACTAATTTCCCGTGCAATAGTACCAAAATTGCTGAAGAAATGAATATTGAACCAAAAACAGTTCGCATTATCTTGAAAAGGAATTGCTATAAGTTGCAAACTACACAAGAAATTTTTCCAGAAGATCATCAAAAGCTCATGGAATTTTGTGAAGATATGATGAATCGGGTTAATGAAAACGAAAGATTTATTGAAAATATTTTGTTTACTGACGAGTGTGTTTTAACTTACATGGTCATCACAATCCGTCTGTCGCTGTTGGTTACTCTCGGAAAACAAACACATTAGTATTCCTTACCGGACACAATACCCCAAAAGTTAAGTGTGGGCAGGAATTTTAGGCAATTCCATAATTGGTCCATTTTTATCAACGGAAACTGAATGCGGACAATATTTAGAACTGTTGAGAAACCAGATAATTCCGGCTGTTCAACGCCTCAATATAAATTTTGATGACATTTGTATCAAGAAGAAGCAAATTTATGGGCACAGACATGCCCGTGCTAACAAATTGGACGAACTTCGTGTCAAAATTACAAACTCCTTAAGGAGCATCATCCAAGAAGTGTTAGAAAACACCCGAACTGAATTTCATCACAGAATGGGTTACTGCCTTGCGCAAAGTGGCGGTTTTTTCGAAAATCTTATAAGCTAGAGTTTTGAAAAAGTGTATTCTGTTCATTTTTAAAAATAGTTGTTTTTTCAATAAGAATTATAATGTTAAAGTTAAACTTTAAACTTAAGTTATACTATCAATGTAAATGCTAATGTTCTTGTTTGTAGCTCTCGTAAGTCTCTTCTTGGTTGGTCTTACGAGTAATAATCGAACCATGTCATCAATCCGCAATTACAATAAACTTCGATGTTTGAGGTATTATCATTTAATGTTTAAGTGTAAAGGATTTACTTAATAGTATCAAAGAACACGCGACTTTTCAACATCATGTTAATTGCTTTGGTTTCGTTAGAAATGTTGAAGCTAGATTGAAGGAGGCTATGTAGTTTATATTTTGTGCCTACATGCAAATATGTACAAGTGGCAACATCGGTAAAGTTATGCCTCTCTCACACTAATGTAATGCTTATTGGGTTTTTTCTAGTTTATTATAAGTCAAACCCGCAATAATTTTTTTGCATACCTGTATTCTAATTTTCACGAGTCATAGCAATTGCGTCATAACTAACACTGTTTCATTACCACCGTTATAACCCACCTATTGTGCACGAGAGGATGCTGGCAATTGTTGGCAATTCTGTAGGCGTTGTCAAGCATTTCTCACACTAAACTTTTGCCATAACACATATTTTCCGATATTTTGTTTCCTTAAATTTTATTATTTTGATAGAATAAACATAACCCCTGAAACTGAAATTTGACAGTTGTCAAACTGTTATTTTTCACAATCTGACAACTTCGGCGTACTCTGACAATATTAATATTAGTGAAAATTACTATACAACACATGATTTTACATTTCATATTTTGCATATTTCATATTTTAAAAGCGTATACTTCACCAATAAAATACAAGCGTGCATGCTAAAAATAGTAATAAACATACTAAGACGTATTTAATACGGCGTTTCCAGTAGGCAAATTCTTTAGTATCATCTATATGTATTAATAAATGAATGCCTATCTTCCTTGGTCACGCCATAACTTAAGAACGACTTTACAGATTTCATTGATTTTTTAAAGTTTTATAATACTTTGTAGAAGTTTCTTACGGAAAGAAAAATTTAAGAAAATTACGTAGAAAATTGGAAAACTTAAGAAAACGTAACGACTATTTAAACATCGTGCGATTGACAGTTCGTGCGACGAAAATGTCATTTAACAGTTGCAATGGTCGGGATTTATCGATCGAGGGTGTGTTCTTTGTGAAGTGTAGGTATCCACTAAGAAAGGGTTTTTCGAAATTCCACCTCTAAGATAGTAGAATTTTTCTGTGAAACTTTTTATTATGTGGGTGGATTAACTCGAAAATTGGTAAACATACTCTTCAATTAAGGTTATGAGACACGTGTATCACAAAATTTTAATATTGCCCCCATTCTGAGATCGCAGCAACGCGCGACGTGTACGGCTAGTTAAAGATAAAATCGAACAGTAATTTAATATTATTTTCTCTGCTGTGGCTCCGTCTTGCCGCAGTCATATGCGATTCCGGGGTATATCTCAAAATGTGGCCTCATCAGTAAAACAACTATTTTTGACAAAATTCGGATTGTCTTCGAACCGACTAGCAATTTCGTCGCAAAATTTTATACCCGTTGATCTGAATCCTTTTCCAATAATCTTTGATCTGTAACAGGTTCGTACGGATGTCATTTCTCTTGGTAAATCTTTCACGCCTTCTTTCTCTATCTTATGAATATTACAATTTCAATGCGGTGTTTTTACGCTATTTTAGTCATATTAAATTTTTTTATTTGTGTAAATACACTGATGCGCTGAGAAAGTAGACCGAAAGGGAACATTTTCCACTTAACTAATTTGCCCTGACAGTTCCCTGAGGTACATGCAATTGTTTTAACAACTGCATTCATGGGTGGCTAGATTTATAAACGTTGCTGATACACACCTACAAGCAATTTTTCGCAGTTTTCCAAAAATTCTTCCTATGTAAGGGTGTTAATATTTTACATCGGGTAAAAGAGAACAAAAGCGTCTATTAGATACACGCGCAATAGGGATAACTTGTCATTAAAAAAAATTACGTTCGTTGCTGCGCTTTTACTTTAAAATATAATATTAATTGCGTATTGCTGATTGCAAATTAGGCACCAAACAACTCTGATTGTAAACGTTTTTCTATAAAATAGACGTTTAACGAGATAACGTATGGAAACAGTTTAAAAACACATTTTCAGTATTTATTTTAGTGTATAGGTTACCGTTCCAAGTTACGATATACTTTCTAGGCTTTTGTACAGTATGTCTACATTTCAATGGTATTAAATGGGGAACTCTTTTAATACTGGAGCTAGCGGCTTGTAGTTATTGCTTTCCTGCGCTCGATTTTTGAGACAACATCGATGACGTGAACCAATTTTTGCTAATTTCAGTTTTAAAGATACAGGGCGAAATTGAAAATTTCCAATTTGGCGAGGGTGCGATATCTCGGTTATTATAAAAGATATTTACATTCTGTAAACACATTCTTAAGATATTTTTCATTTTATTTTTACTGCTGCCCTGGTAATCTGAATGAACGAAATTCCAATGCTGCAATAATATTGGCTAGCACTTTAATTTATTTAATACCCTAAGCCTATTTAAAACTACTAAAAATATCTACTGACAATTATATACTAAAATATTGAATATAATTATGAATTACATTAAAGACACGTCTAATTATCACTAAGTATATAGGTAATATGTACCAGTAATGAAACGAGACTATTTTTAAGCTCATGTTTAAGCAACAATAGTAATAGATAATTTTAATGTATTGCGAAAAATATCCCATAGACGTCAGCTTTGTTTAGACCATAAAGGAAATCAATTTGAACGTTATTTCGATTTTTCTTGCGATTATTCGCAGTAGCCATGAAAGCAATTTCCCGTATTACAAATATTTGACCTGTCAAACTGTTTTTGCATTTTGGTAACCATTTAAGAATATGAAAGTTTTGCGTGTTCAATAGTAAAATAAGGGATTACTCTAAAAGAGAATTAAGTGATATGGTTTATGTGTTAGGAGGGGCTCAAAAAATTGTCTTCTTGCTCAATAAGGATTATACAGAATGAAGTATTCTGCTCGACGCCAACACATTCGTTGTTTTGAAAACTTGACGACGATTCGATTCTACTGGCAGTGTAGATTATGTAAAACGCAAAGTGGTGAATGTTAAACGTCACAATCAACTGTCGATGGGACAACTAAAAACTATAAGTACCATCCTTACCACATTGAATTACACAATAATGATTTCGAAAGACGAGTAATAAAGTAATAAAACGTGGATTATTGCTCAACTTGAGATTAATTCCAACTTTTTATCTTATACGGGAAGACATTGATATCTAGTTAGCCTAGACCGGTGCAGTAGATAAAGAAAGTATTGCGTTACCATAGCACCGAAAAATAACTTCCTAGAAGTGTCAGTGTAAAGTTTCACGTTGAAAAGTCAAACCAGAGTTGCGCAATAAAATTTGAAAGAAAGGAATGTTGACCGAAATTTTGAAAATTGAAAAATTGGAGTATCGATCCATCATCAAGTACCTGTATTTGAATCGGTTAAAGGTAAGCAGATTTACGAAGACACGCTTAATACCCTTGGTGGTCAATGACTTTCGTATGTGACCGTGAAAAAATGGATTGCAAACTTCGAAAGAGGCAAATTTGCCATTGAAGATGAAAATCGATCGGGAAGGCCAGTTTCTATATCCACCCTGTAAATATCGATGCAGTTCATGACATGATTTAATCAAACTGTACAAATTTCTGATATGAACGCGTCCATCACACAGTTCACGTCGATTTGGACATGAGAAAAATTTCTGAACGTTCACCAGAAGCGTGCAAGGGTTGAAGCATCGCGTTCAATCTGTGCTCTGTTTGAAAAAGATGGAAACTTCTTAAGCAGTATTATTACTATGGATAAAACTATGGGTACATTTCTTACGACCCAGAAACAAAGCAGCAATCGACGGAATGGAGGCACTTTAGTTCCTCAAGGCTTAAGAAATTTCGTGTTCAAAAATCTGCTGCAAAAGTTCATGCTTCAGTTTTTTTTTTGGGATTGCCAAGGGGCAATCATGATTGATTTTCTGGATAAGGGTAGAATAATAGCTGGGAATTACTATTCCACGTTACTGGCCACTTTACCAGAAAAAAATATGGACCGAAGACGCGGAAAGTTGGCCAATGGTATTTTGTTTTTGCAGCACAATGCATGTTTCCATGCAAACGCTTGGTGATTTAGGGTTCTAAATACTCGAACACCCCCCTTATTCACCAGATTTCGCTTCGTCCGGCTATCATGTCTTTCATCCACTGAAGAAAAGTCTCAAATGTCGTAAATTTTCGTCCAATGAAGAAGCTGCGGATGCCTGCTTTTCAGAGCAAGATAACATTTTTTTGAAAGGCCTAAAGGTGTTACAGGTTCGTTGTAGTAAACGTATCCAATTAAGAGATGAGTATGTTCAATAATAAAATACTTTGGCTTTCAAATTTTGTTTGCTTCTACAGTAGGTTAATAATTTTCCAATACATCCTCTTATTGTTTTCCGACGAGGCTACGTTTAGACGCAAAAGTGCTGTAAATCGTCATAATATGCACTATTACGCATTAGACAATTCATTTTGGATCCGACAATTGCAAAACCAAAACCACCGGTCCATAAAGGTTTGTTGTACCATTCTCCACAATAGAATTATTGGACCGAATTTTTTTAACACTGCCTTGTATCTACCTTCAATTCCTCCAAGAAGTCTTGAGTATCCTCCTTCATCTACTTAGTGATGATGAAATATATAATATGTGGTTGCAATAGGATGGTGTCCCTTCGCACAACCACCGCGAGGTACGTGAAGTTTTAGATGATAATTATCTTCAAAAATGGATTGAGCGTGGACCTTCTTGCTAGTGGCTTCCAAGGTATGAGACGCTTGTTCATCGATAACACTGGAGATGCTGGCAAACGTGAGAGAAAACATAACAAAATGACTAAATGCATGCATTCAGCAGAAGGGAGACCCTTTCGAACACGTTTTAAGAAGAACTCGTTAGTAACTTTTAAATTATCGATGACTTCAAAATATTCGTTTTATTTTGTATTATGTACACTAGTGTTTAGTATTTAATGCAACTTTCTGTCTTTCTTGTTTTCAAATTTCATGGACAATCACAAGAAAAGCCATTGAAATATTGAATAATATAGAAAAATCAAAATAACTCAAAAACAGTGAGAGACAGGTATAGAATATACAGAATTGTGTAGTTTTTGATTCTCTTTAATACAAAGTAAAAATATACTGGGTGTTCTATTTGAGTAAAGTGGTATTTTATATATTCAAGTTTCGCAGGTTTAAACATATATTTTGAACACCCTATAACATTTATCTCTAATATTTCTACTTCACAAGGTTTTCCCATAAAAAACCCTGCTTTTTTTTGGAACACTTTATATAGTCAAGAATAATTTTAAAATGCGCACACTTACTGGCTGTATAATATTATAAATATATCTTATTGGCAAAGTTTGCACATAAAGCACCAGTTTACTTTACTCTATCGTTGACTCACCCTGTACAATTTATAAAGATACCGTCTAATTCCTAGGCTGCTTTACAACTTAAACGTATTGGATTAATTTCCCGTTTACATTTCAATTTTTCCGATAGTTTAATTATGTTTCGATAACACAACAGTTATTTTCTTCGGTAGTAATTAATATCTTCCAAAATTGTTTAAGATATTGGAACAGTTTTGAAATATATTATTACTAGTGACGAAGATAACTGTAAGTGTTATTGGAACGTAAGTGTTGATAAGCTCTGCAATTGCTTTTAATAGTTTTTTTTTTTTTGGGCGTAAAGGAAGCATCAATTTAACCTAAATCTTTCTATTTAATTTATTAACAAGTAGCAGAAATTTGATAAAACTTTAAAAACTCCCGACATAGAAAAACCCCTAAAAGTGGAACAAAGTCCTTTCTTCAACTAGAAAAGATCTGATGATCTTCAAATGGCTGAACAGATTTTTTGATGTTGTTTTGCACTCATACACATAATTTCTTGTACGTAGGCAACCAAAAGTGCAACCATGTAAATAAAGGCCTAAAAACAATATTAAGTATATGCTAAAAACAAATGTGTGTAAATGAAGTTAACATTACAACATTGCTCATTATCACATGTTTGTCTTATAGTCTAATATTAGGTACAGCTGATTTAATTATTTGTTATGGGCTGATAACAACAAAATTATGATAACAAATGTACAGTTTATGTCTTGCGCAAACATTATTCCCATGTCCTACTGGGGTTTACCATGACATCATATTATATCTAATTAAATGTTTCTGAAAATTTTATTAGTGTGTGCAAGTTTTGTGTTCAGCACTTACCACATATCTACCAGTGTGTCTTTTTTGCGTATTAAGGTAAATGAAATATTCAAGTAAAGAAATATTGGCAATGCTTCCTGTGTTGCACTAGCGTATGTATCATCCGAGAATACCATTTATTTTAACACGCCCATTTTTATTTTCGTTACTTTTGAATGCCGCGTTTGTGTGTTGGTATACAAACTTAATAAAATTGTAATACTAATAATATATACTCTGTTCCACCTTATTTTGCATTAGAGCAGGACATGGAATTGTAGGGAGAGTGTGATAACACTTTCAAAAGAACCAAAAGATACTACCGTAGCATGAATTTAGCAAATTGTAGGTTATATTTTTAGTGAAACTAATACAGCGTTGCAACGTAGTTTTTCATGTTATTTTGCATGAAAATCGTTAAATCTCGAGTGACCTATTTAAAAATATGTGGTGTGCAACACCACCCAACCTTCCAACCTGCAAAATGGCGATTAAAAGAAATGAAATAATTTTAATAACAATTTTCTAGAATAATTATGCAACCTCTTTCATAAGAAGTTTATTACGAAACGCAAAAACCATAATCTATACCAAACAGACATTTAAAACTTTATGACAGCCAGAGGTTAATAGACATCTAGATGCTAACCAATTAAAAGAAATGAAATAATTTTAAAAAATATTATTAGCAAAGTACGGGCGGTAGGTTCAAATCCTACTGAGGTAAACTTAATAATAATTTTAATTACATATTTGTTTTGGAACTTATTCGTTCATAACGAAACATAATAATTTGAAATAATTTTAATTTCAATTTTTTTAGGATAACTATACAACCTCTTTTATAGGTTCATAACGAAAATAGGCAACCGTGTAAAACAAAACAATATGTCAGAATGACGTTTAAAACTTCATGTCAGGTAGAGATTAATAGACATAAATACAACGCGATCAATCTCAAGTGTACGTGGTATGACAAAATCCCTAGTTGTTAATATTGTTGTGTTTTGCAGTTAGCTGCTTTGGATTTTTAGTGTGGTTTTAGTTGTTTTAGTTTATGTCTATTATACCTTCGTTTTTCACTTTTGTATTTTCTTGAGTTATTTACAAACTGTCTATATCAAGACAAATTATATATTCTGAATTTCAAATTGTGATATCGAATTTAATTGTCATGCCGTTTTCAATTTAATGGCGGTCAATTTGAACATATGCTGTAAAGCAAAGTGTGATAACTAATGTGTACCTAAGGAGTTAAAAAAGTTTGTAAAAGACATTGTCATTCCATAAACATGTACTGTAAATTTTATTTAATTATAATGAAATAACATTTAAATACTTAAGATTCATTATTTTGTAATGATTGTAATCCAATCATTAAATAATATTTTATTTATTTTGTTGTATTTTATAGGATGCAGTATAATCAAATACAAAATAGTCATTATTTAAATTAAGATAATATTTTATAATATGTATAAGTTAATGACCTTCATACAGATTTGAAACTGATCGTAGTTTTATCGAACCATGCTCTAGAGTAACTAGAGCAATACAGCTTCTTACCAACCTATCAGTGGTACCAATTTAAATATTTTGATCACGTGGTATACACTTGAGATTGATCACTCTGTATATGTTAACGCAAAAAATATTGGTAATACAGCTTCAGCATTTTCAATCAAATTTATTTAAGTTTTACATTTATTTCACTTTACAGTAAAAAACTACATGTAAAATTAAATTTTCTTATAAAATTAATCGTTATTCAGATAATGAGAAAAATTGAACAACACTTAAATTCTACCTTAGGAATTTTTTTGTCGCTAATACTCGTCATAGGTATGTTTATATCTTTGAAATGTGTAGCTGTTTTAGCAATATTTGATAAAAACCAAACACTATACACACACACGCACACGCGCACGCGCAAGCACGTGCACGCGACGCACACGCACACGCACACACACACACGCCCACGCAAGCATGACGCAGCACACCACACACACACACACACACACACACACACACACACACACACACACGGACGCACGCACGCACGAGCACGCACGCACGCACGCGCGTACGCACGACACGCACACACACACGACACACACCCACGCACGCACGGACGCACGCACGCACGCACGAGCGCACGTACGCACGCACACACACGCACACGACACACACACACACACACACACACACACACACACACAAGCGTCGAACACCTTGTTGCTGGAGTATTTTCATCCGCCTTGGACAGTCCTTATACTGTACACGAGACGGCATTCTCGTCAGATAAAGCGGTAAGTACACGAGGACCAATCTGTCACGGTGGTACTCCGCTATTGTTTTGTTGAATCGCTTCCGCCTAAATGTCAACATCCAAAATCGTTTCGACCTGGAAAGGCCGCTTTCAACTGGTATCTCCATTTATTCCAAGTGTAATTAACCTCTTCTAGGTGGAAAAGCCTGTGTTTTGACCCGTCCTCTAGCCTGGACTGTCTAGCTAACAGTATATCTTTGCTAGACCAGCCATGCATGCTTATCAGCAAGTTTAGCCTCGCTAGCCAATGACCAATAGACACCTCCTCGCCGTCGGCTCCATCAACTGCCTCGCTGCATTAGAAGCATTTACTTTACCTCCAGGCCTCGTCTCGGTTGTTGTGGATGATGATGGACTACCACCCGGTTCTTTATTACCAAAATGCACGCCTTTCAAACGCCCGTAGCATCTGGTCTGCAAAACCATGGTCCATCAAATGGTGAACCATATCTGCTGTCAACCGCTTTAGCTTTCTTGTACTAGGAGGTGTGTTTGGTAAATCCCTCATCTTCATTGGCAGAACGTCATTTTTCTCTATCATAACTTGCATTTTTCTCTATCATAACTTGCTTACAAAATAACCAATATTATTGTCGTCTTTAATTCTTTTACGCACAAGCGCCACTAGAATGTTCCCTTAATTTAATCGCTAACGTGTAATGTGCCGTAATTTACGAACACTAATTACAGTTGAACTACGCCTATGTGTTACTATACGTTACAAATATAATTTCAAACATTTGATTTCAAAATTAAGAGTGATTGTAATTACTTAAAACTCGGGATCAAATTTGTACATAATATATATTGCTTTAAATTTCTGCATTTTGTAACAAAAACGTTTGCAGCTGTAAACTAATATTGGTAGAAAATCTTTAAATTTCTGTATTCTGTACATAACACATGCGCATAAATGCAGAAAATTAACAAAACATTGACATTTCAGTATATATTTGTGAAATTATATACCTTTAATACGTACACCGCAACTTATCGCATGGTAGTATAAAATATTTGCGAAAATAGATTTTTCTTTCTTCATCGCTGTTCAAAAGCACGTTATTAAAATATCCATCTAAACAAATTAATTTAGCTTTCATTTAAAACGGTAGGAAAATATTCTGTTTCTTTTATTGTGACAAAATTTATATTAAAAAATACGTTTAACTTATAATAAATTTGCATTTGTACGGGGTCGGTCCGTATATTTAGACAGCGTCTTCTATCTCTACTATAATAGATAGAGAAAAACTTTAAATACAAAAGTTGTAGGGATTTATCTAAATCGCCAGAAAAGTCTACTAAACATTATACAGAAAACGTGCAGACCAAACTTATGTTTTTTCAAATGGAATACCCTGTATATTTTTAGAAATGAATAGAACGATTTTTCTGATATATATATATATATATATATATATATATATATATATATATATATATATATATATATATAAATTAGTATTTTGAAGTTTTTCCAAGTCGCAGTTACTATGAATTGATAAACAAAAAAAACAAATGACGGAATTATTGCATTAGCTGTCACATTTTGTTCATGTCATTCGTAAAATGGGTTATGCAGAAGAAGAAAAGTTAAAATAATTCGTCTATTTTACGAAAATAATAATAATGTCCTCAGGCGCAAGCAGAATATCGACACCTTCATCCCTTGATGTCAATTCCTGCCAGGTCTACTTTTATTTTACAGAACGCTATTAGGGAACGCAAAAACTTTCAAAGAAGAAAGCGCATTGTTGTGGCAATGAGGATGAAGAACTATCGATTTTGTTGTATTTTGAAGGTCGGAAAGGCATTTTCTAATATTTTGTTTATAAGTTAGTATTATTATATTTGTAGAAAATCTACATTTATCTGCGACAGATGGTAGTAATACTTTGGGAAATGAACCAAAAATAAGAATAGTTTTACATAAACATGGATACCACCATTATAAAATGTTGCCCGTCCAAAAATTAACAGATAATCAGAAAATTAGAAGACTATCTTACTGTAATGATGTGTTACTGATGAGCTACGTTCACCTCAGCAGGAATGTATAACCGCAAGGACACTCATATGTGCACGTGAACCCTGCGCATATTTAAATAAGTACGCAGGGCTGTAGGTCACTGAATGTTTGATGTGGTATTCTTAGAACCGTGATTGGACCAATTATATTTGAGGGCTCGTTGAGAGGAATAGATATCTAGAATTTCTAAACAATGAAATTGAAGTATTGTTAGAAAGAGTCCTCTTAGAATACATTAACATTATATGGCATCAGGATGGAGCACCGCCACATAATGTTTTCCAAGTAAGAGATTTTTAACTGGTTATTATAGCGAGTGGATGGAACACATGGGACGATAAACTGGCCACCAAATAGTCCAGATCTAACTCCTTTGGATAACTTTCTGTGGGGTTATCTAAAAAACGAAGTTTATAAAGAGAGAACCGATAATTTGGAGGAATTGAGAGATAGAATCGAAACAACTATTAACGATTTAAATCAACATCCTTAATTTATCGTCAATACTTTATTAAATTTAAATGAGATTTACAGGAAGTGTGTTCAAAATAACGGCGCACATTCAGCATTTGAAAATATAAAAAATCATAATTTTTCGTTTGGTTTGCTTTCTTTAAAATGCAACTGATTCACTATTTCAAAGAAAATAATACTTTATTTTATTATTATTATTATTATTATTATTATTATTATGAATGAAATAAATAATATCTTATATAGAAAAGAAAAATATAGAAGAAAAAATACTGAATTCTTTTGGAAAATGCAGTAATGTGACAAACATCGTTCAAACTTTCGCCAAGTGTTTGTAGAACAAGTACAAATTCTGAAGCAACAATGTCGCCATAAGGTGAACGTGAACGTGGAAACCAAATATCAGACTCAGATTCTACATACCTTTTCCACAACAAAGCAAATACAGAACATAATAAAAGGTTTGAAATTACATAAAGCAGTAGGATATGACAACATTAGTAGATTTAAAGAATAACGACCATATATTCGGACTATTATCCCATCTAATAAATTTAACTTTGAAACTGGGAACTTTTCCAAATAACCTTAAAATTAGTATCACAAGACCAATATTTAAAAAGGGTAACGCAAAAGATTACAATAATTACAGACCCATGTGCATTTTATCAGCAGTTGAAAAAGTAATAGAAATTTATGCTAGACATTTGAAAAACTATTTAAAGGACAACTAATATTAACAAGGACCAGTATGGATTTCAGCAAGGAAAGAACACCGAACAACTGCTAACCAAGTTTAATGATTATATTAACTCAAATTTGGACAAAGGAACTACGTAATTGGAGTGTTCATTGACTTTACAAAGGCTTTCGATACAGTGGACCATGAAGTACTAATTAAGTGCCTAGAAAAATATGGAATAGTAAGTAAAGAATTACAATGGTTTAAGTGCTATTTAGAAAACAGACAGTTTGTTGTGAAAGTTAGTAATATTATAAGTGAAATGAAAACGTGTTCAGTTGGCGTCCCCAGGGCAGTAATTTAGACCCATTTGTTCTTTTATATGTAAACGATTTATTTAGTGAATTAAGCACGTGTAGTCATTTATGTACGCTGACGACGCAGTAGTGTTAAGTAGTCATAAAATCCACAAACTTGGAAATAAATATGCAAAGTGATATAAACCGAATTCTTAAGTGGATACACGGAAGAAATTTATATATTAACACTACGAAGACAGTTTCTATGTTATTCAGAGCCAAATGTACATACCTAATCCTTTGAGAATTAAGCTGCACATGTGAATGTCTTAATAAAGACCCAATGTAACTGTTCCGTAATTGAACAGGTTTTTATAACACGATGTACCTAGGTATAAAAATTGACTGTAACAAAATATCATGACACATTAATTATATTTTCGGTAAATTAAAAAAGATTAGCGGATGCTTGTATGCCTTAAAAGATATACCAGCAAAAGTTGTTGGTAGCTATGTACAAGGCTTTATTTGAATCAATAGTCAGATACGGCATCCGCAACTGGTGTGCAGAATTAACACATATCGAAAAATAAACAAATTACAGATGAAAGTCTTAAAACGATAGCTGATGAGCAAACACAAACACAAAAATTATTAAACACTGTAGACACTCTACTCCTATAGCTTTTTATAAGTATTACAATATTTTAGATAATTATAATAATGAACTTTATCGAACAACCACGGAACATAATTATACACGTCATAACAGATATGTAGTTCCTCTTTCGTATAATAAATATGGAGATCGCACGTTAAAATGTATAATTCCAAAATTACTTAATGAAATGCCATTTAATTGTAAAAATATGTCCAAATCTACTTGTAAAACGAACTGAAAGTATGGCTGAAAAATGGTTTATACGTTGACATGAATATTATGTTAGTTTTATTTATTATTTTAGTATTATGTATATATATTTTTGTTCGTGTATATTTTCTACATCACTGATAAATTTTTGTTAATTTACTTAATTTTCAATAACAATGATTGCATGCAACCACAGAGCGCTATATATAATTTCAATTATGTTTTATAATGTATTGTATAATATATAATTTAACGAACCTGCTGATAAGTCTCTCACTTAGCAGGACCGATAACTGTATATGTGATATTGAAATAAATAAATAAAATAAAAATAAATAAAAATAAATTATTATTATTATTATTAATATTATCGTTATCATTTTCAATAAGTTTAGAAATAATAATTAAAGTTGATTCGTTTAACTTATCCCGATGACGTCATGTATGCATTAAATCACGAAATGACCGTCGTCTGTAATTTAAAGCAAAAATAAAACCACTGATACCAACCTTTCCACAGAACAACTTTCCTTTATTTGCTTATACGTTGATTGAGGTTACGTACGTTCGCCGGTTGGTTTGTTTCTTCGTTTATTCATTCCTTCTGGGTTAATATTGTAAAAGATCGGTTCTTTTCAGAACCACATTACTTTCTAGTGTTCATTTAAGGTAAAGATTAATTCGTTTTACAGATAGAGATAACATTCATGTTTTCATTTTTAGCACATCAACATGTCTCGTAGGTCAATTACCGTAGACGAATTGATCCATAACTTAGTCGAATACTTTAATAAAGAAAACAGAACAACGGGCCCTTATCACCATTAACAGCAGTGCATGCAAAAGTTAGCGATAGAAAATGAACCTCAACGAAAAAATCTAAAAACAAAACACATGGATCAACGACAAAAAGTGAAATCGTACTACAATTTACAACATGTATATTAACCATGAACATGTTACATTAGATACGCTCTTAACAAAAATTAAAGAAAGAGGTATCGTTGAGTGTAAAAGGACTAGCCTCTATCACGTTTTGTTGGACATTGATTTCATTTCAAGCAAACTAACAATAGAAAAGCTCTTTGCGAAAAAACTTCAATAGCATCGATGAGGTTAAAATTTTTGAGAAGTTACATCACTTATATGAAACAAGATATCTACAAGCAGTTCGTTTATCTCGACGAAACATGGATATTTGCAAAAGAAAGCAACAAAGAATATGGCAAGATTCCAGTTCAAAATGCTTTAAGAATCTCGGTGAAGGCAAACGTTATATAGTTCTACATGCTGGAACAGAAGATGACTTTGTGGAAGGAGCAGAACTTATATTCTCCACCACAAATAAAAGTAGCGATTATCACGATTGTATGACAAAATTTACGTTTTATTACATTATGGTGTATTTTTTTATGTACTCATAAGTAAGAAACACTGGTTATAATGTATTTGACACGATACTTTGAATAAGTTTAAAAAGTGCTATACAGTGGACGTAATCCGACAAACAGTTTGCAGGGCAGTGTCGGATTAGCGAATTTGTCGGATTATAGAGTACTGCCTTAGACCCCTATAGTCCGGATTTTTTACGAAGGAGTACCTTTGTAATCCGACAGATCCAATGATAAGATTCTACATGTTATATATATGTATGTACTATAAAAATCATACTTCATTATGTATGTCAAATTTAGTAAATTAAACAACACAATAGAGAGACGTTTTATTATAAAATTAACGTTAGTAATGCTATATAACTCACAAAAAATAAGCAATAACTTTACATTAGGAAATACAAATTGTGTACAAACAAATGTACATACTAAAATATGTAATCAAAAATTATGAGTCAATCGATTTAACACGCATGAAAATATTCATCAATTTTTTTTTGTTTAACGTTGTTGAAACGCGAGATTAAAGCTTTGTCCCTCAGTCTTCTTAAAAGTAGAAGTTCGTTGTAGGATGCACCATTTGCTTCAGCCCATTGCAAACCCAGCTCAAAGGCGTTAATCGCGTCTTCTGCTGTCACTTGTGAATAGTTGCAATTACTTCGTCGTCATCTTCCTCATTTATTGTTTTATAACTAGAAATCTATTTTCCTATTTATCCATTCCACGGCACCAGGTTTCCAAATCATTTGGACTTATCTGTGTTCCAGCAGCAATTTGTCTATTACTTGAAGGTACACTGATTTGTGGATCGTTGGTAGGAGTGACTATATCTGGCCATAACTTTTTCCAAGAAGATGTAATAGTTGATGAAGGTAATGCATTCCACGATTGACAAAGAGCAAAACCAAGTCCTTCATATTAAATTCTTTTAATGTTTTTCTATTGGCTGGTCTTTTGATACGGCTTTCAGAAGTAGGTTTCTCTTATAATCTTGCTTTACAAACTGAATGATATGCTGATCCATGGGTTGAATCAGTGCAGTGCAGTTTGCGGAAGAAACATCGCAGTGATGCATTTATCCTCAGTTGTCACTTTGTCAGTTCTTCTTCAGACGGATGACCAGGAGCGTTATCAAGAAGCAATAACGCTTTTGAGGAAAATTATGTTCTTTTAGCCATTTTCTAACTTCTGGTACGAAGCATTGATCAAACCACTTTTGAAAAGATCTCTTGTCATCCACGCACTTTTTGTCCATAATAGTGTACAGGTAAATCAATGTTTTTGAATGCACGTGGTTTATTAGATTTTCCAACGACCACCATCTTTAGCGTGTGTGTACCCGCAGCGTTAGCACATGGTAGTATGGTTACGTTCTTTACTTACTTTTCGTCCAGGTACGGATTTTTCGTTATAGGAAACAAAAGTTTTGTTAGGCAACACACGCCAAAAAGCCCTGATTCGTCTGCATTATACACCTGTGACGGGTTAAGATTTAAATCTTTCACCCTTTGCAAAAATCTTAATTTAAATGGCTCTATGCAGGTGGCATCATTAGAAAGTTTCTCTCCTGTAATAGTCATTAAACGTATGCCATGACCAGTGTTGGGTAGGATCTAGATCAAAGTGATCTAGATCCACTAAACGGATCTATGATCTGGATCTAGATGCTTTGCTCTGCTAGGATCTAGTATCTGGATCTAGATCACATTTTAACAGATCTTTAGTACTTGAATCCAAAGATCCATTAGAATATTTTAAAATGTATTTTAAGGGTATTTTGTGAAATTTTTAACTGGCTTGAGGCAACAGAGCTTTATATTTAAAAATACATTATGCTCCGTTACGACCGTTACATCCGTACCCACAGAGATACATACACATTTACACAATTACCTACTACCTTAGGCATGTTAAATTCCGAAATAACCAATAATAGAACTATTCATTTTCTTTGTTAATATTTCCGTCGGTTGTTTTGTTTCCCAAAGCTACAAAGGCAGGTAATGACTGCTAAGTGCTAATCTAATGACTTAATGAGTAATGACAATGGGGTCATCCATCCATTAAAGTAGGTACTTAAGTGGAACTGGAATTCCTGTTGCTAATTTAATCGAACAAAAGGAGGTATAGAAAACAACAATCTTGTCTTCAGTTCTTAAGAATACGACTTTAAGTAAAGCACATTTGTTAATTGTTAGTTAGATCAACAATGAGTGACGAAGCTGAATTAATGGAAGTTCCGTCAATCTTAAGCGGTAAATTTTATAAAATTTTATCAAAATGTGACAACAAGATAGTGACCCAGTGTCTGAATTGTCCCGCACAAATACAAGGTCATGTGACTTCAACAGGAAATTTTATTCGGCATATGAAGGTATGTATTAATATAGTTTTTGGCAGAATTTTAGTATCATTTATTGTATTCTTACGAAATACATCATCTGATATATCAAAACGTGATTTGTAGACTTAATTTTTCTTATTAAATTCTATATGAATTACGTAAAGTATTTTTGTTGCAAAATACTTAGTTTCTCGTGTGTAAAAGAACGTTTACAAAAGGTTGAGATTTATTTCTTAAAGTCCCTAATGCATCAAAAACTTTTTAAATGTTTATGATACCTGTATTCATAAAAGATGGGATTCAGTCGCTTTCAAAATTGGTGTTATCTAAATTTTGACTGAAACTTGAAGTGACTTCAATCTGAATTTTATAAATTAACATACACTTTCTCCTTTTTTCTAGAGAAAGCATCCAGTAACATTTAGCAAATTCGATGCAGAAAAGACAACAAAAAAAGTAAAACCGAAATTTTATCAATGAAGAATTTCAACAAGACTAACATTTTCAACGATCTACCAGTTCTACCACTCGGTTAACAAACTCGTCTTAGATTACATAATTGAAGAGATGAGGCCTATTTGTACAGTCGAAAAACCCGCATTTATTAGGTTAGTAGAAGGACTTTCTGGCAAAAAACCTTGTGACCGAAAAACGCTCAAGAGTAAATTAGAAGAAGAGAAATCAGCAGTTATTGGTGCTGTAATAGAAGAATTAAATAAAACCAAATACGTCTGTACAACTGCAGATGTTTGGAGAACCAATAACAAAAGTTATCTTGGTATGACTGCACACTTTATCGATAGTAATAGCTTCCAACGTAAATCTTTTGCATTAAGCTGTAGGCGATTTAAATTTGCACACACATTTGACAGAATTGCGGAATTAATAAGTGAAATTCATAACGAATACAAATTAAATCTCGGTAAAATTTCAGGAACGGTAACAGATAACGCAAGCAACTTTAATAAAGCTTTTAACGTATTTACTGCTTCTATATGTAATAAGAGCAGCGATAGCGAATTAACAGAGTTGCAAAATCAAAATGATGTAGATGTTGAATCATTACCTGCTTTTGATACTGACAGTACTTACGTGCTTTTGCCCGAACATTTTAAGTGTTGTTCGCATACACTCAGCCTTGTAATTACGATAGATGCAGCTAAAGCATTTGAAAACATAAGGTATAAAAATGTACGATACTGTTTTTGGGAAAGCTTATTCTTTATGGAATTTAGTGAGCAGGTCAACTAAGGCGTCGGATCAGTTAGAAAATGTTTGCGGTGTCAGATTGAAAGTTCCTTGTCCTACTCGTTGGAATTCCATGTATGACGCATGTGTTAAACTAATTAATATTGAAGCAAAATTAAGTGATGTTTGTAAGTTATTAAAATTAGACGTGTTCCAACTGTCAGATTTTGTGTTTTTAAACGAATATATTTCTGTTACAAAACCTATAGCCGTTGCAATAGATATTTTACAAGATGAAAAACTTGTCAGTTAGGTACTGTTTTGCCAACACTTTTCAAAATTAAAGCTAGCTTAGAAGCAATGACAAAACTGACATTTTGTTCTAAATTAAGAGAATGTTTATTGAACGGCTTTACAAGACGTTTCTCTAATATAATGGATATTAAAAATTCTAGTAGTCGACCATACCTGTTATCCACAATTTCTAACCCAAAATTTAAATTATGGTGGTTAAAATTACCCCTTTAAAAATGAAACAGCATTCTGTCAAACGTAATTATTGTGTGAACTTAACAATTCCGGATTTCAAGAAAATCTTAATAATTCAGAATCAGAAATTCAGTTCACACTTACTGAAAAAATCCTCTGCCACGGACGAATTCTTTGATTTTTAAAAATAAATACTCAATCGCAAACAACATTTGATTCAGAATGCACAAATTATTTTAAAGACACAAGCACTAACTATGAGCAATTAAATATGTACCCTGCTATAAAAGAAATCTTTTAAAATATAATTCTATACTTCCTTCATCTGCCCCGTTGAAAGGATATTTAGTTTGGGTGGACTAATTTTAACTGCTCGTAGGAATAGATTAGGTGATGATATATTTGAGATGCTATTAATTTTAAAACAAAATAAAATAAAATTAGATAATAAAATGTAATTATGTAATGTATAATTATAATAATTTAGATAAATGTCCTTATCCTTATAATTGTATAACAACTATGTGTTAAGTTAAATTAACAATTAACATTGCAACTTGCAAGTGTAAATGTGTACCTAATACTAATTTTGTTATTTTTAGTGCGTTAAATAAATAATGTCAGTTTTCAATAAAAACCTATAAAAATTATATTTGTATATTATTTTTCTTAATAATTTAACCTTACGGACTAATTTACATGAAAAATGATCATGGGAATGGGAGTACTACTACTCAGTAGCAATACTAGCAATTAAAGATAATATTAATAATTAGAAAAATCTCGAAACAATTTTAGGAATGTCGGATCTTTATAAAAGATCTAGATCCCATTTCAAGGATCTTTGATCTTTATCTAGATCCATTTTACGTACGGATCTTGGATCTTTATCAGTTTTTAAAATGTGTTTGGATCTGTATCTAGATCCTAAATAAATGGATCTTACCCAACACTGGCCATGACGACTTTTGAAACGTTCTAGCCATCCCTTAGCTACAAAATCATCTTTTTTCATTATTTCTTATAAAATATTTAGCTTTGGCCACATGAAGAAACCACATGTATAAGGCTTCTTCCACTACTGGTTGTTCAGATTTCTTGAGTGTCTGTCTCTTGCCTGGCCCAAGTCCGTAGTTGACACGAACTGTTTAATCTTTTCGTGTTTTTTTTAATGTCATAAATTGTAGATCGGCCTACGCCGTATTTACTTGCTAAACTATTAAAAGATTCGTTACGATTTAGGCGGTCTAAAATATCACATTTTTCTTTAATTGTCAGTGTTTTGTGCTTTCGTTCTGAGCTTGTGACGACATTACTAGGTACGAATACGTAATACAAATGAATAAACACTAAACAATGAACACACGCTAGACCGCACCGCTATCTTCATCACATGTAGTCAAATTCAAACTAAGCAATCAGAATCAAAACAATACTCTACGCGTCGAGCACAATCGGTGGTGGTCAGTTATAACTTGTTCAAACACGCATTAGCATCCGACCATGTCGGATTACATGTAAGCCAGGCCGGATTATCGGGGTCCACTGTAATTCAATTACATTAAATACACCAATAATTTTGAATTGCAGTATAATAATCTTCTACACAAACAAGTGTATAAACACCGATGCTTGAAATTATCATTCTGTATTTTGCAATTCGAATATTTTCTCAAAGCATAATGATTAGTAGCATTCCTAAAATTCAAACTTTATGAATAAATCAAATAAATAACCATTAACTCACAAATTTGCAAATAGAATATATTGCAGAAGCTGAAATTCTAAAGTTTTGGGAACAAGAAAAAGTTTATGGTGTCCAAGTCAAACCAATTATACATCCAAACGATAACACAGATACAGAAAATGAAGTGTAGTGAACATTTCATTTCTTGTTTTCTATTGAATTCTTAACGCAAACAGTTTTTCCAAAAACTTAATAATAATCTATAATAATTATAATAATAACATATAATGTATGTTATTGTACATTAACATTATAATTTATAACAATAAATTATTTTCAACACAGTTATGTTTAAATGTGAATGGACAAATTTACGTTTTATTACATTATTGGTTATATTTGTTTGAAACGATACTTTGAATAAGTTTAAAAAGTACTATAATTCAATTACATTAAATACACCAATAATTTTGAATTGCAGTATAATAATCTTCTAAACAAACAAGTGTATAAATAAACACCGATGACTGAAATTATCATTACGTATTTTGCAATTCGAATGTTTTCTCAAAGCATAATGATTAGTAGCGTTCCTAAAAATTCAATTTTATGAATAAATCAAATAAATAACCATTAACTCACAAATGTATTGCCGTCAAAGATATATAATCGCCACTTTTATGTAGAAAGGTATTGAACAATTACTTCCTTTCTTTGAAGAGTTCATTGGTCTTAACTACAAATACCTATTTACAAAATTTTTGCAACATTTTAGGATATATAATAACTTACCAAAATTCATCTGCTACGTTTTAAGTTTTATTGAAAATAATATGATTTTATGTGCGTACATCTACGATACGTAAATAAAACTTTTGTCTTTTATTTGCAAACATTATGACATTTATATTTATGAAGTAGTTAAGTTAAAGTTGGTAATGTTGGTATCAAAACTGTTCGTACAAGAAAACTTAATTTGTTGTTAACGTTATCCTTGTTAGTTACTTGAGTTAATAAGAGCCATACAAAACGACACTCTTGGAATAATGCGTTAGCTAATAGTGTACATTGTATTCAATATGTGAAAAGGATAGTCATACACAAATGCGTTTGATTCACCGATCAATGATAAGTTAAACGAATGTCCTATATTTCATTTTCTAACGATGATTGATGGACGGCTAATTTGGTAACTGCGACTTAAAAACTTCAAAATTCTAATTTTTAAATGCGAATTGCGAAACGGTAGAACCAAATGTCAATATATATATATATATATATATATATATATATATATATATATATATTATACAGTGTGTCCGAGATCAGCATGCATGTATTTATATTCGTTATATTGAAGATAGAATGTCGGTTAAATGGAAAGTTTTAGAGAATTTTATGGTCTCATCATGGTAAATTCAGATTTGAAGTAACTTTTTTGTTTTTGAAATAATTGAAGAAAATAAAATTGTGCATTTTCTATTACCTGTAGCTCTTTTATTTGAAGTCTGACAACATTTTGATTTGTACATTATTATTATGACACTTTTAAAAGACAATTTAAAAAAATAAAATTTATCTACAGTCATTTGTTTTTGAAATACATACACTAACTATTGTTTTTCATATGGACGCCATCTTGGATTTTACAATATCGAATAATATTTTTATCACCTTTTCAGGATGTAACACATGATACGAAATTTACTTCAAATATTAAAAATTTAAAAATATAAAATTGAAATAGTAGGCCTTGAGAAGGCATAGATTAATAAATGAAAATTTATACAATTAGATACCTAATTATTGTAATTTGTAATAACTAAAATAAAAACAAAACCGATAATAGTAACTATCATAAAACATGCTCGGTATGTCCTCCTCTACATCACACATTTTCTACATTTTCATATTATGTAATACATTGTAGAAGAGGTATTAAAATCCACTATTCGATAATGTAAAATCCAAATAGCGTCCAAAAACAAAAGTTAGAAATGTATTAAATTTTGTAAGTAAAAACAGATAAATTAGCAATTTAATTTTTGATAGTTGAAGTAAATTTCTCGTATCATGTGATACATCGCTGAAAAGGTGATAAAAATACTATTCGATAATGTAAAAATCCAAGATGGCGTCCATATGAAAAACAATAGTTAGTGTATGTATTTCAAAACAAATGACTGTAGATAAATTTTGGTACTTTTTTAAAATTGTCTTTAAAAGTGTCATAATAATGTACAAATCAAAATGTTGTCAGACTTCAAATAAAAGAGCTACAGGGGTAGTAGAAAATGCACAATTTTGTATTCTTCAATTATTTCAAAAACAAAAAGTTACTTCACATCTGACTTTACCATTATGATAGCCATAAAATTCTCTAAAACTTTCCCCATTTAACCGACATTCTATCTTCAATATTAACGAATATAGAATACATGCATGCTGAATCTACACATATAGTATATATTATATATATATATATATATATATATATATATATATATATATATATATATATATATATATATATATATATATATATATATATATATTACAGTTCCATTTTGATTGTGATATATTGGGATCTCGGTAACAATAATAGTTACAAGGTCGGTTAAATTACAAAAAGTTGCGATATTTTCTGCTCAGAATCCATTAAAAAATTTGGCCTTATATTTTCCTTTCTGAAATGTCCTGAAAAACTGAAAACTCGAATTTGGAAAATCGGCCATAACTTCATATTTCTTAACTGATTGCAATAAAATTTGGTACTCTTACATATGACGTAGATACGAGTACACTGGAATTAATAAAATTCTTCCAGGAGTACTAAATTCTGAATAACGATATCAACTTTTTTTATTATCGACGCCGTATTTGATTTCTGACGGATAGATAAAGGAAAATATTCTCTTTATAACCATATAACTGATTTCCCAAAAAATAATAAAAGTACTTGTTGTATGATGAAAAATAAAATTTAGGAAAATCAATTAGTCATAGGCATATCGTTGCGAATAAAATGCTAACGTACAGTCAATGGTTGATTTTTGTTCTAAGAACAAGAAAAAAACATAAACACAAAAACAGAGTTTGTCATTTAGTAATTAAAAGAATCAATAGTTATTGAATGTCTAAAATTCAACAAGAAACAGTAAAAAATTAAACAAATAATAGAATTCATAATAATTGCTGAAAATGATGTTCCTGTTGGATGCACATTGATCCGCCTGTTCATTTGTAGAACCGATTCTCTTATAATTTCTGGTGAATCGATTTACAAGCAACAACTATCCTATCACGTAATTGGTCTATGACACTACATTGCGTTTTATAGACGAATCTTTTATGTAACCATAAAAATAATCCAAGGGATTTAAACATGGCGAGCGTGGTGGCCAGTTTATATGAGATGATTTCTATCCAGTTATGAAATCTGTTATTTAAATAATTAGAAACTCTAACTGCTGTGAGCAGTGCACCATCGTGTTGATAATAAACTAAATTTCTTAGGGTTTCTAAAGGAGCTCATCTAAATAATTTTCTAATTCGGTTCTTAAGAAATTTAAGTAAATTTCACTATTTAAGTTTCCATCTATAAAATACGGCCCAACTAAGTTATCGTTAATCAACCCACACCACAATTTACGAAGAATCGTCTCTGATTTCGAACTCCTTAACCAAATGATGATTATCCACTGCATAATAATGAGTGTTTATTCTGTTATACATACCGCTATTTGTAAATTAGGTTTCATCTGTCCATAATATTTTAATAGCGAAATGTTCATCATTTCTTACCTCTTCATTAAACCACTCTCAGAATCTAAGTCTCTTTTCAGCATCCCGGATACAACTTTTGTACTGATAAATATTTATAATCATGAAACTTGAATTTATTTATAATCTTATTTACACAGCTGAAATGCTACATTCTACAATTGATCGACATGATTCGTTATAAATTATAATTAGCTTCTATTTGGGCTAGAACATTTATATCATTACCTGTATGTTTTAAGCCATACTTATTTTTTAACTTAGATACAGAGCTATTTTCTAACATATTTTAGATATTCTTGAAAATATCATAATAGACGTTGTTTCTTCATATATTCTTGTCGCTGCTACCGTATTTCTATTATTTTTATGTAAATATCATACATTTCTGTTTTTTCTGTGTTGGTATATCTTACTATTTTAAAAGCTATTTGTTACTACTAGGTGTTACACTACAAAACTAACAAATTTACTCTAAAATATTTAATTATTTTAAAACTTTGACATATACCTACTTGATTATTGATTTAAAATTCAACGGTATTGACAATTATTTATTGTAACAATGTATGTCTACTGGATTTGAAAAACAAAATAAGTGATTATGTCTGTTCCTGTTCTTGCAATAAAAATCAACAATGAAATGTACATTAGCGTTTTATTCACAACGATATGCCTATGACTACTTGATTTTTCCAAAATTTTAATTTTCATCATACAAGAATTACTTTTATTAATTATTAAATCAGGTATATGGTTATAAAGAGAATATTTCCTTTATCTATCCGTGTAGAAATAATATGGCGTCCATTTAGTACTCCTGGAAGAATTTTATTAATGCCAGTGTACTGTATCTACGTCTTATGTAAGTGTACCAGATTTTATTGTAATCAGTTAAGAAATATAAGTTATGGCTGATTTTCCAAATTCGAGTTTTTCAGTTTTTTCAGGATATTTCAGAACAAAAATAATGCCAAATTTTTAATGGATTCTGGACGAGCAGAAAATATCGCAACTTTTTGTAATTTAACCGATCTTGTACTATTATAGTTACCGAGATCCCAATATATCAAATCAAAAGTGGACATGTATATATATATATATATATATATATATATATATATATATATATATATATATATATATATATATATATATATATATATATATATATAATACAGGGCCACCACCAACGTGTCGTCTAGCACCCAAACGACTGAATTTTTTCAAAATCTGTTTTGGCGAGAATATGTAAGCCTTCTAGGACTACAATCTAAAATTAGTTTGATTTATACAGGGTGATCTACAAACTTGTTACTTATCAAAGTTATATTATTTTAAATGGAATACCCTCCTTTTTAATTTTTTTTTAAATAAGGTGAAGAAATAAGGTAGACTTTCATTAGAGTTCCCTATACCTAAACCTTACAGTTTCCGAAATATTTAACATTTTTTGAAAATTCAAGTATTTTTCGATTCAGAAAAGATGAGACAATCTAATCTAGGTCATCGTAATAAGGATATTTGGAAGTACGTATTCTGTTGTTTATTGTTTCAAATCATAATTTATAAAATACAAAGAATAACGCGTAAAGTTAACAAACTTCAAAGTTAAATATCTTTGTTATTTTAAATACAACGCCCAAGAAATTTTTATCGGAATGGAATAGTCTTTTGACAATAGTTCGAACTGTATTAGGGATCCCTATACCTAACTTCAATACTTTTCGAGAAATTAGTGTATTTGTTACATTTTTAGAAATTACGCCATTAACTCATGACGATCAGTTAGAATTCTGTGATTTACAAAGGTTACAAATGTGTTAAACGGTTTTTGGTTTATTAAGGTTATCAAGGTTATACGGTTGCTGGTCTTGAAAAGACCGTTTTACATTATGCACCGAGAGCATATGCTGGATTTCACTACAGTAAATGTTCAAACTGATGACCGACTTCTTGAATGCATAGTATAATTCTTTCTCCAATTTTGTCTGACTTTTCTTAACGTATCTGGAGTAATTGTGTCCACCGCATTTCTAATTCTTTCTTTCATATTGTCTGCAGTAGTAGCAGGAATATTGTAAACAATATTTTAATATAGCCCATAAAAGTAATCCATTGGAGTAAGACAAGGCGATCTTGGTGGCCAATGACATGGTCCGTTCCTTCCAATCCATTTATTAACAAATTTCCTAGTTAAATAATTTCTAACTCTACGATCAAAGTGTGCGGTGCCCATCTAATTGTAGCCACATATTCCTCTAATGTTCAACAGAACGTTTTCGAGAAGTGTCCAAAAGTCTCGCTTTAAAAATCTCAAAATTTTCTATCATTTAAATGACCATTGAAAAGTATGGTCCAATTACCTGATCTCCAATAATTCCTGCCCATACGTTTATGCTCCAACGATTTTGGCGGTCAACAGTATTAAAAGCATGCCTATTCTCGGTATCGTAATAGTGAAAATTATGTCTATTTACCAAACCCTTGTTGTGAAATGTTGATTCATCAGTAAACAAAACGAAATTTAAAAATCTTGTTGATCCTCTATTTTTTAATTGCCCACAAACAGAAATCTATTCGTTGTTGAAAGTCATTGCCATACAAATTTTGATGTATTTCTATGTGATAAGCATGAAATTTGTGTTTTTGAGAACTCTTCAACTTTCCTCTACTTAAATCTGTTTGTCTAGTAGTTACTCTAGTACTACTGTGAATTTTCAGCGATAGATCCTAATACTAAAACTCACTATCTTCATTGCCAGTTACCGGTTTACTTTTATTAGGTTTTGGATAGGCAATGTTACCTGTGGCTCGAAATGTTTGTAAAAGCCTTTCAAAAGCTCTCGTATCAGGATGGTTGCGATCAGGGTACTTTTGGGCATAAACCCTGGAAGCCAAAGACAATTTTCATGGCATTCTCCTATGGTCGACACCATATCCACTCTTTCTTGCACTGAATATTTTATTGTAATGAAAAATCATCAATAGTTATAAACACTGTCGTATTTTGAAATACGTCAATATGACAGAATGTTTATAAATCAAAGAATTCTAACTGATCGACATGAGTTAATGGCGCAATTTCTAAAATGTAACAAATACACTAATTTCTCGAAAAGTATTCAAGTTAGGTATAGGGAACCCTAATACAGTTCGAACTATTGTCAAAAGACTATTCCATTCCGATAAAAATTTCTTGGCGTTGTATTTAAAATAACAAAGAATAACTTTGAAGTTTGTTAACTTTATGCGTTATTCTTTGTATTTTATAAATTATGATTGAAACAATAAACAACAGAATACGTACTTCCAAATATCCTTATTACGATCACCTAGATTAGATTGTCTCAACTTTTCTGAATCGAAAAATACTTGAATTTTTTGACAACCCTACATTTTCAAAAATGTTAAATATTTCGGAAACTGTAAAGTTTAGGTATAGGGAACTCTAATGAAAGTCACCTTATTTTTAACCTTATTTAAAAAAAAATTAAAAAGGAGGGTATTCCATTTAAAATAATATAACTTTGATAAGTAACAAGTTTGTAGATCACCCTGTATAAATCAAACTAATTTTAGATTGTAGTCCTAGAAGCTTACATATTCTCGCCCAAACAGATTTTGAAAAAGTTTATCGTTAGGGTACTAGAGACCGACGCGTTTGTGGTCACCCTGTGTTATATATATATATATATATATATATATATATATATATATATATATATATATTTGAAATTAGAAAAATCGTTCTATTCATTTTAAAAAATACAGGGTGTTCCATTTGAAAAAACGTAGGTTTGGTCTGCCACGTTTTCTGGGACACCTGTATAATGTTTGGTAGACTTTTCTGATTTAGATAAATCCTCAACTTTTGTAGAGACTGTCTAAATATACGGACCGACCCTTACGTCTTACAGTTTTTCCAAAAGGATTACAGTAAGTCTTTAGTTTACCTAATTGCCTATCTTACTCGTATTATTAATTAAATATTGTATTTTTTAAACGGTCGCTATTTGTTGCTTTGTGTATAAACGAGGCAATGTCTTATATCAGATGGGCTAAAATAATCGTTCATCTTCCAGCATCCGTCAATCTATCAGTATTTACTAGTACGGACGGTTGTAGTGGCGTAATTGCTTTCTCATACATTCTCAAAAATTTCTTTTGCATTTCTTGACGTTTTACGGACTAACAACAGAAAAATATATTTTTGAAAAGAAAATGTCTGTTGTGTGTGTAAAATCTAGGTTAAGTTCGTTAATGAACAAAATCCAGCCAGTGGTAGGGCATATTTAGGGATTAGAAAATTAAAAAATTCATTGCTTCAAATTTTAAAAGTTACAAAGTTTTAAATCAAACTAATACTTTTTATATAATTTCAAAATAAAATAAATAACCAGTGGCGCACTATTTTTAGGGTGATTTTTTAAATTTATGAACCAATTTTTTAAAATGGGGATTTTAAGATCGCTAAGTATAAACCATTTGTCAAAATTAAAAAATTAAAAATAGCTAATAAAAATGGGGGATTATCGTGTTTAAAAACCGATATGACTCAAATTCAGGTATTTTCGGCTCTGAAGTTTCTGCCGCCAATAATCATAAAAAAGGATACTCTTAGCAGATATAAGTAGAATATAATTTTTTTTTTATGATTGTGGCCCTTAACAGGCTAAATTTGGCCTATCGTGCTAAAGCACTCAAGAACACTTAGGAGGATGGATAGAGGGATAATGAATTGCCATTAGATGCCTATGAACAGCTACCTTAAATTTTCTCATATCATAAGTGAGAGGAAAACAGGAACTAGGGATATCATTCCAGAGTTTAGAAGCCGTGTAGAAAATGTGGATTGCGCCCGTTTGGTACGACAAGTGGAATTTGTACTGCATACTGATGATGTGAATGAGCGAACCGAGTGTTTCTTGCAAAGATAGCCGAGATGGTATCAAAGAATATAATTCAGCAGCACAATAGCCGTTGTAATAACGATAATACAAAGAAAGAACTGAAACCATCCTTCTATGCTCAAGGGACTGTATGTGAGAAGTTAAGGACCATTTATAAGCCTAATTGCTCTCTTTTGAATACGATCAACGATATCGATAGCGTATTGGGGAGCACTAATGCAGAGGTGAGAATTATATTCCAGATGAGGCCGAATTTGGGCCTTATACAGCAGGAGTTGTCGAGAGGTAAAGTACTGCTTAGATCTGTACAAAAGCCTATTTTACGAGCAGCTGAGAGATTTGAAGATACAGTCATACCCAACAGAGTAATAGAGTCTGAAAACTTAAGAACTGAGTCATTCATACTTACAGCAGGAAATGATCGATCTTTTTGGCGGACACAAGGCAACACTGAGTTTTGTTAGCATTAATTTAACTAGATTATTGCTTCCCCATTCGAGAATACGTTGAACGTCTTTGTTGATTGAATTTGCCATTTCAGCTTTAATTTCTTGATTTGACATAGAAGGTGGATTATCACTATGAGTAGACTGAGATGAACTACAGTGAAGAGTGCTATCGTCAGCAAAGCAATGGATGGGGTTGGTTGTTGAAGAAATAAGGTCATTTATGTACAGCAGAAAAGTGTAGGCGCTATAATGGATCCGTGATACGCCCTCGTTAATGCTAACTTTTTGAAAAAGCCATCAACTACGACACGTATTCGTCTTTTATCAAGGAAACTAGAAACCCAGTTGATGAGCGTATCATTTAACCCAAACGAGGTGAGTTTGGCAAGTAAACACTTACGCCAAACTTGGTCAAATGCCTTTGAGATATCTAAAGCGACTGCAACTGTTTCACCGGACTGCTCTACTGTATTGTTCCAAACTTGGGTCACATATGAAAGATCACCTGCTGAACGACTTTACCTAAACCCATATTGGTGGTCACTAAGGAGTTTGTTAGTTTCAAGGAACGTGAGCAGTTGCTGAATGATGGCTTTTTCCATGATTTTAGACAAAATGGAAGTGATGGCAATTGGTCGGTGTTTTGAGGGATCGGTCTTATCGTCCTTTTGGGAATAGGTTGAACATTTGCTAACTTCCATGATGAAGGAAATTCAGAAGACATAGAGATCGTATAGAGCTTGGGTAGGACTGGTACTAGTTCAGAACATTTCTTTAAGACAATAGCTGATACCGTCTGTGCCAGTCGCCTTATTGAGATCAAGCCTACTGATGATCGATTCCAAGAGCTTGTGAATTAAATGTAATTAATTCTGAATTATCAAATTTCACTCGCAAATGCTTTTTTAAATGTATTTACACAGTAATTTAATTTGTTTACAGTCTGAGTGACCCAAAATGAGCTACATTGAGTTAGTAGCGACAATTGGATCACTTGTTCTTCTTATTCTTACATTGCCACTTTGTTCCCCATGGTTCTGTTTCAAGGTAAGAGTTTTAGCAATTTATAAAAAATAATTATTATCAATTTTAGGTAGTTAAAGAATATGAGCGCGCAGTTATATTTAGATTAGGAAAACTAAGGTCAGGAGGCGCGAGAGGTCCAGGTACGTTTTTCATTCTTCCTTGTATTGATAACTATACGTGTGTGGATCTTAGAACGGTATCGTTTGATATACCAGCTCAAGAGGTGAGTGCATAATTTTTTTAATTACATGTATTACATGAATGTCCTTTTAGGCACTTACAAAAGATTCCGTAACAGTTACAGTGGACGCTGTTGTGTATTACAGGATAGACGATCCATTGAGTGCAGTCGTTAATGTAGTCAACTATAGGTAACCATTTAATTCACATTTTTTGTGGTCCTTTACTTGTGCGATATGATATTGTTTAATAACATGCTGAATAGAATTAGCGCATTTAAAACTGCTTCATGCCTACGTGCGCAGGTTATAATTAGTGTAGCATTAACTTTCTGATTAGCATAGTAGACGAAATTGTCATAAACGGCTACAACGATCGTTAACCGGTGACGGTAAGGCCAGGTTCAGTGTGAGTAAAACGCAACAAATAATCCATGCCAACGAAGTATAGACCGGTCCTGGACGGCCGCAATATACAATACAGGGCTTTACATGAGCGTAGATAATGCGTGTTGCCGCTTCTGCTATAAAGTAGCGACTACTTTGATTTTTCAAATGGAACACCCTGTATATAATATCATATTATGATTTCCTATTACTTTGTCAACAACTTCAGTACTATTTCCCTATACCTATCTATTACCGTTTAAGAGATATAAATTAATTTCGTTTTTTACAAAACATGTACTTTTATAAACGCTGATAATCTTGAACTCTCTGGTACTAAGACGATCAAATTCGAAATGGAGTGGAGTGATACCATGAGGATCTTCACTTCGAGTCATATTTTATTTGCCTCATACAGGGTCTTTAAAAATGCAGATGCTTTGTTCACATGAAAAAAGGAGTGAAGTCAATTTTTCAAATGGAACACCCTGTATATTTACACATTTTGAGCTCTACATTCAATTTTAGATTGACTTTAATCAGAAAATGCTATTTAGAATTCGAACCGTTTTCGAGATAAACTGTTTCAAACAGAAACTGACGTGTTTCCTTGTATTCATCACTTATTTTTGAGATGTAACATCTATTTTATACTACGTAATACAATTTCTTTTCGATTTAGTTTTTCAAAAGTCTCAAATCAGTCAATTCGAAATTGATATGTACCTTAGAAAAAGTTACAATTTGTATGCATTGAGGTATTGAGTAGTGTCTCTACCGTACAACATTGCAAATTAATATTTTTTAATAGTGTGCTTTGGAGAAATAAATGATCCAATTTTGAAACGTCAAACTTTCGTTGGTGGTTTTGACTAATTGCGATACTAATTCTAATAGAAAATGTCAAGATTAGGTTACAGTAATGAAAATTTCTTGAATTTATTAATTATTCATGGTGAGTACAATAGAATTGCAAGTAGAACATGCCGAGTATTTCATGAAAGATATCCACAACTTCCGAAGCCGAATAATAATGTGATAAATCGACTACTACAAAACTGTAGGTTGAATGGAACCTTTCGTCCAAAAATCATTCGTAGAAGCCTGGGATTTTCAAGAAAGATGGCAATTTAATACATTTTGTGCCATAAAGAATGAGTCAATTTTTATATCGAGTTTTATGATGATAATTTGAATGCAACAAAATATGAAGATTTACTGAGAAATAGAATTCAAATGATTTTAAATAACAGGCCAGGAAGAGAACGTGTATGGTACCAAATGGATGGTCCACCCATAATTTCGTTCAGTAGGCGAAGCTTTAACTGAAATCTTCGAAGACAGATGGATTGGTAATAATTGACCTTTCGTTGGCCTCCTAGAACACAGATGGCAATCCAATAGATTATTTTTGTGGGGTTTCATTAAAATATGGTTTACTACAACCCAGTTTAACTCACATTTAATCAGAAGCGCTACACATGAAAATCTTTTGAAGAGATACATGTTTGTTTAAGTAGAGGTTAAGATGTGTTCGAACATATTCTGAAATACATGATAATTGAATTAACTTACTAATTCATGAAATTATTTTCAGTTCGTGTGTCAGTTAATAAACTATTGTTTGAAGAGAAGTTTCAATTGATGGTTGAAGAGTATTTTAATAATTATTTATTCATTGTATTATCTGTGACTGATGAAGGAACATCGAACGGAATCTGTTGAATTTCAAAAATAAGTGATGAATACAAGGAAACCACGTCAGTTTCTGTTTGAAACAGTTTATCTCGAAAACGGTTCGAAATCGAAATAGCATTATCTGATTAAAGTCAATCTAAAATTGGATGTAGAGCTCAAAATGTGTAAATATACAGGTGTCATTTGAAAAATGACTTCCACTCCTTTTTCATGTGAACAAAGTTCTGCATTTTTTAAAGACCCTGTATGAGGCAAATAAAATATGACTCGAAGTGAAGATCCTCATGGTATCACTCACTCCATTTCGAATTTGATCGTCTTAGTACAGAGAGTTCAAGATTATCAGCGTTTGTAAAAGTAAATGTTTTGTAAAAAAAATTTAAATTAATGTGTATCTCTTGAACGGTAAGAGATAGGTATAGGAAAATAGTACATGAAGTTGTTGACAAAATAATAGGAAATCATAATATGATATTATATACATGGTGTTTTATTTGAAAAATCAAAGTAGTCGCTACTTTACAGTAGAAGCGGCAACACCGCATCGTTTAAAATATTTTAGGCGTGTAGATCATATTAATTTATGCATACTGTCAAATTTTCGATGATCCGTTGTCTGGTTTGCCAGAAACATCTAATTAACGCTCATCCTGAAAAGCCCTGTATGCATGTCATCTTGATGTACAGATTCTATTGGTATTCGTAGAATTTCAAATTATCACAAACTGACCAAGTTACTACACATTTGGCTTTAGTAAAATCTAACAAAAAGTTGTTCGTTCAATTTAACAAACGCGTATGTGGGTATTTGCCTAAATGGATGAAACGTAGATTGTGTACTGGATTTTGTCTGTTAATTAAGTGTACCTTAAAATTTAATCAAATGTTTTAGTCTTTTGTTCTCCTCGATACATAATGTACTATGTCTTCCTCCGAATTAAAATGAAACAGCATTATTATTGAAGATATTGTAACCATGCGGTAAATGTCAATATACTTAATAGTAGAAATACAAATTCCAAGAGCATCTGGTTTAAGAAAAATGAGCTTCAAAGCGTTACATTACGGCGACTGGAAATAATAATGGTCTGCAGTTTATTGATATTTATATTCGATTACGGACCTCCAGGGTTAAGATAGCGAATGTCTTGAAGACACGGTAGAGCGGAATTCGATCTTGAACTGACAAAGCGCAAAGGTGCAAAAGTTGTGTAATCTTCGGTTACTCTAGTGGCTGTGGTGAATAAACCCTCTCTAATTTTGAGGGTGCGCGTCGTAAAGATTTTTTTAGTATTTAAGTGCGAAAATATTTATGCGACTTTCACTGAAGCAACTATTTTGCGAAGATTAAACAGTGCGCATTTTGCATCGTGCTCTAGAGCACTGTTGAAGAACTGGAAGATTCGTTAATAGTTTTGTAAAAAAAAGGCGATAGTTTATTGAATTATAAGTGAGGCAAGAAACGGGGGCGAATTGCTTAAGTGCTAGAATTTGGTGATACTATATAAAGCGTAAGATCTCAGTTTATCTGGAAGTTGTGTTTGCGATGTTATCCAATTCTCCGTCATAAAATTAAATTGTGGAAACTTTTAAGGATTAAATGCTCCCGTAATTAGACATTCAAGGTTAACCAGCTACCTAAAGTGCTCTGTAGAGCTGGTATTCCAATTCGGCGAGTGTGCAAGATTGAAAGAGGTTAATTACCTCCAGGAGCTGACGGACTATCGTCTCCCGGATTTTCCTACCTCGACCTTACAACGGTAAGGGTTGTTTATTGATTTAAGGAGACTGATCAAAGCGAATTGTCCATTATAGTCTGAGACCAGTTAAGCTTTTAACCTCGTGGTGCTACCATTCTTCATCGGATGTCTTTTTTATTTCTTCCGTTAGTTAAAAAAAAGCAGAGGTATAAAGTAGTTATGGTTTCCATAGATACTAATGAATACTTTCGGTTGTGTTAAGCGCATGTGATCATTTATCCTTCATGTTTGCTTTTAACAGCCATAGCAACAAGTTATAAAAGGTATGAAAAAGGAAAAGTCAACCTACAGATCCTAATGTACGCACGGTAAATTAATGAATACGACTGATAAGTTACCAATTGAGGGTAAAATTTAAATCAACGTAAACTGTAATTTATGGTGTAAATGGAATTGCAAAAAATTTAGAGAAGTTGTTATTTAGTTAACATAACTATAAAATAAGATCATTTTTACTTTAGAACGGATTTTGGAATCTGTTGAGTATATATGGTTTGTAACAACTAGGTTTAAATTAAAGTATCGAAAGCTTTAGCTTTGGGTACTTATTGAGATTGTGATGTCCATCTGCCCATCCGTGTGAAGTATAAACAGTAGATCTCCGAAATGAGTTGACAGATTTTGTCTAAATTTTGTACTCTGAGGTCATATAAATTCCACTTCATAACTAACGAATATAATTCTATTCCGAAACCCATTGCAAACGTTCTGGGAAGATTTGGTCATAGTAAAATTTGAAGATTTTACAATAAATTCGAGGTTAGTATATTATTGCGAACTGTTCATATCCTTACCTCGATGTAGTAGCTAACTGGTTACAGATTTGTGTATGAAGCCTTCATGATCGAACTGTATCATGTGCGAAATATAGATAAACAAAAGTCAGGTCGTTGAAGAGAACTGAAACTAAAACTTTAATAACTTACATAATAGAAATTGTTTTTCGTTTCTATTAATGAATTTACGATGTTTCTAATCACTTGGGACAAATATGCCCAAATACTTTATTCCCTGGTCAGTGAAAGGACCAAACGCATTGCCTTGATGGGAAAGAACGAGATTTTATGACTTTTGGAGTTCGTCACCTTTTTGGACCAAAGATGCTCGAAAGCTTTATTTGTACATTAAATTCACTAGTAAAACGGCCAACTGCATTGCATCCGTGGACAAAACTAAACTTGTATGGTTTTCAGACGTTGGTCATCACTTGCGACCCAAGATGCTTATTGATCAATTCCGCTGAGAAAACGGTCTAACGTATTGCCCCAATGCGAAAGAACGAATTTTTATAGTTTTAGGAGTTTGGTCGTCGCTTTGGGCGAAGAAAGCCCAAAATCTTTATTGTCTACCAATTTCGTTATAAAAACCGTCTAACTCATTCCATGAATTAAATATTATTGTTTTATCGGTCTGGTGTCAAATGCACAAAATTTTTTTATATGCCAATGTATTGAAATAGCAGACACCGTCTCAATAGACCAACACGAACTTTAATAGTATAAAGAGTCGGTCGTCAGTTTGGATCAAATACGCCCAAAAACTTTATTAGTACACCATTTTTTTTTGGCAAAACGGAATGGACAAGAACTAAATTCTATGGTTTTACGCTGTTGATCATCATTTAAGGGTAAGGGTACCCCTAAATTATTTGGTTGGAAGAATGGACAAACACATTGTCTTATGTTATAAGGGCGTTGATCATTTGGAAGTACTTATACCCAAAAACTTTATTTATACACCAACCAAACCAAACGATTTACGGTGTTGGTGACCATTATGTCTCAAATATACCCAAAATCATTATTTATGTACCAATTTTGTTAGTATCACGACCAAATGCATTGCTTTGATCCACAAGAACTAACCGTTATTGGTTTACAGTGTTGATTATTAGTAGATCCGTCACATCTACAATATTTATAAATAATTTTTGCAGCCATAAATAGGTATTATCTTAGGTAACAAAGTTTCAAACATTTTAACTGATTTGTAGTGTTAAAAGAAATTCTACAGCACCTCTTAATTCATTTTAGCAAATAAAAATTAGCAAGACATTTGAAAATGTGGAATTTATTTATGGAGTTACGTTTACTTTAACTTAAAGACTGTAATGCCGAAGAGACGTGTTTTTGAATAATTGATCGCTGGCAACAATGCTTTCCAAAAAGACGTGAATATGCAGAAGCCGACACGAGTAATAAATTTGACACTAAGTTTAACAATAGAAATGTGACGGAACTTCTGCGTGTCTCCCACAATTACACGATAAACTAATATTGTAGTGCCAGTAATTATATCGATTATAGATACGTTAATCTTAAGAACGCTCATGTGTCACATAATTTGGATTTTGCACGGAAGGAATCTCTTCTGAACAAAGCTATATAAGTATAGAATTTGAGTAATGTTCCGCCATGGGTCACAGAATTTAACTCTTGAGCACAGAAACAATCCATCTTACCAAAACTCTGACCAACATACATAGACTACAGAGTTTAGCTCTTAGTAATTTTGCAGCGATCCAAACAAAATTGGTGTTTTAGTCATCAAGTAAAATTGGTGTATCAACATAGATTTTCAACATTCAACCCAAATGTTGACCAACACCCATGGTTCAGAATTTTGCTTTTGGTCATCAGAATTCTGCACTTTAACGAAATTGGTGTAGAAATATACGTTCTGGGCAACATTAATCAGAAATTAACATGAAGCACAAAATTTAGCTCTTGATTACTCAGTGAATCGCGACCTCAACGAGGTTGGAGTTAGAAGACTTTTTCTAAAAAGGGTTTTTCGTATCGGGTATCGTTCTACATACTGGCGAGCTTGTCTATATTTACGATGCTTATGGGTAGATCTAGCTGGTTAGACACCCCAAGGTTTATTTTAGGAAAGAATATACTGTGAAACTTCAGTCACAGATTGAGTGAGAGCTTGAAAACTTTCCTATTAGTCTCTTATGTCTTACATCGATTACTAATAAAATTTAGTAGGTTTTAAACACTAATATTAAATTTGAATCAAATTGCTATCTAATTTTTTAATCATTTAAGGTCAAAGCAAAAAATGTTAACCCTCATATGTCTCTCACAGCACTTTGGTCGCTACTAGAAATTTTAGCAATCTTATGCACGTGTGTCAAACTTAAACCAAAGACCTTTTATAATTTGGGAGTTATTGAAAGCAAGAAAATGATATATATATATATATATATATATATATATATATATATATATATATATATATATATATATATATATATATATATATATATATATATATAAATTATATATTTTTTGTTCATTCGTATTTCTTTCCACGTCTGCTTTGGTTGGTCATTAAAAGAACCATCTCCTCCATCTCCATCTTCAGATGATCCTTGCTCGACTTCTTGTGGTTCGAACCGAACTGATATCTTGTTGTTTTGTAGTTTTACCTTTCACTTTGACTGCGTCCCTATCGCTACTTTCTCTCCTGTCTCCTTTGGTTTTCCCTTTCTGGTTGTTTGGGCGTTGTTCCGTGTAGCAGTTGGTCCATGCTCCTTTAGAAGCGGCTACTAGGTATTGTGCAACCTTTATGCATTGTCCCGTTTGTTCATGCTGGACGGTCCTTTCTCTATTTCTGTGGATTCCGGAAGTGTTCGGTATGTTTTATTTTGGATGTTGGCTAGTATCTTGACGTTATCGAAGTCTATTTTGTTGGCTGCCTCTTGCATATGTTGAGCCAGTGAACAGGTTGCCATATTCTTCGGTACCGCTACCATGTCTCCTCTGCGTACGTTAGCGCGTCGGTTGGTTTGTCCTATGTAACTTTTTGCACACTTTCTACACGGTACTTCGTACATTCCGTGCTCCTTCAATGGAATTTTCGGTTTCGAGATTTCGAACATGTTGCCGATTTTTTGTTGGTTGTAAAATGATCTTAATGCTGTGTTTCTTCAGGAGTTTCCTGTCTGGCCCGTCATACCTTTCACATATGGCAAACATGCCTTGCTATAAGCCGCTCCTTGTTTTCTTTGCCTTTAATGGTTTTTGCTCTCTTTACGTTCTTCCTGGATATGTATGTATGTATGTATGTATATATATATATATATATATATATATATATATATATATATATATATTGAGATGAGTCTAATTACGTGCAAGTAGCTATGTAATTTCCATAGTGAAGTTTTACTTTAGTTTGTACGAAAATGGTACATTTCCTTAAATAATTGTAGAATAAGATGATTAATAAACATTGAGGTGTTTGAGAAATTTAAGATATTTTCTTAATGTTGTGTTAATAATGGTAATTTTAGTAATAGACAACACAGTACATAAAAGTATAGGGATGTTTGTTTTCGTTTTCAGTTAATTCAATTTTCTTTTAGTTTTATAAGTTTATACTAAACAATATTCCCTAACGACATGTAATACAGGTTGTGGTTGACAAAAATAATGTTACAATTAGAGATAGGCTGGTATCAATGTCGCAATTTACATGTGCGCAGCCGAGATTTGTGAGAACATTCGTATTTGTGCGTTAAACTCATAATAGTGCAAAACTTAGGAAAAAACAGAACAAGCACATTAGTGGGTGACTATATAACATGAATCATGCAGTAGATCTGGAATTATTGTGTTTAATTCAACAGTTCATCACATTAAACTAGTGTATGACAACATTCCGACACTAGTCGTAGGAGAACTTATCAACCTACAAAAGTGATAAAATAAACTAATTTGTAACTTAAACAATAATTGTAAACACGTACATTAACAGTTATTGTGCTTAAAAATGTAAAATTTAACATTAATTTGATAGAGACAATATGAGGTTATGTCATATCCTCGAACATACAATTTTTGTGAAAAGTAATTTTAATTGAGACAATTCATATAAAATAAATTAGTAGAGGCAAAAATAGTAAGGTAGCCTCAATTTTATGTTGTAATTCCTTATATTTATGTCCAATTTTGTTAATTTTAGTTTGTAAGAATTTTGATAGATTTAAGAATTTTTTCCTTTCAAATTGGCCGCAGACATGTTTGAGATGTATATTAGGGTGCAGTAGCTTCCCCTATTCCTGTGGAGGTAATTTTCAAGCCTGTAAATTGCATAGAATTAGTTTAAATTCAATAAATAAGGGTAAAAATCAACATAGTTATTAAGTGTCCGATTTAGATCATGTTTGGTCTCAAAATTTAGAGAAAATTATGGAGATTTTGGAAATGTTTTTAGATTTAAGAAATGTTAAACAGGAAGAAAGTTATAAGGTTTTAAAGAATTTTCGTAATTTAAGAATTGTTTTAACCAATAGGAATTAAGCAAATATTTCTCGTAACTAATGAAACATTCGAAAAATTTGGTTGTCGAGTAAAAAAGATATAAATACAAGCGTTTTCAGCTTCTCTTGATCTCTTGATTTTCAACTTTTGCAACAACTTGCCAGAGTAAGCTGTTGCGAAATGTTTTTGAAAATATAATTTTAAACAAAATTAAATCACATCGGGAATATAATAAAGTGCGGTTTAGTTTCGGAAGTGATCATGAAACAAGTGATAGTCTTTTGTTCGTGCAATAATTTTAAATAAGGTTAGTTTACCTTTTCGAACCATAATTCGGAAGTTTCGTTGAGTTATAAAAATATTTCTGCCGTTTCGACTTTGTTTATTTAAATGTGAATCGTATATGTTGATGTGCATACTAAATTGTGGTGTCCATAAGTTATTTTCATTATACACCTTGTTTATTAAAAAGTGTTTAATTTACGACAACTATCCATATTCCATGCTCATTCAAAATTTACTTTTGAATGTAATTTATTATAGAAGCAATAAACCTAAAACAAAGATTCGTCAACATTCTAATATTAATAGTGAAACTTACCGAAGTGAATAAGCTGATTATCTTAAAGAAAACTTTGGATGTTCGTGAGGCAGAATAGCAGTTGCAGCAGCTGGTGTTTACAATCGTCTTGTGCAGCAGTTACCCACGAAAGAAGGACAAATATGTAAGTACTTTGTTGACATTGATACTATATTGTTATGTTCACAATTTATATCCTTTGTAATAACAATGATGTGCAACAACAAGTATGCATGTTCAAAGGGAATGTTATTTGTTCTAGAAATTTAAATGTTTTCTTGATAATTGGTTTTATTAATCAAACGTCTTTATACTTACTGGTTTGTCAAATTTCACTTTTCTTTATGATAAATCATATGGTTGCGTATTCCTGCGCATGCTCACATATATTTTAAAAGAATTTGTTATGTACAGGGTCTAACAGAGCTATGTGAAATAAAGATTATAATCCAATTTATTTAATCAATTAAGATTTTTTTTAAATTAAATAGGACATTACCTTAATGTATCTTGGTCATGTTAACTATGGTTATTGTAGTCAAACAAATAATTTAATTCAATTTCATGATAGTTTGTTTTATAATATTAAAGGCAGGTTCCTTCTAAATTTTCAATGATCCCTATCCCCTGTTAGATGAGTCTCATTGTTCTACCGATATTAATTCTAGCCGTAAAAATTATTACTAGCCGTAAGATGAAATATATTATCTAAATATTACATCATTAAACAGTATACTATTTAATTATTATATAATTATAAATTCTGTTAGATAAATAATTTAATTCAATATCATTATAGTTTATTTCATAATTATTATCTCAATATATATATATATATATATATATATATATATATATATATATATGTTAAAGTTTTACGGTCGATAGGAAATTCTCTCTCTTGCACCTCAACTAGGTCATCATTAAAAATCACACAAGTCTAACTTTTAGGCCATAATATTGAGGATGAAAGTAGTGTAACAATTTTTGACTCAAAACCGGCATTTTCGGTGTCAGTTATTCTCTAATTTTTCATCGATCACTTTTTTTAGGTGGCAAAATTAATTAGTGGAGAATTGGATCCGTACTTTCCATGCGCGTTCTAAACGTATAATTGTGTGGGTGTTATATCTGAAACACCCAGTATATGAAAGTTTAATCTTACCATCCCTTGTAACTTTAGTGTTTTAAAATGAAATTTCCGTTCATTTAATAGAAGTTTGAAAAGAACATCAACGCACGTTGAAACATAATGTATACTAGATGAATTGTATACTCCTCATTGAGATAAATTGACCTCGTCCATGTGGTTTTGCACATTTCTGCTCTGGCACCTATTTGTCTCGCACCTTTGTAGTCGCACTGTTTCTATCGCGTCCTGATGTCCAACTTCGCTCTTTGACGGTGGCAAACTGCATTTCGGGCTGTATTAAAAGAAATTGATTTTTAATGGAAGTCATTATACATATTTGTAGATTTAGATGAAGAATTGATAGCATATTACATTTTACATCACTTATTTTAGATACCTTATTCATCACAGTGGTAATTATAATGGTTCCGCTCCTTGAGGCGAACTTACTTCCAAATCTAGTGAAGAGTACGTCGGTGAAATGAACATGCTTAATTTTATACACTAGTTTTGCAATCAATTATGAAAAAACTTATACGAACCATTCCGTGTTATATGAAGTATTTAACGCCCCATAATGAAAACTAGCTATATATAAGATTTGGCCTCATTAATTAAAGATTTAGATGATAGAGCGTGAACATAAATTTTCACTTTGTGCAATTGTCTTCGAACTACTCCAACAAAGGTGAAAGCTCCTGTGGAAGCTAATCCGCTAAAGCATCGATAGCTTCTTCCAAATTTTGTATCGGGACCAAAGCTAAAGTGATTACCATTTTTCCATTGTGAGCACACGTAGAATTATTATTATATTCTTGCATAACACCCAAATGGAGTAGACTTTTTCTCAGATTTTTTGACAAGTGAAAGAAAATTCCTATATAAGTGTATCGGGAAAACATCCCCAAATGCCAATGTGGCACGTTGCTCAAATTCACAGTTTATATTTGACGGTAACACACTTGGCAGCTTTTCCTTAATCATATAAAACATTCGTCGATAAGTGAAGCCCTGGTTATTGGGAAGCAACTCATATACTGTTGGATGCACTCCATTAAACTTTTGGCCATAATAACATATACTTGGTTTAAAAACTTTTGGCCATAATAACATATACTTGGTTTAATATTTTAGGCGATTATCTGAATGTGCCGTCGACGTAACAGGTGTTTGAAGTGAAAAAAATGTTGTAGCCAACCTTCTCTTCCACAAAATTAAAATTCGGTCAGGTGCAGGTTCTGAATCACACACCAAAAAGTTGATGCTAACTCCAACTTTAGGTACGCGTTGCTGGTGTAACTCTGGTATAGCTAGTTTTAACAGATTTGCGGGATCTGCTGGTACAGCGCTTATTTCATTACGTTTCCTTCTTATGAGTTTTCTCAATGCTATATTACTTGGTAGAACAGCTTTAGAAGCTTGTGGTTAATTACTCGGTTGATCTGTCCAATAGTTTCTTCTTCTCGTTGCTTTACATGGGTTAGAACTGCCTTCATTTCAACATTAGCGGTCAATGAATCATGAGAGCGCAAATTTACTCTTTTAATCATGAGTGTGTGGATTCGATTCTTGCCTCGCTCTCATTCTTCACACCGCCAATATTTCAGGTTATCACCTTTTGCACTGCTTTTGTCACAAACATTCACAAAGCCGCCACACGTAAACTTTTCAACGCCGCGTTTACTTAAAATTTGGAATGACATTTTTAGGGTGTTTCGTAGCAGGTACAAGATGGAACTAAATGTGTATTTCGTGCCTGTAAGTACATATGGTTACCAGTTTCCATTATTTATTAATGATGCTTACTTTTACTTTGTTAATTTAGCCAAATGATGGGAAAATATTTAGTGGTACGAATTACTAGATACCAATGTGATAATGAACCTAAATCCATTCTTAATGATCGATCTTAATGTTGTTTTTCTAATCTGTAATGATGGACACCTAATGAAGGTGCATGTAATAATTTGCTCATTAGAAATAATTAATAAAGAGGTATATAGGTAATCCAGCGAAAAAACCGATACACGTCATTAATTTAAGTAAGTAGTTCCAACGTTCTAGATTACTTCTATCTCTTTTTAAGTTATTCTAACTTACGAACTAGTGACACGAATAGTTAGCTGGAACTAGCTAAATAGATTTATGCATCGGTTTTTTCGCTGCATCGCCTATAAATTTTGGTAGATTTAAAAACAAAATTAAAATATTATGTTATAGTGTTTAACTGAATCGAGTAAAATAAGTTACGCGGCGCAACGGCTGACAGCGAAACGTCTAGCGGCGAATCGACCTGGCGGCGAAACAGGCGCGGCGAAACGGCAGCGGCGAACAAGTCGCCGAAAACGTCCCATCCTCAGCAACAGCTCTACTTAAAGGAATTGAAACGTGAATTAAACAGGAACTAATAATTACCAGAAATTATTTACAATTAATTTACAACTCTAACCTTCAATTCGTTGTTTACGCTTCACGAATGAATGACCATCGTATTATGTCGTTTATATTTATTGTTTAATAATTTTAAGTGTACAACACAATGTTTTATTCAACTCATTTGATTCCATGAAAGCATTGTGTATGCAATGTTAGGTTATGCCAGAACTTGGAAAAATACATAACGCACTTATTTTAACCGTGTAGAACCGGATGCTGATAAATACTACTTCATATTAAATTTATCTCCATATTTTAAATGCGGGTTTACCCGTTTATCTTTACCCAAATTCAAGTCTACAGAATTATTACACAAAATCTACCCGATGAGTGCAGTTTAACGAAAAATCTGAATATTTGGAACCTGTTGAGTTTTAGTTTCTAAAACATGGCTATAAATGGAACTTATTTTTAATATACTAATGATTTTCAGAGTGGCATACGTATGTTGAAATTATCCTTGTGTTGTAATTAATCTTGTCACAAACGTCATCTTTACCGCAAATTTTAGATATTTCGTACCATAATAGTACATGATATTATTGACGTACCTAGATGCTTGTTTTTAATTAATTTCACGTACCCGGAAAGTTAAAATACGACAAGCTTCGATAGCACATTTAGTCGTACTCAGTTTGAGGAACTGCGTGTGTGCGTCTATGCATGCGTGTGTGTGTGTGTGTGTGTGTGTGTGTGTGTGTGTGTGTGTGTGTGTGTGTGTGTGTGTGTGTGTGGTGGTGCGTGCGTGCGTGCGTGCGTGCGTGCGTGCGTGCGTGCGTGCGTGTGTGTCGTGCGTGTGTGTGCGTGTGCGTGTGCGTGTGCGTGTGCGTGTGCGTGTGCGTGTGTGTGCGCGTGCGCGTGCGCGAGCGCGTACGCGTGCGCGTGCGTGTTTGTGTGTGTGGTGCGTGCGTGCGTGCGTGCGTGCGAGCGTGCGTGCGTGTGAGCGTGCGTGCGTGTACGCATGTGTATGTGTGTTTGTCTCTGTCTGTGTATGCTTCTTCGTGTGTGTATGTTGGTGTGTACGTGAGTGCATTCGTTTATTGCATATGCGTTTAGTAAATGTCATTCTGGTTCTGCAGCGATAACTCAGACAATTGAAAGCGAGTGCATTCAAGTTTAACATAGTATAGATACTTTTGGTTTTTGGCGTTGTTAGACCTGTAGTGTAAGCAGTAAGATTAATTTTTGATTTCTATCGCAATAACATTAACACTGGAATAGTGGTTGCTTTCGAGTTTAACATAGATGTTTAAGATTTAATTGCTGTTAATTCAGTTGGTGGTGGTAGTGGTGGAGCTGTGACGTAAGAAGTGAGGTTGAATTTTATTTTCTTTCGTTTGCAATTATTCAAGAAGTTGAAAAACGATTACATTGAAGATTGACGTATGTATTTATTTTATTCAACTCGTAATAGACGATAGGAAAGTTTTCAAGCCGGCCGGCTTTTTTTTTAATAAATTGATTTCGTGTGGTTAACAAGCAAAAACCTGTTTTAAATATGAGAATGTTCTTCCAGTTACTCAACGCGATTGCTAGCGATGACAACTTTAAGAAACATATTGGGAACTAGAATCCTTTCAGAAATATTATCAGATCGTGAATCAATATCTCATACGATGCAATCCGTTCTTGATGAAGCTACACATCGTTGGGGTGTGAAGGTTGAACGAGTTGAAATGTAAGTTTGCACTTTCAACGGTTAAAGTGGATAATTTGTCACATAAGCATAAAGTATTTTGCACTCATTATTTTATTATTGAACTGTCGTTTTTAACGATGCCCAATTTAACTCAAATTTAGGTATTATTTATGTTAACTAGAAAAGACGTAAGTCTTCCAAAACAACTACAAAGGGCCATGGCCGCTGAAGCTGAAGCGTCACGTGAAGCTAGAGCCAAAGTAATTGCCGCTGAAGGTGAAATGAAGGCTTCTCGTGCATTAAAAGAAGCTGCCGATGTTATTGCAGAAAGTCCAGCTGCTTTACAAGTAAGTGTACTCTTTCTTCTTTAAGGCAATCTATTTATTTCTCTTTTAGTTGAGATATTTACAAACACTCAACACCATATCATCTGAGAAGAACTCAACGATTATTTTTCCACTGCCAATTGATATTCTTTCGGCTTTCACACCTAAAACTCATCCTTAAATAATTAAGTACATATTTGTAATTACACGTTAATAAACACCTTTTAGATAAATAAAAGATCGATTTTGGTCTAAATTGTATTCCGTTAAATGTTGCTCCTTATGTGTTTAAGAAAACCCCAAAAAAAGTCCGGTGGATTTAAATATCATGGGGATCCGTGAGTTATTTATTTATTTAAAAAACGTTTATATAAGTAACTACAAACAAAGAATCTTGCTCAAAATGCAGCATTCTGATAGCAATCTGTTTTTATTTATGCAACACTACACTATAAAATCAAACTTTGTTTGAGTCAGTCTGCTTACAGATATATGGGAATTTGTTGTGGTGTCTCTTGGGGATTATCCGGAAACTGGCCTGAGCATTTTAGACCAACAACTTGCATTTGGCCCTGCATCTTAAAATAATGTCTTTCTAGCAGTAGCTTGCAACCGGTTTCAACAGCTTGAAGTTAAGCCAGTATCTTTCAATTGGTCTTGCATTTTGAAATAAGACATTTTTGACAAAATCTTGAAGCTGGTTTCAGCACGTTGAAATCGGATCGTCATTTCGTTTACCCTTGAAATTTTGAACCAGCATCTTAAAATTGTTCTAGCATCTTAAAATAAAATTCTGCAGCTTAAAGCTGTTTCCAACATGTTAAGCGCAGCATCTTGCAGCAGAAATTAAGTATCTTGAAGTGGGATTAGAAAATTAATTATAAAAGGAATATCTAGACTAGACATCTCAATCTTGAATCACCTTCCTGAAATTAATATGAAACAAGGAATGTACTTTCAAAGTTACAGAAAAGTTATTTTTAGAAACACCTCTTTATTTTTACTGGATTCCATGTTTCAACTACTGAAATCTTGTTTATACAACGTAAGCGCAAGTGTGGCGGTTGGTTGCACATAAGGTCTGTAGTCAATTGTCACCAATACATAAATCAAACTCTGTTGAAAGTAGTTTATTAACTATAAGTGTATGCTATGTATTTTTTTTAATTTGCGGTCTTCTCAACTCCTGGGACTGAATATGGTCCTCGGTCTCTCGGTTTCACCATCCTAACGAACAAAACACTCTAGTTCGCCCTTGGGCCAGCGCTGGACCTGTACAGGTTCCAAGCGGGACTAGAGGTAGCCTCATTGAAGATATCCTCAGAGTTCAAACGGCCGTGAGTTACATCGGACACGAAGGCGGTTAGTGATATAAACAAAGGTGACTGATGATGATTAATGATTATGAATGATTTTGTTTTTAATAAATACAAGCTCCTTGAAATTAATTAAATTTATACGGCTAAGGGTCTAAAACGGACAGTAATTAAGTAGCGGTTAACCTTTCAATTAGTGACTTTTATTTTTAAATTACTTCAAAAATTAATATAGTAGCTTGTATAAGAAATGCAATTAATATACAACTTTACTTCATAAATTACATCAGGGCGTAATACGTTTACTAACGTCTCAAATGCAATAAGGTGATGGAGTACTTTAGCATCCTGCTCTGATAGCTCGGTATAAAATCAGTAGATGGGTATCGGGGAAACCTAGCCGCTCTACTTTTAACCAAGAGATGCAATTTGGTTTTAAATAAAAGTGAAAATAATTATTGCTATTTAAATATAAATACCCTTGCTTAAAAAAGGAAGGATTTACTACTTCGCACACGAAAAAAATAATTACTTAAATAACGGCCTTAATTAATAATTACGGATCATTGCAGGTTGACGAACAGAAACGTGTGGACTTTCACAAAACTTAACATCACATTTAGACGTTCTTCGTTATTTGTCACCAAGGTTTCACTTATCTTTGTTTCTTAAAATTTTCGTGAAACCTTGCTTACCGTAAACTGTAACTGGATACAAGTTGAACAACTCAAACTTCTCTCTGCGTTCTCCTTCTTCTTCCACATATCGCAGGAACATTAAAATTTTAGTAAGGCAAGGAATGTAATTTAGCAGAGCAATAGCTATTGTAATATCGACAGTATAAAGAAAAAATTTAAACGATTCTTCTGTGCCCATGAGACTATGTGAGAAGTTAAGCAGTGACCATTTATAAGCTTAATGGCTTTTTTTAATACGATCAATATCGAGAGCCTATTGGGGAGCACCAACTCAGAGTTGAGGGTTATCCTTTAAATGAGATCAAATTTGGGCCCTATGTAGCGGAAAGAGTTGTCGGGAGGAAAAGTACTGCTTAGATCTGTATAAAAAGCCTATTTTACGAGCAGCTGTTTAATACCTGTCAAGGTCTAAAAACTGAAAAATCTGAGCCATTCAAATTTACAACAGGAAACGATCGATTCTTTTTGGCGGATACAGTGCAACACTGAGTTTTGCTAGCATCAAATTTAACTAGATTACTACTTCCCCATTCAATGATAAATTGAATGTATTTGTTGATTGAAATGGTCATTTCAGCTTTAATGTCTTGATTTGAGGTAGAAGGTGGATTACTATTATGATTAGACTGAAACGAACTACAATAAAGAGTGCTGTCCTCAGCAAACCAATGGATCGGATTAGACGTTGAAGAAATCGGATCATTTATGTATAACAGAAAAAGTGTGGGAAGTATGACTGGTTCCTGTGGCATGCCTGCATTAATGTCACATTTTATTGAAAATAAGCTATCACCTACAACACGTATTCGTCTTTTATCAAGGAAGCTGGAAACTCAGTTGATGAGCGTATCAGCTAACCCAAACGAAGTGACCTTGGCAAGTAAACACTTATGAACGTGTTCAAATGCTTTTAATATATCTAAAGCAACTATAACTATTTCACTGGATTGTTCCAAACTTGACCCACATATGAACGACTGTGCCTAAAACTATATTGGTGAACACTAAAGATTTAGTTAGATTCAAGGAAGAAGAGTAGTTACTGATTGACGATTAGACAAAATGTAAGTGATGGCAATTGGGTGGGAGTTAGAGGGATGGGTCTTATCGCCTTTTTTTGGTAACAGGTTGAACGCTTGCTAACTTTCATGATAAAAGAAATACCCCAGAAGTCATAGAGATCGAATAGAGCCTAGATAGGGCTGGTACTAGTTCGGGAGACCTTTCTTTAATGCAATATCTGGGATACCGCGTGGCCAGGCGCCTTGTTGGAATGAAGCCTACTAGGAGGCTAGGAGTTTGTATCGAAAATCATTGCAGTTTGAACCTCGGTCTTGAATGTAAGCCCTTTCTCGCGTAAGAGCTCTTGCGTTTTTATTTCAATACTCTTAATTCCAAAAAAGAACTTAGAGCTTTCGCCTTCAACGGTCTGCACATTGTGATCTTCGCCGCTTCGGTGTTAGATCTGTTACTGCTTGCATACAGATAATACGAAGAAGAAGTCATCAGAAGAGGATCCACAGCCTAGCAGCAAGCGGGGACCTCAGGATACAGCAGGATAACGTGAAGAACAGAAACATCCAGGACACCGTCAACGCAAGGATCGACGTCGGGCAGTAAGCAATAGGTATCAGTTACTAAAAACTACGTTTTTTAAATTAATTTATTGTTTTATTTTAACATTTGTTAAACAACACTCACGGTTGTTACCAACCCCGACGCCGCCCGACCACCTATGCCGACACCTACACACATACGCACACACTCTCGCCTCGCCGCCAATATCCTCACGCACACGCTGCTATTCAAACGCCTATTCCATTTCTACCTTATCCACACACTCCTACATTTCCACATGTTCCACCGCCTCCACAAAACCTTTAAAACCTTCACACAAGCCACCTAAACCTACACACAAAACCTGCCCTGCTACCTACACCCGCACATCAACCCATACCTACCGTGATTCCCACACCCGCTATCCCCAATCCTAATCCTATCCGCTCTCAATCCTCTAGATATTGCATTCGCAATATACCTAAATCCATAACCACCCAGAAAACCCTGTTTAACTCCTTGAAATCCCTAAACGTTCCCTGGTTGAACTTAACGTTCAACCATAACTACACCTTTCTCCTAGAGACCTCCTCTCCCTTGCCGGACGGTACACAGCTTAAGCTACGACACCACTTCGGCGATCTCACCGTCACCCTAACCCAACTCTCCGGTCCCCGTCCCTTCAATTCCACTGCTAGACCCCTTCCTTTTCCTGCGTGATCCGTCACGTGGATAAGGACATCCTAGCTGAAGAGATCTGGGATGCCATCGATCTTCCACACGTGAGCAAGGTCGTTCGTATTACCCTTAAGACCACGAACACTCCCATATCCCTAGCCCGCGTCATAACCCCATCAAACCCACCCTGACTTCCTCGCATGTAGAATGCGTTGATGTGACGGTGCACTTCCCCACTGCGATAGTATTCATTTCATATTACAACTTTCCTGGCCACTACACACTATCCGATGACCTTTTAGCTTATGCCTTCAGCCTCCCTAGTGCTGTTATCATAGGTGATTTCAATGCCCTCCACATCCAATTGGGTGACGCCCGAAGTAATGGCAACGGTAAAAGGCTATCATCGGCTCTGTTACAGTTGCTGCTCTTGCGAATCGCTAACGCACAGCCAACACATTTCGAACATTTAGGTGCCGCAATACTAGATCATGTCAAAGTTTCTGAACCACTACCGGTCAACACTTCATTTTGTTCAGCTCTCCGAACACATCTCCAATAACCGTACAACGCCCAACTAACGACCTAAGATCTCGAGAAAGCCGTTAGAGACCTTCCGGAATTACGGAAGCCGTCGTTACCTCTGTCCAACTTAAAAACATCGACATTTCCCACAAACCGCTCCCACGGCACATCATGAACTGGATCAAAGAGAAAAGACGAATCTATCGTCAATTCTTGCGATCTAGGGATCCGGCTCTCAAGACTGAATACAATCACCTTAACGCCTTAATCAAGCGAGAAGCAAAGAAACATGCCGAAGACTCCTGGACCAAAACCACCTCCCAGTTGGATTATAGAAATGGAAAACTCTTCTGGCAACAGTTCGATAGACTGACCAGAAGGAAAGCAAATCCCACCTAACCGACCTTCAGGGCAACCTAATCTCCTTCGACTAAGGAAGGTCACACCTCCAATCCACTTGCCAATCCCCAAATGATCCCCAAATTCGATAACCAGTTTAAGGCACTCCTTGAGAGTCGCCCTGAAGAATTCCGTATCCTTAACCTTCCCGGAATCCAACTCGATAACGTGAATCCTTTCTATGTCCCCATTACGCCCGACTAGGTCAACTCATATTTCAACAAAAGGGAAAATTTCAGCCCCAGGTCATTACGGCTTAAATAGTAAAATCCTCCAGCACCTACCCGACTCAGCCCTCCGATTACTATCAGACATTTACAATAAATTCCTAATCCTATCTCACTTCCTGACGGACTGGAAATCGGCCTCCACCGTCATGATACCCAAACCCCACTCCGATCTAACCACACCCTCCTCCTATATACCCATTCCCCCCATGAGTTGTCTCGGAAAATGCTTTGAGCAGATTCTAGCCAGGCGACTCAGGGACCACCTAGAATCCAACGACCTCCTTTCCAACAGCAAATTCGTCTTCGCTTCACGATCCCTTGTAGAAACTGCTCACGGAAACCACCAGAGCATTCAATCACAAGCAATGCAATCTGGCTATGTTTCTGGGCATTTGGCAGGGTATGGCACGCCGGTATCCTACACAACATCCGAAACCTCAACATACCCGACCCCTTCTTCAAACTTCTGCCCTCGTACCTGACCAATCGGTCAGCTCCGGTCAAAGTAGGGAAAACCTTCTCCGATCACTTTCTACCTACAGCAGACGTACCGCAAGGTTCTGCCTTAGCCCCGATAAAAGATTAGCTTTCTGTACATAATCATTAACTACAGATCAGTCAAACAGTGCCATAAGGGGAAATGAAGATGTATAAAAGTTTTTACTGATGCAAAAGAGGGTGTAGCGAGTTAATTGCATTTACGTTGTTCAAACAACTTTTTAGTTTTAGTGATAACACTTTTGCACCAGCGTAGTGTGCATGGCTCTCGAATGTTTTATTAGATTTACATTTCGTATTATATTTATTTCTCAAAGATAAGAAATAAAAATAATGAAGTAAAATCGGACATCAAATATGGACAGAATTCTTCCCAGAGAAATTTCGAATAAAAGAAAGAAGAGGTAGAAGAAGAAGAAGAAGAAGACATACATATACATACACAGATATATATATATATATATATATATATATATATATATATATATATATATATCATATATATATATATATATATATATATATATATATATATATATATATATATATATATATAGTGTCCATGAAATCTTTTCACAGAAGAAAACTACAGATTCGATTTTATGTCGATTTAAAGTAAATTACCTTAATACAAAAATACATCTTAAGAGAGCTGGAGCTCTTGGAAGATGGCGCCCTAACATCGGTTTAATTCAAATATCTTCAAAATGGTTTCCCTTTAAATGATTGCGTTCTGTACATTTATTTAGTGGAATATGCCCAATCGTATGGCGTGAATATGATTTTTAGTTATAATAATAATAATAATAATAATAATAATGTTTATTACTCTACAGGTACAAGAACCCAATTACAGAGTAATCATTAAAGAAAATACATATCAGATACAAAATGAAATGAAAGTAACATTTTATAATAAAATTTTAAACTTAATTAGTTACATACTATTATTTACCTAATATCGAATATAATAGCCATCAATATTTTTTTGAACTGCATTTTATTTAGACCAAACAAATCTACCTCGCTAGGTAATTTATTATATAGGGTTACCATTTTAAAAACTGGAGAGTTCAGTAAACAGTTAGTGTTTGGCTTAGGAACTGAGAAATAACTTTTTATTCTGCTGTTGATTCGAGGTGTTTTTATTCCTATTTTTTGTAGTATATACGGGTTATCTACTTTACCTAACATTAATTTTTGCAAGTAACAAAGAATTATAATTGTTTTCCTCTGTTCAATCGTAGGAATTTCTTTATAATGATCATTTAGATAGCTATGCTGATGAAGGAGATATATACCATTTTCACGGTAATATTTTATATTTAAGAACTTGTAGCGAACACTTTCCAACATAAGTTTATATTTATTATAAAGGGGATACCAAACTACGATAGCGTACTCCAGCTTCGATCTGACATAGCAATTGAACAAAACTGTAAATGCTGTTGTTGATGAGAATTCTTTGGTATATCTAATTATGAATCCCAATGTTTTGCTAGCACTTTTTAGAACATTTACAACATGCTCTGAAAAACTTAACTTATTATCGAACCATACGCCTAAGTCACAAATGCAGTGTTTATCTAACAATAACGAATTATTTAGTATGTACGAAGTTTTAGTCTGAGTCACTTTTCTGTTATACGACACAACATAACATTTATCCACGTTTAAGTTCATTTTATTTATGACACACCAGTTCATTATGCTATTCAGATCTTCTTGAAGTTCATTGGCAGTATGTAAATCACTAACAACTTTAAAAATTTTTAGGTCATCTGCATAAAGTAGAGCTTCTGAGAAAGTTAAGCAATTCACAATGTCATTGAAATATAACAGGAAAAGTAATGGGCCTAGATTGCTACCTTGAGGTACCCCTGATGTAGCAAGAAACTTTCGCGATTTATGGTTATTGACAGACACATAATTATATCTGCCACTTAAATAATCTGTTAACAAGGAACATAAATTCACTGAAAAGCCGTACATATCATTTAGCTTCTTAATTAAGAGTACATGATTAATTCTATCAAAAGCTTTGGATAGATCAGTATATATGACATCCACCTGCAGCGATAAATCAATCTTTTCAGATAGGTATTGTGTAATACAAGACAGATTAGTTACTGTCGACCTATTTGGTATGAATCCATGCTGTTTTGGAGAAATTAAATTTTTTACATGGTTGTATATATGCTGGTACATGAGTTTTTCAAACATTTTTGCGGGCACACTAAGAATTGATATCGGTCTGTAGTTTTTTATAATTGATGGATTTCCACTCTTGTGCAGCGGTGTGATTTTGGATTGCTTCCATTGAGCAGGAAATACACATTTAGCTATACACTGGTTATAAATATGAGCCAAAGGTGGAGCCAGAAATTCTATGTAACCCTTATAGATATATGGCGGTATAGTATCCGGCCCTGCCGCCGTATTTTTAATTTCCTTAGCTACATTAATAACATCAGTAGTCACAGTAGTTAAATTACTAACATAATTGTTGATGAACGTACCGTGTGAGTAATACTCATCAAAAGCAGTAGTATCGGACACATTTTCCTCAATGTACACAGAGCGAAAATATTCGCTAAATGCATCAGCAATCGCTTGGCCACTAGTACTACGTTCTTCATTATAGCTCATCAGTGATGGAATAGAACTACATCCTTTTTGAATTAACAAACGACCAGAATAATTTAGGATTATCTGCAATGTTCACATTGCAATTGTGTATGTATTTACTAAAGCTGTTTTAATTTCAGTTTTCACTATTGACGAAGAGCTTTGTATTTTGTATTATCGCTTTCAAGTTTAGTTTTAGGTATATTTTTCTAGAGCGGTTTTCTTTTAATATTATCAATAATTGATTTAGTGAACCAAACTGGATATTTATTTGAACTTCTATTTCTTGGAACAAATCCATTAAAATTGCTTCTAATATTTGATAAAATTCATTTAGATTATAGGTAGGATCTCTGTTTGTCATACAAATTTTCCAATCTATTGTTCTCAACTTTCTATAAATTGAAACGAAATCAGCTTTCCTAAAGTTAAATTTTTATAATTAGTATTTAGTCCGACCATACTAATTTGACTTGGTATTTTACATTTATGCTTAGAAATGGATGATATGGATCTTCTTTGACTAGGGAGTTGTCATCTTACACCACTACAACATCATTATCAGCACTAAAAATAACTAAATCAAGTATCGTATTTGATGAATTCAATACATAGTTAAATTGCTTTAGATTTAATAATTGTATAAAATTGTTAAATTCGTTGACTAATTGACAATTATTGTCGTTCATACTTAGACGAGGAATATTGAAGTCACCAACAATTAAAATATTACTGGAGAGCAGAACTTCGTTTGTTGCCAAGTCAATGTAAAATTGCATATAATCCGCAAAAGATAATTTTGGAGGAATATAAACAGCAATTATATAAACAAATCCTTCCGATAAACGCAAGTTGACACATATCATATCAATATTTGCTATTGTTGTGCGTATTTCAACTTTTGTTGCTTGAAAATAGTATTCATTGCGATTAGTACACCTCCTCCTGTTTTTTGTTAGTTGCCTTCAAGTTACGATCCGCCCTATATACAGCATAATTTTGATTAAAAAGTTCCGCGCTATGGACGCAATCTTGTATCCAAGTTTCACATAAAATGACTACATTCCAATCTGCAGATAATAAATTTGTATAAAAGTCATTAGTTTTCGAATTTAAACCTCTAACATTTTGATAACATATTGATAAGTTTGAAACTGATATTTGACTATTAAATGGTTTCAGTTTTTAGATCGGTAATTTGCGGAACACAGTGTATATACCGTATTGTAATATCCTTTTCACCTTTATCGATTCGATCTTGTAATTCTTTACGTAGATTAGTAAGATGGTCCATTTGCATTTTGTTAGGTCAGAACGTACTAACATTTCAGCGTGAGCTTCCTTTAGTTTTTATTGCTACGAAGTACATTCATTGCATCATCGCTATTTTTAAATGTAATTTTTAGCGGTCGAGATTTTCCAGGTGCGCGAGTTCATCCTAAACGAACTACTTTGATACCGTCGTCGGTTGAAACTTTCGAAATTTCTTTAATTACATTCGATGCATTGATTAGATCGCGATCAGTATCGTTTTCATCATTTTAATTAAATTGTACATTATCACGTTCCGAGTCCGACATTGACGTTCGGCTACTTCAGTAATAATTTCTTCGGCACACACTGTTGAGTTACTACATTTGCTTTCGGTGAATTTTTTTAAGAATTCAATTGCCACTTTAAGATCCAGTATTAATTGTCGCAACCTTATTTCGGATTTTTGTTTGGTGCAATTATCGGAATGATAACTAATGCTGTCCTTCGAAATAATCAACTGCATTTCAGTTCGAGATAGACCAGAACACGTTGTATGAATTGGTAAGTTACAATTATCACATCGAAATTCTTTATCAACATTAACATCTTTAGCACATTTAAGGCACTTACTTGTTGCCGGCATCCTAAATATTAATTTTCAAATTTATTTTATAAACACTTTCACTTTCACTCTTTGTTGTTCTCATAAGCGGCTCGTTTGGGCGGTGCGTCGTAGCGACTTCAGACAAGAGTATCATTCTTTTATGAAAAATCGAAGTTTTTATGTTAAAATGCCAAATTTTAAAAACAAAAACTTATGAATAACAATGTCAATGCCACGCCCAAACGAGCCGCTTATGAGTACAGCTGAGAAATCATATTCACGAAATACGATTGGGCATACTCCACTAAATAAATGTACAGAGCGCTATCATTTGAACCATTTTGAAGATATTTGAATTACACCGATGTTAGGCGCCATCTTCCAAGAGCTCCAGCTCTCTTAGGAAGCATTTTGTATTAAGATAATTAATATTAATAACATAAAATCAGCCCTAGAATCTGAAGTTTTCTTTTGTATATATATATATATATATATATATATATATATATATATATATATATATATACTAAGCATACTCAGAAAAACATGGCAGGCAGAAGAGATCCCAGAGGAATGTCAAACCAATATAATGATTCAATCTACAGTAAAGGATATTATGCGAGTGTTATGCCTGTCCTCCGCCACCTTTAAAATATATACCAAAATAATAGAAAGAAGACTGAGGCAATATATTGACAATAAACTAGAAGAAGAACAGGTAACTTTTAGGACAGGAAGACAAGCACACTATAACATACATATTTCAAGAAATATAATAGAGAAGAAGGAAGAAAGAGCAGAAGAAGCCCTTGTCATATTCATCGATATAAAAGCTGCCTTTGATTCAATGCAAGAGACAAAATATGGGACTGCTTAAGACAACTAACGTTACCAATGAAGTTATTATAGGCGATGAAATGAATATATAAAACAATAATGGGAATAGTTAAATTAGATGGAGAAGAATCGGAAAAATTTAAAATGGAGATAGGTTTAAAACAAGCATATATATATATATATATATATATATATATATATATATATATATATACTAACGCAGAAAAGCATGGCAGACAGAAGAGATCCCAGAGGAATGTCAAACCAATATAATAATTCAATTTACAATAAAGGAGATTATGAGAAGTGTGAGAATTACAGAGCGTTATACCTGTCCTCCACCACCTTTAAAATATATACCAAAATAATAGAAAGAAGACTGAGGAAATATATTGACAATAAACTAGAAAAACAGGCAGCTTTTAGGACACTTTGAGTGGTCTACTGCTCTCTCCTATGTATGCTCTGCCGCATACGCATGGTAGGTTGTATATACACAATTCTTGGAATTCTGATCTTCATTGTATGGTTTAGTTTTGGTTAGTATTCCCTGAGCGTTCTGGTCGATTTGAAGGCAGTCCGTATCTTGTGTTGTAGTGTAGGTACCTCCCCGTGTGAGAAGGTTTCCTGTATACGCTTGTCGTTAGTGTTGTCATTCCTGTGTACAAGTACATCCAGGAATGGCAGTTTTTGTTCGAGTCCAATTCCATTGTGAATTTTATGGAGGTGCGCGGCTATTTAGATGATCTAGGAATTCATCTAGCTTATGCTTGCCGTGTTGCCAAACTACGAAGGTATCGTCACATATCTAAGCCACATCCTTGGTTTCTCTGTGAATTCGGATATCGCTTGGTCTTCAAAGTCTTCCATATATATATATATATATATATATATATATATATATATATATATATATATATATATATATATATATATATATATATATATATATATATATATATATATATATATATATATATATATATATATATATATATATATATATATATATATATATATATATATATATTGCTCACTATGGTGATAGTGGGAACCCATCGCCATTCAAACTCTTATTGGTAGAATTTGTCTTCAACCTGGAAATATGTAGTTCTAATGCATGTTGTCAGAAGTTCCATTATTGTGTTTACCGAGAGTTGCGTGCGTTCGTCCAACGTTTCATCTTTTCCAGCTTGTCCCTTATGATAGTTAGTGCCTTATCGGTAGGCACATATGTGAATAGACTCACAATGTCGAAGCTTACCAGTATTTCTTCGTGGTTTGGTTGGAAGTTTCTGATGGATTCCACGAAGTGCTGCGTATTCTTGACCATAGACTCGGTGTTTCCCGATAAGGGTGTGATGATACCTAGCAAATAGTATGCTAATGGGTGACAAGGTGTCACCATTAGCTCTAAAAGCATAAACTGTGGAAATAGGCGATCAACTCCACTAATACAATAAAGGAGATTATGCGGAGTAAGAGAATTACAGAGCGTTATGCCTGTCCTCCGATACCTTTAAAATATATACCAAAATAATAGAAAGAAGACTGAGGAAATATATTGACAATAAACTAGAAGAAGAACAGGCAGCTTTTGGGACAGGAAGACAAACACACTATAACATACATATTTTAAGAAATATAATAATTAAGAATAATTAAGAAGGAAGGAAGAGCAGAAGTAGCCTTTACAACTTTCATCGATCTAAAAGCTGCCTTTGATTCAATGCAAAGTGACAAAATATGGGATTGCTTAAGATAACTAACATTACCAATGAAGTTATTACAGGCGATGAAAAGCATGTATAAAACAGTAATGGAATAGTTAAATTAGATGGAGAAGAATCGGATAAATTTAAAATAGAGGTAGGTTTAAAACAAGCAGAGAGAGTTTGAGCCCGCTATTATTCATGTTAATCATGGACAGCCTGCAAAATAATATTCGGACACGAAGCATACAAAGTCAGACAGTGATAGGTTACAACAAGCTAATACCAAAAATATCGACTGTCTATTATATGCAGACAACTTGGCCCTAATAGCAGGTAGTCATAAAAAGATGAAACAGTTGGTAGAAATATGGAGCTAGGAATGGAAGTGAACATAAGTAAATGCGAAACAATGATCATAAATAACAAGAAAAGAGAAGAAAATAGAGAAGTGTATATTAATGAAGAGAAACTGGAAAGAGTAACAACGTACGAGTATTTGGGAATTTTCATAACACAAGATGGGAAGATAAACGGCGATATCAATAACAAAATAAATAAAAGTGTCAAAACACACTACGTGTTAAACAAGGCCATATTTAGAAAACGAGCATTAGATAAAAGAACTAAATTAAGAGTGAATAACACAGTAGTGGTACCTGTGCTTACATACGCGAGTGAAACGTGGACATTACAAGACAACCAAAAAATAAAAACAAATGCAACAGAAACTAAATGTCTCAGCGGCGAAAACAAAAATGGATATGAAACGAAATGGAGAAATAGGGCAAATGACACAACAAGAAAGAGTTATAAAGAAAGTAGAAATAAAGCATTTGAAGTGGTGTGGTCATGTAATGCGGATTGATCAGAACAGACTGGTGAAAAAAAAAGTAGAAATGGGTAGAATAGGAAAAATAAGAATTGGAAGATCTAGAAAGGGATGGATACAAGAAATAGAAGAGGAAAGACGAAAGCAGAAATGATAACACTAGCAATAAACCGGAAGGAGTGGAAAAAATGGATACATGAAACAGAGGAAAAACATTGCGACGCGCTTAAGGGTGAACGGATATTAGAGGAAGAAGAAGATTAAATCCTTCTATGTAACGAAACGTCAGAAACGGGACAAAAAAGGGACTTCTCCATAGATACGAAACATTTACGTAATTTATTAAAATAATTACGTATATGAAATGATCTGTTTAAAAAAAGTATTATCCCGTATAATACGGGACAAATGATTGCCTTAGCATTGGTAATATTAAATAAGCATTTCATGACAATGTAAAGTGATAAGTTACACGGCTTTTAATAAGCATGGACCCAAGACAATTGTATTTCTTGTTTATTCCATAGTCCGTCACTGCTACTTAGCCGGGTTTAAAAATTCCTGCTCCCATAAGCTTTTAGTTAAGACCCTATTACAACACTTACGATTTCGATCTTGAAACAAATCATTTCTTTTTTGGAAAAACGCTCGGACACGTTGATTCTTATTTCTTGTTGCTGTTCTTTTCATGGTAAATGCGTCTATACAGGGTGACTCAAAAACAAGTTACGATCATTAACTTAATTTTTTTAAATACACATATTTAATTTTATTTTTGTATTCTGCATCGAATTATAAGTATAATTTATGTAGCATGTTCTATATCTAAACTCAACAGTTATCGAGAAATTTATTTCTGAACGTATCAGTAACCAAGAGCATGATTATGGCAACTTACAATATATTTTCACGAAACATAGTGTTTAATAAGTAAGAACAGTAAGTATTTACTAAATTAAATGTCCAAATTGAAATCCTGCTTGTGCCTGGCAGTATTCCAAACGGTGGGTAAATTCTTGCTGAACCATATTTATTGTTTCTGGAGTAATATTAACGCATTCTCTTCTGATTCAATTGTTTAGGTCGTCAATCGTTTCAGGTCTAGTTTTGTAGACAACATTTTTTAGATGGCCCCACACAAAATAGTCTAAAGGATTAAGATCCGGAGACCTCGGTGGCCATTCAACATATCCACGCCCTTCAAGGTATCTTGGACCGTACAAAGTCTGTTCAAAAAAGTAGGGCCCAATGATTTGATTTTTGACAATCCCTGCTCAAAAATTAATTTTTTCGGGATATTGGGCATGGTGTTCTCTCATCCATCTGGAATTTTCTTTTGCCCAATAGCGGCAGTTTTGTCTATTTACTACACCGGTTAATATAAATGTTGATTCATCTGAAAATATATTTTCAACGTGGCTGGGGAAATTGTGGCACATATCCATTAGGATTTCATACCAATACCTATGCATTTAATTTTTTTGCGAAAATTAACCGTTTCTGTCGGAATGTCGAACAAAGCCCTCTAGCGACGACATGTGAAACTAACAAAACTTTAAGTATTATAACATTTGTAGCCAGAATAGCGTTTCAACGCGCCAAGTTTGTTAAAATCGGCTTAGCTGTTTCGAAGATACAGGGGTTATTTAAGGAAACCTTTGAATACCCCCACCACTTTATTTTTAGACATACGTCAAAAGTGTCAAACAAAAAAGTTCAGATTATCCTCGACTTTAAAGATCAGTTATTTTTATTAGGTTAATATAGCAGAATTCACAGAAACATCACTTTTTAGATTCAAGATTGCAGTTACGCTAGCGACCATTTCAGAAACTTGAAAATATTTTCCAGGTTTTTGCATTGGCCGTTTTAGTCATAACATTTTTTGCGCAAGCCTCTACGATGGATAATTTCCCAGATACGGTACCTGGCATTCTTAGTTGGCCACCCTGTACAGATGATGTAGGAATATCGTAATCGCGACTAATTTACCAAAGTCTACTGTGTGGATTTTCTTGTACAGCTAGTAAAACATTTACTTCTTTACCTTATCTTCATTGATCGCAGAACTTCCAGCCTTCAGCTTATCTTCCACAGAGCCAGTGTCTTGAAACTTTCTTTCAATTTTGTTAACTGTCGATTGGTTTATTGGTCTATTCGGATATTTGTTATTAAATAAAACACACACCTCCTGTTATGTTCGCACTCTATTACATATTATCCAATCATCACAAGAATTTCAATTCTTTGTGTTATGGATAAACGCATTGCACCTAATATAACTTTTAATTAAAATTAAACCTTTTTTAAGTCAAATCAAAACTGACAAACATGAAAATGGCAATATTATTGGAATGTTGACTTAAAAATAAAATTTCTATGGAAATAAATAAACAAACCTACCAAATAAATCATCATTTAAGTGTAAATTTCTCGATAACTGTTGAGTTCATAGGTATAGGACATGCTACATAAAATATACTCAGAATTCGATGCAGAATTCAAAAATAAAATTAAAAACAAGTATTTCTATTTGAAAAAATGAAGTTGACGGTCGTAAATTGTTTTTGGGTCACCCCGTATACATGCATTTACCATGAAAAGAACCGCAATTTATCCTTACTTTATGTTCACACTGTATATTTCAAACTAATTTTGTACTAATGTTTTGGGATTTTGCTACACAATTAAAACGAAAATGGAAATTGTATGTATAAATCTCATCACTAGATTAACTTTCTGTATAGTAACTTACATAAAAAATCTTAAATATTTAGTACGTAGCTATTAAAAGTATTTTAGTGGGACATATAATTTGCTCATTTCTCTGCAATAAAATTGTGTATAAAGTACAAAGATATATTATCTACAATGGTGTATTATCTACAATAGTTAACGTTTATAATTGTTTAATTTTTAACTTTAACTGGTAAGGAACCAACATTGCAAAAGTGCATATACGATTGCCTACTATACCATTTTGTTTTCAAGGGCCTGTTAGACAAAAAAATCCCCCCCCCCCACGTTTTACATTACGCTGCTATTCGGCACTTTAATTATAAAATAAATAATTTTGCACTTCATTATGATCTTTTTTGGGTTCCTTGGCACATACCTACCTAAATATAAGATTGTATAAATTGAGTTAAAGCAATAGATTTAGCAACATTTGTACTATTTATATTATATATTTGCACATATTAGACTTATTGCCTGTTTTTGGTACTGCTGACTCCTTTCGTTATGAACTGATAACGACAAAAACGATGATAACAAATATACAGTTTATAATTGTTGCGCCAAGTTATGGTAAACTGGGGGATTACCATGACATCACGTCACGTTGTACCTAGTTAAATGTTGAATCTTGTCTCAGTGTCAGTGTATATGTGTGCGAGATTTTTAGATCTAGAGTGTGTAATTTTTTTGAGAGAATTAAGGTAAATGAAATATTATACTATTGGCAATGACCTTCTATCCTCTACTGGCATTTAATAAACCGGGCGTAGGTCAAAATGTACCGTTAAATTTATTCAAGGCACTTTTAACACACCCATTTTACGTTTTTAAAAGGATGCGTCCTTAAGTAACGTTGTACAAATATACGATGATAGAAATTTTAAGTGTAGTTATACTTTTTTTAGATAACATAACGACAAAAATAAAGTTAATATAAACAGTACAAACAGCTGCACTTTTATTTGGGTTAGGAATTTATTTATGTTCTTGTAAAGTTGGGATATACATTAATAGGTCAGTCAAATTAAGCTAAACATCCGTTACTTTTTTTGTTGTGTTAAAAACACGTGTTACTTAGTGAATCCCTATACACAATTTCTTTATCAAACTGTACATCTATCTCCAATTCTATATTTATCAAATCCAACAGTTTATTATCGGTATAATCTTATTTCGTTGTAGCCAATTTCCACAATAAATATATTTGTTTAACAAAACTATACCTACAATGTGCCTTAAAAGGCTTAGTATAGGCTAAGATTTTCAAAACTATTGGCTATAGTTTTAAATTTTTGGCCAACTGTTTTAGGATTACAAATACGAATTAAAACAAGAAATGGGATTAGTGCAATAACGAAAAATAACATTAACTTTGATAATGACCAACCCGTTGATGCTATTTACATGTCAGAAGTAAACCGCGGTCATTTTGAACAGTTGCTGTAAAGTTAATTATGTTTGGATAAATTAATTTTTTTTACTAAATAAGTTTTAAGAGCGTTAGTTAGTCCGCGCACGGTAGAGGTTGCTATTTAAAATTTGTAAGTAGCCCCTCTTGATCACCCCCCTTGAGAGGTTAAAAGTACATGCAATACACCGAGGAGTGGGCATTTTTGGGTAAGTAATTTTCAAAAATTCAAATATTTATCTTCAACTGTTTTGGAAATATTTTATTCTAAGCCGTATGAGACACCGTATCTTGTTACTATTAACGAGCAATAAAATCCAATAATTTTTTAATCTTTTAATTCTGTGATGATAACGTCTATAACAGTCTGAACGAATTGCCCGCCATAAATAATTGTTTTTATTTACATTTGAAGGCATAATATTTTAAGGCTATCACAATAAAAAAGTAAAGAATAAGAAATAGGTTTTTTGAAATTTTGTGTGCAATAAGTTTTAACACACAGGGCCGTTCCTAAGGTATCTGCCGCCCGTGTGCGAAAATAATTTTTGCGCCTGTTAACTTCTGATTAACCATAATTGCTTTGAAGTATTTCGGAAAAATAAGTCAGCAGGAACTTACCATAAATTAACATCAATAGATATTTATACTAATTAACGCTTACATTTATTAATACATTCTTATTATAAACTAGGTGAATGCTAGTGCGTACTAAAAATATATGGAGTATTTTTATATCTTTGAAATATTCAGATGTTTTAGAAATATTTAATAACAACCAAAACCCCTTATAAATTCTAATGCCATAGTTCATTCTTGGTTTCAGTATTATAAATCTCAAGCAATAAGGAAAAATAGAAAATAAAATTACAACTTTAACACACTGTATCTTTTTACCTATCAATATTTGGACTAAGCTAGGTTCAGTTCAATCGATATATTTTGGGCTCTAGTATCTCCAGTTTTGAATTTCGCAACCTTTCACAACATGTATATATATATATATATATATATATATATATATATATATATATATATATATATATATATATATATATAGAATACAGGGTTCTGCAACAAGAGCGCCTTCTTCTATATCTTCCGTTTTATATAAGCTAGATTAATAAAATTTGGAATGCAGTTATAGTTTAGTTGTGTGCATATTTTAAAATTATTCACACGAATACAGGTTGTTTATTTAAAGAGGACCAATTATTATAGAAAAATTTAAATGGAACGCCCTGTATATTATTACTTTTTGAATTCTACACATTGTTCCTAACAAATTCGCAATATATTTCCCTATCCCTAAATATAGCCGTTTTTGAGTTATTTCCATTTTTTAAAAAATTGAAATACAGAGTTTGCTTTGAAAATGTACCTCCTTAACTATTGAAAAATAAAGTTATCTAATTTATATGAGAATAAGTACACAGATAGAGCTTCCTTTTAACGTGAAGAAAATGACATAATTGCATACAGGGTGCTTATAATTGACTTGCCAATCAACCATTATTCGAACTAGTAAAAGTGTACTTTTTCAAATAAAACTCCTGTATATTATTACATTTTGGTTTCTATATATTAACCCTTATCGTTCGCCATATTTTCAATTTTTCACAATGTATAAGATTATTGAGACATTTTAAATCTATGGCCTCGTATAGATAAAAAGAACGTCATAAAACAATTGTATTATACATTAAAAACGCAACAGAAACTAATATATTATGATAGAAGACTAATTACAATTTTCTACTGGAGGCATTGTATGTTAACAAGAATTTGACAAATATTTACTTCAATTTCAAGTAAAATTATAAAATCAAGTGTGCTTCTTATAAAATTGAATGTTTGACGTTAATAAATAAAACTGTAGTTAACCATTTACGAGTGTTGTTCTTGTAGTAATCAAGATTTTATAAAATGAATTTTACACAAAATGAGTTAGTTGATATGATATTCGTGTTGGGTGCTGCAGAAAGAAACTGTTTATTGGCCAGCAGAATTTATGCTGAAAGTTATGCAGATAGAAGACATCCAAACGCAAGATCGTTTAGAAAGTTACGAGTAGATTTATTGCAACTTCATGTGCCAATTACTCCAAACATGAACGTGTTAAACCTTCTACAAATGAAGATAGTGAATTGAGGGTTCTTCTCGCCATTGAAGAGGATCATCACAGAAGCCAAAAGGGCATAAGTGAATAGTTGGTATAAGTGAGAGATCAATAGGCCGTCTTTTAAAGAAGAATCGCTTACATCCCTATGTATTCAGTTACACCAAGAATTGAGCGATGCAGACTTCGATCATCGAGTAAGATTTTGTAACTGGGCCAGAGAAAAATTACTCAAACCCAAATTCTTTATAATATTTTATGGACAGACGAATCAACATTTCATAAGAATGGATTTGTTAATACACATAATTTTCATTATTATTCCTCAGAAAATCCACATTTATTAAGACAAGTTGATAATCAACATGTGGTCTTTAAGTGTCTGGGGTGCCATCGTTGGGGCTTATGTCATCGGTCCATTGTTTTTGATGGACACTTGAATGGTGAGAAGTACCTTAACTTTTGCGTAACGATTTACCGGGCTTATTAGAAAATATTACTCTTGATATTAGAGCCACAATGTGGTATCAACATGATGGCGCCCTGCTCACTACTCTGCAGATGTAAGAGATTATCTCAATAGAGTCTTTCCAAATAAATGGATTGGGCGAAATGGATCTGTGAGGTGGGCAGCTAGGTCCCCTGATCTGACAAGAATAGATTTCTTTTATGGGGATACATAAAAAGTAACCAACCACTGCCGAAGATATGCGTATCGTATAACACAGGCTTTTCATAGCATTACTCCTGAGTTGTTGCGTAGAGTTGAACAATCTTTTAAAGATTGACTTCAGGTCTGCATCCGAGAAAACGGACAACATTTTGAACAATTATAAGCATTATCGCTAATGATTAGCGTTAAATTATTTTTTTATTTTATTAGTTTTGTGTTTTTAGAAATAATTTTAATAATTATAGTGTATTAGTTTCTGTTGCGTTTTTAATTTGCAATACAATTGTTTTCCACTGTTTTTTTTCTATTTATACGAGGCCATGGATTTAATCTTATACATTTTGAAAAATTGAAAATAATTCGGAAACGGCTATATTTAGGGATAGAATTGTATATCGAATTGATAAGGGTTAATATGTAGAAACCAAAACGGAATAATATACAGGGTGTTCTATTTGAAAAAGTAAACTTTTACTTGGAATAATGTCTGATTGGCAAGTCAATTGTAAACACCCTGTATGCAATTATGACATTTTTTTGCATTATAAGAAAGCTCTATCTGTGTACTTGTTCTGATATAAATTAGATAACTTTTGTTTTCAACGGTTAAGGAGGTACATTTTCAAAGCTATCTCTGTAATTTCAATTTTTTATAAAAATCGACATAACTCAAAACGGCTATATTTAGGTATATAGAAATATATTTCGAATTTGTTAGGAACAATGTGTAGAATTAAAAAGTAATAATATACAGGGTGTTCCATTTACATTTTTTAATTTAGTTTGGTCATCTTTAAATAAACAACCTGTATACACGTGAATAATTTTAAAATATGCACACAACTAAACTATAACCCTATCCCAAATTTTATTAATCTAGCTTATATGAAACCGAAGATATAGAAGAAGGCGCTCTTGTTGCCGGACCCTGTATATATATATATATATATATATATATATATATATATATATATATATATATATATATAGTGATAAATGTGGAACCAAGTAAATATCTCTGAGTTTGTAGAGATATTAATAGAAATTTGGAAGGTATATATTGCAATAAATTATGCATTTTTTTTTATTATTTTTAACGATTTTGAGCTTCCGGTTTGACCGGAAATAAGGTCGACTTTAAATTTTTTAATGGCACACCCCGCGTATTAATTTAAATTTGTATAGAGTATTTTATTACGATTTTAAACATATCGGTTTCGCTATATTTTATTTCAAAGCGGAGTGAGATACTAACAAAAATAGTACTTCTGGAGACAAATTAGATCTAGTAGTTCATGAAACAAACGCAAGAATCACATTATAACACAGATGAAAGTTATGTAAAGAAAACAACAGAATTAAACAAGAGTACACACAAAGTGGAAAAAATTTAACGTATTAAATGTTCAAACTGTGCACCATTTACTTCTTGACAGTAATCTATTCTTTTCGTAAATTCCCTTGTAACACTGGTTATTACTTCGGGTGCGATTTTCGAGTGTCCCCCTTTGACTTCAAATAACCCCACAGAAAATAGTCTAAAGGAGTCAGATCGGGGGATCGTGCATTCCATTCAATGGTATCTCTTCTTCGAATCCATTTTTGGGGAAAAGTCCTATCTAAGTGATCGCGAACAACACGAGCGTAATGGGGTGGTGCTCCGTCCTGTTGAAACCAGATATTATTTGGAAGTTTCCTCTAACGCCGAAATCACGTAAGTATCTAAAAGTTCTAAATACCTATTGGCATTTAAAGGGTCTTCCAAAAAGAAGGGTCTAACAATTCTATTTAATACATACCGGCCGAAACATTCAATTTTTGAACAGGTTGCGTATTAGCCTCTAGCACCCAGTAAGGGTTAGTTTGTGACCAATAGCGGCAGTTATGTCGATTAACTGTATCGTTTAAACAAAATTCAGCCTCGTCTGAAAACACTATATTTCTTATAAAATTATTGTCACGGTTTCAAATATCCGAGACTGTGACAAAATTCTAACCGTCTGTCGAAATCGTCGTCGGGACGGTTCTTGAACAAGACACATTTTGCATGGATGGAATTTTTCTTTTTTTAATATTCTGCTAACTGAACGACAGCTAATTTCGTAAAAATTAGCGAGTTCATTAGTAGACAAATGATGACTTTCTTCTAAAGATAGCGCAATATTTTGAGCTACTTCGTCGTTTGTGGCAGTTTTTGATCGTCCGCTTTTTGGTAAATTGCTGACTGTGTCACTTCTATTATATCTTTGTAAAGTTTTTGTAACAACTGAACGTGATATTTGTCGATTTGGATGAATATCATTAATTTCTTTCTCTTTCATTTAATTGGGGCATTTTGCGTTTTAGTTAAAACAATGCTTGCTTAATTTGAAAACTACTGTCACTGGTACATTAAGTTTTATAAACTACTATTCGGCTTTCAAATAAAATATCACGATACCCATATGTTTGAAATCGTAATAAAATACTCTATACAAATTGAAAATAATATACGGGGTGTGTCATAAAAAAATTTAAAATCGACATTACTTCCGGTTAACCGGAAGCTCAAAATCGTTAAAAATAATCAAAACAAATGCATAATTTATTGCAATGTATACCTTCCAAATTTCATATTAATATCTCTAAACACTCCAACTTGGTTCCACACATTTGCTCATCACTGTATATATGCCAATTAGAAATAACGTTAATAATTTTGTGGAGTTGAAATTATATAACTTGGATTTACTCCATCAAACAAACAAGCGGTTACGTTAACATTAGACGTACATTATCCTGTCTTGTTTAATTACTAACTGCGTGCGCTGCTGGGTTGACGTTTTTCGCGCAGTAGCATTCTATGTTTTACCGGTTGTGGTTTGTATAATTGAATGTATGTGGTATTTTAGATTTAAGATTTGTTTTATATGGACGGTGAGCGCGTTCAGTGGTTTGTTTCAGCGTCTGGTTTGTTGATATTTAAATTGTTGCTAAGATCAATTTGTGCACTGAATAACTCCTTGCCGAATATATCCTTTTTAGGTTTGATTATCGGGGATAACATTGTGAAACAACGGTAAGTTTCGAATTTGAAATAGATCCTTGACTTGCTTGACTGTGAAAGTTTTCCTTTTCAGGTAACCTTGAAAGATGTTTCAACAACCCGATAATCTAAATTAAAAATACTCAGCAAAGTTAACCTTGTCTGTCGGGAACGTTATTTATGTTGGTCAACTTGCCTTCGTCCGATACTAATTATACTTTGTGATATTAGTTGTGATTGATATATACAGTGCGTACCAAATGTATGGAACCGGCCTTGTTAGTTCAAAACTATTCAAGCTAGATCGACAGAATGTAGTATGAATGCTGTTTACAAAGCCTATTATTTCCACAGTTTTGTTATTTTTTTAACTGACAAGGTCGCGAGCTGCACAGCCAACTTGATTTTTTTTAATATAGGAAGGTGGGGCCAAATCGTATACCGTTTGAAAGGTATTTTCAATTAAAATTCAGCGACATGTCGCTCGCCGTAGTTATCTCTAAAGATAACTTCGCTATTGTAAATTAAAGATTGGGAGATAACTGAAGATTTAGTGGGCGTTGAAAACAAGGGTTAGTTTATGTTATTTAACGAACGTCAAAAGCTTAAAACTGTGTCTGAAGTTCTAAATTATGGAGCGACCACCTGACCTAACCCCACTAGATTTTTTCTTGAGTCGTATTTACCTCGATAAACCTAACTTGAATGAACTAGTGTAACGAATTCGAGAAGAAACAACAAATATTCCTCGTGAGTTCATTTTGAATTTAATTGAAGGATCTTCTAATCGAATTTATTACTGCCAAGATGTGAATTGGGAACAGTTTGAGCATCGCTTATAAATGATTCTTGTATTAGATGAAATTCATATATTTAAAACAGGGTTTCAATAACCTGATTTTACATTAAACACCATAAAACAATTCATTGTTCCCCATGCTGACTGGATCTTGAGTTACCCAGTTAATACCTACTCTCAATCTTTAATTTAGAATAGAGAAGTTATCTTTAGAGACTAACTATGGCCAACCGCATGTCGCTGAATTCTACTAGAAAATACCATTCAAATGGTATGCGATTTGACCTCCTTTCTATTTAAAATAAAATCAAGTTGACTGTGCAGCTCGCGACCTTGTCAGTTAAAAAATAACGAAACTGTGAAATAATAGATGTCATTGTAAACAGCATGCATATTAGATTTTATCGATTTGGCTGAATAGTTTTGAAATAACAAAGCCGTTTCCATACATTTTACGCATATATATATATATATATATATATATATATATATATATATATATATATATATATATATATATACTGACTTCCATAAAATTACACCTAGAATTTGATGAACGATTTTATTGAAATTTTCGTCAACGATGTCTTTATTAGAACAAACACGATTAAAATTTGAATAAAATCTAGCTAGTAATTTCTTTTTGGTTTTTCCTTTGCATTTAGTAACAATGAATTTGAAGAAATAAACCAATCAGTGTGTAATTAACTGTCAATTTTGCAAATTGTTTATTCACAATTTCGTTCTGAACTAATGCCAAGAGTACGTCAACATCAACATTTTACCCAGTTGACTGATTTTGAACGTGGCCGTATTATTAGCATGAGAGAGGCCGGACTTTCGGTAAGAGAAATTGCGCATCGTTTAAACCGAACTGTTACAACGGTATTGAGATGTTGGTCCAAATGGTCTGAGGAAGGGGTGCAACAACGTCGCCCTGGATCTGGACGTCCCCGCAGGACTACAGCTCGCGAAGAACGTGGCTTAAGACTTATGGGCTGCGTTCATATCGTCGATTTTTATGTCTTCCTCTTACACCACTTCACCGTCTACGCAGGCTAGAATGGAGCAATGAAAGAGTGAATTGGGCGCAAAAATGGCATCGAATTGTGTTTAGTGACGAGTCTCGATTTTGCTTGTGGGCCCACGATGGTCGTAGGAGGGTCAGACGGATGCGTGAAGAACGTAAAAATTCAAGATTTTTTTGTGGAACGCAACACAGCCCTCACACAAGGAGTGATGATATGGGGTGCAATATGTTACGGTAGTAGATCATCCTTAGTCTTCCTTGATGGCAACTTAAACGCCGCTGGCTATATTGCCAATGTGCTAGAACCCGTTGCGTTTCCATACCTTTAGGGGCTGGAAAATCCCATTTTCCAACAGGATAATGCGCGCCCTCATACGGCAAGGGTTACAACACGTTTTTTGGAGGTAGCTAACATTGCCGTTCTCCCATGGCCTGCTCGGTCGCCTGATTTGTCGCCCATTGAACATGTATGGGATGGGATGTTATGATATACTAAATTATGTTGCTAGTTAATATTGACGTCATTTTTTTCATAACTTCCATGAAGATTTATTTTTACGGAAATATAACCTCAACCAAAATTCCAATTATTTCTAATACCAATGCAGTAATTACTTTTCTAGTAAATTATAACTAATGTAGAAGTTATTTCAAACAAAGTAGTTCCTTTTGAAATTCTAAAAAGTGTTAATAAATGCCCTTTTACGTCAAAATTAAAATCACACCCACACGCCCACACACACCCACACCCACACGCATACGCACATGCCCGCACGCCCGCGCGCTCACACACCCACATACACCCACACACATAAATACACACCCACACATGCCCACACACGCCCACATACGCCCACACACGCCCACACGCTACCACACGCGCACACACACACGCACACACACATGCACACACACACAAACTCTCACACACACTCACACTCACAACCACACTCAACACAAATCATCACTCACACTACACTTCACACTCAACACTGCACTTACACTCACACTCACACTCACACACACACACACACACACACACACACACACACACACACACACACACACACACACACACACACACACACACACACACACACACACACACACACACACACACACACACTCAAATAGGTTATTCTCTAGTGAGAATTTATTTTTTTATAATAACGATTCGTCTGTGACAGGTGTGTGGTACTGATATACCCCACATATATTTATGCCGAAGTAATTGAATTTTTATGTTGTTCGTGGAAATTTAAATAAAACTAGATTTTTCGGGTAACTGGTGTCTGTTATTGTGTTTTTTTCTTCTCTTTTCTTCTCCCTGGTTCAAGCTTTAAAAGGCCTCTTCTAATTAAACCATAATTCATTCTTTTAAAGGTTGTGGCGCTCAAATTTACTTACTTAAAAATACAAAGACATCATTAAATCAAGTTAAAAGGCGTACCTTACAAAATTTAAATATCACTGGAATAATGCTACACTGGCTAATGTTAGGCTTACTCCAATTAATAGCTTAAATCTCCCTTACTGGCCGTGATTAAATAATCAGAGTTGATTTACAAATCTGATCTAGAACTCGCAAAATTCTAACCTGATTAAAATAAAAACAGTGATCGTCTAGGGGGCAAATAACCTACGTTGTGTAATGTGCAGGAGATAGGGTCGGATAAGGTTAATTTGTTGCATAAGGTGGCAAGGTAATTAAATGAAACAAAACTACAATTGAGATAAACGAGTTGCGCTACCTGGTGATTCGCTCGTCATCCTATTTACATCGGGAGAAAAAGAATCACCAAGAAAACTCCCTTTATTCCAATAATAATCACACAAAGAAAAAACAAAAGTAAGATAACACAAGTGAATCGCCATCAAAGGGTTAAATAGGTATCAACACTACTCTATCGGTATTAAAGGCGTACAAAATCTATCACATTGCCTAAAACGACGTTTAGTCACAAATAAACATAAAATCAGGTCTATAAATGGTATTCAAATTAAAGCAAAATAAACAAGTAACAAATAACAAACAGGGGATCCCTTTTGGAACCAATTCCTGTCTGCTTTTAGTTAAATAATTACATATAAAGCATTATACAGGGTGTGGGACAACCGGACATAAACAGAACACAAAAAAAAACAAAGGACATCATTAAATCAAGTTAAAAAGGCGTACCTTACAAAATTTAAATATCCCCAAAATAAAATGCAAGGCAATTTCAATAACTACCCATAAAGGTAATAAATATAAACAGTGTGATCGTATCCACAATAAGATCGTCAATCAATCTAAAAAAAGAAGGAAAAGTGTAATCCCGATCATGTGGCCCTTTTGTTTAACCAATCAGGGCGGTTATTAACAACAAAATACATTAAGCACTCTAGTAATACATATTACAAATTCAACCTACATGAAAAATAACAACAGAAAATTAAACAGGTTACAGATTATTTAAGTAGATAAAAATGAAAAAGGGCAAGGACGTTACACATACAAATTTGTGGATACGAGCACAACAAATGATACACATGGACAGTAACAATAAATGATATAATTGCGTACACAGAAAACCATTCGTGACCAAAGCCATTAAATACGCAGTTAAGACAAAGTATAACATCTGAAACAAAGTCCTGCAACACCGATTCACTTACATGATTAGTAGGTATTATTACAAATGCAAGGTAATAACGCTCTCAATTATTCTTAGGCATAAAACAAAACACAAAATATAGACATATAGGCATATAACGGTAACAAGAGAGACATTTGGATAAATATATAGATAACTAGATCATTAGGGTCAGTTTTTCTGACTTTATACCTATGATCGTTTGTGTTTTTATCATTATAAATACAGGTTAGAATTATCAATACACAAAATAGAACACATCAAGAAAAAGAGAGCTAGCTTCTCTGTGCCTGCGTAATTTCAATGAACACAGCAGTTTTGCAAATCAGGGTTTCAGTTTGGTTTTAACAATTTAAATGAGTAGGTAGAATGACCTTTTCTGTGTAATTTCACAAACAGTAAAAGCTTTTCTTTTACTTACATTATCAATGTAGGTTATCCTTTTAAGCTTTCACCAGCACAAATGTTTAACTACTCGGATTTATCGATTCACACAAAAGAAAAGACGATTTTACATTGATCTACACAACAGTTTCACAAGGTAACTCTACAAATAAAAGGTCTAATTTACAAACACAAAATCGATGTCCAATCTTAATAACGCACGCTTTGAAAATTCAAATGCAACTCCTTTTCTAAGCACAACAAAACGTTTTTATTCCATCACCCTCTGTTTTCCATATCAACTAACAAAAGCAATAAAAATATTTCGTGTGAACGCTTTTGCCTTTAATTATGAAAAGAAACATTATTTCTAATTAACATGTGCAATCGACCGTAGATTCCTGTATTTAAAATATCACATTTCAACTCATGAACAAATTTTCTTTGACCGCGGTGTAATTTTTGTATAATACTGACATTTTTATTTTCAAAACGCTTTTATAAACATATTTAGTGATTTGTCTTGCCCTTCGATAAAGGCAGTTGAGCCTGCACCTGCAACTTAAACCATCTGGTTGCGGCCGCCCTCAGTTAGAACCCTACACAAATGTTACAAAACAAAGAAATACAAACCATCAATAAATAACAATTATTATATAATAGCTTTTAGTAATTATCTTTTGCTATCGCGACAACAATTTTAATCGGAATATTTTCAATGTATTCATCAAATTTTCGTAGTGTGCTACCTACAACTCATTATTGAAAAAAACATTTTTAGTGTTTGTGCTTTTGTTTTCTAACATTAATCGTTTGTTTGTTCTAATGAAAGACATTGTTGACGAAAATTTTAATAAAATCGTCCAATAAATTCTAGGTGTTGCAATATTTATGGAAGTCAGTGTATATATATATATATATATATATATATATATATATATATATATATATAATATATATATATGTACCACACAACACACATCCACATCACAACACAAATACATCACATACACACCATACAACATGATAACCTCACATTCACACACAACAACTACTCATACTATCATCAACATATTAATACATCACATATATCACACTCACATCACTAATACCACTACACTCACATACTATCATTACATACAATCATCACATCAATACACACATATTACACTATCATCACTCAAATCAACGCACATCACACATCACTTCATCATCATATACATAATCCACTGCTATACTACCGATTTTTTCACCACCACACACTATTTATAATAAAAAAAAAAAAATACATCCATCTACATACACACTCACACACACACACACACACACACACACAACAAACACACAGCACACATCACACACACGCACACAGCACACACACACGCACACAGCACAACACAACTGCACACACAGCAACAGCACACATACACACCACACACACGCACACACGCACATCACACAGCACCACCACACCAAACAAGCACACAACGCACACGCACCACGCAACACAGACACACACACACACACACAAGCACCACACACACACACACACACACACACACACACACACACACACAGGTTATTCTCTAGTGAGAATTTATTTTTTATAATAACGATTCGTCTGTGACAGGTGTGTTGTACTGATATCACATATATTTATGCCGAAGTGGAAATTTAAATAAAACTAGATTTTTCGGGTAACTGGTGTCTGTTATTGTGTTTTTTTCTTCTCTTTTCTTCTCCCTGGTTCAAGCTTTAAAAGGCCTCTTCTAATTAAACCATAATTCATTCTTTTAAAGGTTGTGGCGCTCAAATTTTACTTACTGTTCTCATTGCTTTTACTACCAATATTTATTTGGTTGTTCTCTAGCTAACCTAATCAAGTACCTACCGTTTATAAAAACTTTAAGACCACCCACGGCACAAACTGCAAAATAGCTACATACCAGACCGTTTTTCAGTTACGGTCGTGTGACGCTAAACTTAACAAACCTGTCACAATGGTACATTAAGTATTAAGAAGTGATGAATATACAGTATACATTTTAAATCCTTTGGATTTGTATGCTTAGAATACCTAACTAAACAGAAAAAGTTTAGTTAAGGGGACATTGTCTTGGATTTAGCAATATAACCACCATACGAAGGGTAAAGTCAATGTACCGATCTAAATGTGCATATGATAATTTGATAAGGAGGGATTGATTGGACGAAAACTTATGTTACTCTGACTTGAGATGCCTAAAATGGATTAAAATAGTTTCCAGCTTTGTCCGAGTTATCGATACCAAGAATCTAATTTGACCGAACTAATTTTCCCAAACGCAAAATTTGAAAAAAAACCGTCAAATAACATTTTTGTATTTTTGTATTGTGGGCTATAGCAATCAGTTATTCTTTTGACATAAATGAGTTTATGAAATTTATTTCAACGTCATGGTCCAATATAATTAACATCGCGTTCTACATTCAATACTATGACCAAAGCACAGACGCTCGGACATTCCTGTGTACAGCTTTTTTTTACATTTCGCTCGATGAATTTATATTTGACTACCATTTATTATTTAACTCATAATCATATTGATGAGATAAGGCATGTTGCTTCTTTAATTTTACCACTTTATAAATAATTTTGATGCTAACTAAGTGAAAGAGTAAAAAAAAATCTTTCAACACACAAAAATTGAGATTAGCAGCTCTTTATATCGAAAACAAATATTTTTCAGAGCGGAAGAAAAAGTGCCCACAACATTTTTTAAAATTTCTCTTACTCCTTTTAATGGACCCATTCGCTATATCTCTTTTTGGATTATAAGTAAATGTAGCGCCCTATTTTAAAATAATTAGTAGTTCGCAGTGCCATCTTACGGTATAATTGAATCTGGAAGCGGCATCTTTCGGTAGGTATAATTAGAGGTTAGCGTTTGATGCACATCCTTTGGTATAATGAAAAGCTAGTATATAGTTTTCAGCGCCACGTTGCGATATAATTTGAGCTAGAAGAACCATCGGGTGGTATAATTAAAAGTTAGCAACAAAATCTTGTAGAGTAATTTAAAAGCCACTCAGAGTACATTCACAAAAAACCAACAAATGTACCAAAACAACTAAAACATGTAAAATTCTAGTAGCAAACAAACGAACTAACGATCAAGTTACCAAACACTACAGATGTAACTTAGGGTGTTGTAATATAACCACGCCAAAATTCGAAACGCAAACACTGAAATACTCACAAGTTAATAATTCTTAATACGGAAGATTGGAACAATTCAAAACTGCTAAATAATTTCAATAATTAATCATTAACCTTTAAAGTATGACGTTCACAGTTCTATCTTATCTCACGCATAATACTGAGCTAGTAGAGTAGTGCTAACACCACCCGCTTAGCATTCGGTCGGTAATGGGTTCGATTGCCGTTACCGTCTCCACCTGTATGAGGTTTTATCAGGGGGTTTTCCTCATACATACGTAGCGGCATGGTCACTGCGTGCACCCACACCACGTGCGGCTATTTAGGCGAATGCTGGGGTAGTATCCTATCCTGACCGCACCCATCCTTAATCGCACCATGTATATACAGTGAGTCCCAGAAGTTATGTCTAAATTCATTTAAAGTTCAAGGGTCTAGTTTTAGCAGAAAGACTCGGATACGTCGATTTTTATTTTTGACTGCAGTTTTTTTAGTGATAAAATTTTGTATATAAGGTGGTCCAAAATAAGTTACGACCACCAACTTGATTTTGTCAAATGGAAACACCTATTTTTTATTTCATATTCTGAATCTGCTCTGAATTCTGAGTAAATCTCATGTACTGTGTTCTATATCTACAGTCAACAGATCTCGAGGAATTTACAATTGAACGTATCAATAATTAAGACCGTACCAAGAAAGACGGCCTTTGTTTTCTGTCAAAAGAAACAATTTATTCATAAAACACAATAACAAATCAAATAAAATGTTCAAAATGTGCACCATTTGCGGCTTGACAATAGACAAGGCGATGAATAAACTCTACTTGCACGTTTTTAGCCACTTCTGGAGTTATGACACGCACTTCTCTTCTGATTTTCTCTTTTAATATCTCCAGATTGTCTGGCCTGTCAACATACATTTGAGATAACCCACAGTAAGAAATCCAACGGGTTTAGGTTGGGTGACCTAGCAGGCCATTCGATAGGTCCTCTCCTTCCTATCCACCTATTAGGAAATGTTTCATCCAAAAATACATAATTTCGGAAAGGACACATGTTGAAATTGACGTCAGAAATAAATTGGCATACACAACGAAATGAAAACATGTACCTGTTGTTTATGGATCACCTTGGATACGATTATTTTGCAAGTGTTCTTGGTAGTTTTATAAAGACAATGTTTATTTTTTTTTGGTAAATATCTTGAGATCTGTTGACTATAGGTTTTGGACATGGTACATGAGATTTACTCAAAATTTAAAGCAGATTCAGAAAATGAAATAAACATGAAATAAACAAAATCAAGTTGGTAGTCGTAACTAATTTTCACCCTATATACAAAATTTTACCACTAAAAACCGCAGTCGACGTGTCCGAGCGTTTCTCCAAAAACTAGACCCAAAAATTAGTTACGACCACCAACTTGATTTTGTCAAACGGAAACACCTGTTTTTATTTCATTTTCTGAATCTGCTTTGAATTCTGAGTAAATCTCATGTACATGTCCTATACCTATAGTCAACTTTAAATGAATTTAGACATAACTTCTGGGACTCACTGTATATGTAATGTATGTATGTATGCTGGGGATCCATAATTGTGGCTGAAGGGGCTTGGAAAGCTCAAGCAGCCCGCCCTCCCCCTTGGGAAGGAAATGAAATACGCCGCCTTTTCCTTTTTCTTCTCTCACATATTACCTTCCAAACCAAATTAAATTAATATTCAAAAACCAAGCACGGATCTATAGAGAATTGGAAACCTTTTGTGGTGAATTGTAATTCGACCTAGTAATTTGTTTGAAATGTCTTAGAGGGTTGCAAACCCAAGATGTTGACGTTAGGGGTGTTAATCTCATATATGCTTTTCCTCCTCCCCAAATGTGTATTTATAAAATATTAATTAATTTACAGTGTGACCAAAAATGAATGGCATTGAGTTGGTAGCGACGATTGGATCAATTATTCTCCTGATCATTACAGTGCCACTTTGCTCCCCATGGTTTTGTTTCAAGGTAAGGTTCTTGGAAATCTTGTACAGTTAATCAGTATTGATTTTTAGGTAGTTAAAGAATATGAGCGCGCAGTTATATTTAGATTAGGAAAGCTAAGATCAGGAGGTGCTAGAGGACCAGGGACGTTTTTTATTCTTCCATGCATTGATAACTATACGTGTGTGGATCTTAGAACCGTTTCGTTTGATATACCAGCTCAAGAGGTGAGTGCATTTTTTTTAAATACAAGTATTATACGAATGTCTTTGTAGGCACTTACAAAAGATTCTGTGACAGTTACAGTAGACGCAGTTGTATATTATAGGATAGCTGATCCATTAAGTGCAGTTGTTAATGTTGCCAATTACAGGTAAATGTTTAAAGAACATTTGATGCTTGTATGAATAACTTACATTATATATTACCGTTTGATTTAAGTTTACGTTTCGCTTTGAACTAAAATACTTAAACATAAAATAATCATTTACCTATCACATTTTGGCAATACTCCTCGCATCCAGTGCTCTAGTCATCACTTCACTCACCTTAAGTTTTGACGACCTGAAAATTTACTTCAAAGCCTATCTAAAATATCATCGGAAATAGTTATCTTAATTTACAATATAAACTCACTTTCAAACGTAATACCACAATAAATCTTAAATTTCAGTAATTGATTTTCCGAAATTTACGACTTAATTGAACTCAAAGCGAACTTTTACGATAAAATTAACAAAACAAACGTGGAATGTCCACTGCCATCCGTAAAACATACACAAACTCAAAAATGGCACAACAAAAGGTAAAGATGTACTGCGTGTATAAACTTCAGCTGCCTTATATCCTTCATTACTTCTTCCTTCCAACGTGTCCTTGGCCTTCCGCGCCTTTTTCTTTCCCCTATAGTACTTTGAAAGCTCTTTTCGGTACCCTACTTTCAGTCATCTTCGCTAAATGGCCTAACCACCTAAGCCTCTGGGGTCACACTAGTCTAACAAAGTTATAACGATTTTATTATTGATTTACAGTTGGCCATGGCCAACTACATCCGATTCTTGGTACACTTCTTTTACTTCCTGATTCGTGCGTCCCATCCAAATCCCACTTACTTTTTTCCCAAATACCGTCTTCGGTACTTTTCTCTCCCATACCTCCAACATTTTACGTTCAGCTGTTCCTAAAGTCCATACTTCACGTCGAAATATAACAATAACTTTAGTCTCCTTGATAATATTCTAATTCTTAAAAGATTCGTAAGCAAATATAAGCAACGGTTCCCTGACATTATTCTTTGTTGCATCTCCTGCTTTATGTCCGGTTTCCTTCGAAACATTGTTCCAAGATAAGCAAAACTTTTTATTTTAAGGTCTCCACTCTCCTCCCAGCTCTTTATCAGTCCATGTTATAAATTTTGTATTGTGCTCATTGATTAGTAAATCCATTTGGCTTGCTGCTGTCTCTAATCTAATCCTTATCTTCTGTAGTTCCTGTTTGCTTGCTAATAAAAACAATATCGTCCGCAAACGCGATACACTGATGGGGTTTGCCATATACCAAGCCCTTTCTATTAATGTTAGCTTCCCTTATTAGGTTTATGTCCTTCACACTAGAGTGTATTTCAAGTGTTTTGTAAAGGTAGCCTCATGTTAGTTATGTTGATCTGCCTATTTTCACAGTTTTTGCTTTTAGCGACGTTTCGAAAGCGGACTCCGCTTCCATCATCAGACTTAGTTTTGATTTTTTCGTATTCCAACTTGGAACTTACTGGTCTAACATCTCTGTCACTGAGCCACTGAGTAATCCAATATATATTTTTAGAACTTATATATATATATATATATATATATATATATATATATATATATATATATATATATACAGGGTGGGCCACCACCATAGTCGTCTCTAGCACCCAAACGACTGAATTTTTTCAAAATCTGTTTGGGCGAGAATATGTATTCTAGGACTACAATCTAAAATTAGTATGATTTATACAGGGTGATCTACAAACTTGTTACTTATCAAAGTTATATTATTTTAAATGGAATAACCTCCTTTTTAATTTTTTTTGAAATAAGGTGAAAAATAAGGTAGACTTTCATTAGAGTTCCTATACCTAAACCTTACAGTTTCCGAAATATTTAACATTTTTGAAAATGTTGGGTTGTCAAAATTTCAAGTATTTTCGATTCAGAAAAGATGAGACAATCTAATCTAGGTCATCGTAATAAGGATATTTGGAAGTACGTATTCTGTTGTTTATTGTTTCAAATCATAATTTATAAAATACAAAGAATAACGCGTAAAGTTAACAAACTTCAAAGTTAAATATCTTTTTATTTTAAATACAATGCCCAAGAAATTTATATGGGAATGGAATAGTCTTTTGACAATAGTTCGAAATGTATTAGGGTTCCTATACCTTACTTCAATACTTTTCGTGAAATTAGTGTATTTGTTACATTTTTAGAAATTACGCCATTAACTCATGTCGATCAGTTAGAATTCTTTGATTTATAAACATTTCTGTCATATTGACGTAGTTCAAAATACGACAGTGTTTATAACTATTGATGATTTTTTCATTACAATGAAATATTCAGTGCAAGAAAGAGTGGATATGGTGTTGACCATAGGAGAATGCCATGAAAATTGTCTTGGCTTCCAGGGTTTATGCCCAAAAGTACCCTGATCAACCATCCTGATACGAGAGCTTTAGAAAGGCTTTTACAAACATTTCAGCCACAGGTAACACTGCCTATCCAAAACCTAATAAAAGTAAACCGGTAACTGGCAATGAAGATAGTGAGTTTTTAGTATTAGGATCTATCGCTGAAAATTACACTAGTACTAGAGTAATTGCTAGACAAACAGATTTAAGTAGAGGAAGTGTAGAAGAGTTCTCAAAAACACAAATTTCATGCTTATACATATCATCAAAATTTGTATGGCAATGACTTTCAACAACGAATAGATTTCTGTTTGTGGGCAATTGAAAAATAGGGATCAACAAGATTTTTTAAATTTCGTTTTGTTTACTGATGAATCAACATTTCACAACAACGGTTTGGTAAATAGACATAATTTTCACTATTATGATATCGAGAATAGGCATGCTTTTAACACTGTTAACCGCCAAAATCGTTGGAGCATAAACGTATGGGCAGGAATTATTGGAGATCAGGTAATTGGACCATACTTTTCAATGGTCATTTAAATGGTAGAAAATTTTGATATTTTTAAAGCGAGACTTTGGACACTTCTCGAAAACGTTCGTTGAACATTAGAGGAATATGTGGCTACAATTAGATCACAGGCACATTTGATCGTAGAGTTAGAAATTATTTAACTAGGAAATTTGTTAATAAATGGATTGAAGGAACGGACCATGTCATTGGCCACCAAGATCGCCTTGTCTTACTCCAATGGATAACTTTTTATGGGGCTATATTAAAAATATTGTTTATAATATTCCTCTACTACTGCAGACAATATGAAAGAGAGAATTAGAAATGCGGTGGACAATTACTCCAGATATATTAAGAAAAGTCAGACAAAATTTGGAAGAAAGAATTAGACTATGCATTCAAGAAGACGGTCATCAGTTTGAACATTTACTGTAGTGACAAATCCAAGTAGGCTCTCGGTGCATATGTAAAACGGTCTTTTTCAAGACCAGCAACCGTATAACCTTGATAACCTTAATATACCAAAAACCGTTTAACACATTTGTAACCTTTGTAAATCACAGAATTCTAACTGATCGACATGAGTTAATGGCGTAATTTCTAAAATGTAACAAATACACTAATTTCTCGAAAAGTATTGAAGTTAGGTATAGGAACCTAATAGTTCGAACTATTGTCAAAAGACTATTCCATTCCGATAAAAATTTCTTGTTGTATTTAAAATAACAAAGATATTTAACTTTGAAGTTTGTTAACTTTACGCGTTATTCTTTGTATTTTATAAATTATGATTTGAAACAATAAACAACAGAATACGTACTTCCAAATATCCATTACGATGACCTAGATTAGATTGTCTCATCTTTTCTGAATCGAAAATATTTGAATTTTTGACAACCGTACATTTTCAAAAATGTTAAATATTTCAAACTGTGAGGTTTAGGTATAGGAACTCTAATGAAAGTCTACCTTATTTTTCACCTTATTTAAAAAAAAAAAATTAAAAAGGAGGGTATTCCATTTAAAATAATATAACTTTATAATAAAATTTTAATATCTTGCATTATCCCAATTGTGGGAGATTGCAATGTTCAGAGGTCTAATTGGCTTCAATTTCCATTTACTACTAATCCTGCTAGTCATAGTGCAAAAACATTTGCTATTGATTGTGATCTAACACAAATGATTTCTGAACCCACAAGGATCCCTGATAACCCTAGCCCTACCCCACATCTTCTAGATTTCTTTCTTACATCAAACCTACTTGTTTATAAAACTTCCGTTCTTTCCTCTCTAGGTCTATCTGACCATTGTCTAATAGAAATAGTTTCTACTGTCACTAATTCCGCTGTTGTTCGCAACACTAATAGAACCTTGTAGTGTTTTAAGTCAGATGGATGGAGTGCTTTACGAGACTTCTTTGCAACCTTCCCATGGCGTGAATATTGTTTTAAGTCGCCCTCTGCTTCGGAAATTGCTCTTTCAGTATCTGAAGTCATCCTCATGGGCATGGAGTTACGCATTCCCAAAAAAAAAAAAACAGAATCGTATAGGTCATTCACGTTCCCAACCCTGGTTCAATAAGGCTTGTGCTGATGCAATATCTTTGAAAAATAAATCTTATATTAAATGGAAAACTATAAAACAGTCGAGAGTCATGCAGAATACGTTGGTGCTAGAAATATCTGCAAAAGCTACATCTACTTTGGACAGTCGTAAAGTTTGGTCCTTAGCTAAAGTCATTAGTAAAAACTTTGGTACATCTTCATTTCCTCTGATATCTTTTGACGGATCTGTATTTGCTGATTCTGCAGACAATGACAATGTTCTTGTGGATTTATTTGCATCAAATTCGTGTCTCAATGATTCTCGAAAAGATGTGCCCCTAGCCAACTCTTTTTCATACGCTATGAAACTAATTCATTTTCGGTACAAGCTCCTAGAATCGATTATCAGTAGGCTTGATTTCAATAAGGCGACTGGCCCAGACGGTATCCCAGCTATTGTATTAAAGAAATGTTGCCCCGAACTAGTACCAGTCCTATCTAAGCTCTATTCGATCTCTATGTCTCCTGGGGAATTTCCTTCACCATGGAAGCTAGCAAATGTTCAACATATTCCCAGAACAGGCGATAATACCGATCCTTCGAACTACCCACCAGCTGCAATCACTTCCATTTTGTCTAAGATCATTGAAAAAGCAATCAACCAGCAACTGCTCTCGTTCCTTGAAACTCCTTAATGACCACCAATATGGGTTTAGGCAGAGTCGTTCAACAGGTGATCTTCTTTCATATGTGACTCATGTTTGGAATAACACATTAGGAACAGTTGTAGTCGCTTTAGATGTCTCAAAGTCATTTGACCAAGTTTGGCGTAACTGTTTACTTGCTAAACTCACCTAGTTTGGGTTAAATGATACGCTCATCCACTGGGTTTCGAGTTTCCTTGATAAAAGACGAACACGTGTCGTAGTTGATAGCTGTTTTTCAAAAGAAGTTAGCATTAACGCGGGCGTGCCACAGGGATCAGTTATAGCGCCTACACTTTTCCTGCTGTACATAAATTACCTTATTTCTTTAGCAACTTTGCTTTGCTGACGACAGCACTCTTCATTGTAGTTAATTTCAGTCTATTCATAATGGTAAGCTACATACTATATCTCAAGACATTAAAGCTGAACTGGCAAATTTAATCAACAAAGGCATTCAATGTATTGTCGAATGGGGAAGCAATAATCTAATTAACTTTAATGCTAACAAAACTTAGTGTTACCTTCTGTCCGCCAAAAAAGATCGATCATTTCCTGTTGTAAGTATGAATGGCTCAGATCCTCAGTTTTTAGATGGGTTGACTATCTTCTGTCAGCTACCAAAGCAGCTGCTCGTAAAATAGGCTTTTTGTACAGATCTAAGCAGTGCTTTATCTCCCGTCAACTTTTTCTGATGTATAAGGCCCAAATTCGACCTCATCTAGAATATAATTCTCCCCTCTGGGTTGGTACTCCCCAATACGCTCTCGATATCGTGGACCGTATTCAAAAGAGAGCGATTAGGCTTATAAATGATCCGTACTTAACTTGAGACTTAAGCTTTAACCCTTGAGCATAGAATAATCGTTTCAGTTCTTTCTTTGTGTTATCGGTATTACAATGGCTATTGTGCTGGTGAATTACATTTTTTGATACGATCTCGGGCTACCTTTGCTAGGAATACTCGGTTCGCTCGTTCACATCATCAGTATGCAGTACAACTCTCCACTTGTCGTACCAAACGGGCGCAATCCACATTCTTCTGCACGGTTTCTGAACTCTGGAATGATCTCCCTAGTTCCTGTTTTCCTCTCACTCTACGATATGTTAGCTGTTCATAGGCATCTCTTGGCAATTCAATGTCCCTCTATCCATCCTCCTAGGTGTTCCTGAGACAGGCCAAATTTAGCCCGTTCAGGTCCACAATTATTAAAAAAATTGCAAACATTTAGCCGTTTTATTATGTTCTGTCTCACGTTTCCCAGCATCTCCAGTGTTTTCGTTCCAAAAGCGTGTCGTATCCTATCTTCCATGTCTTCTTTTGTAGTGGAAGATGTGACAATATAACCCATAAGAAGAAACCTAATTGGGTAAGATCGCACGACCTTGGACCCACTGGACAAAACCTCCAGGCACAATCCATTTTTGAGGATAATATCATCTAAAAATTCACGTACTTCGCGGCGGTAATGTGCAGGGGTACCGTCCGGTTGCAGCCACATATTCTGGCGTTCATCATTACGTTCATCATTACTAATCATATCAAGGCAAAACTTCTTTGTGGAATTGAAGGTAAATACGACCAGTCAATAGAGTGTTAAAAAATACGGTCCAATAATTCTATTGTGGAGAATGCACACCAAACATTTATGGACCAGTGGTTTTGTTTTGTATTTGTCGGATGCAAACTGGATTGTCTAATGCGTAATAGTGCATATTAGTAAGTTAAAAAGTCTGTATTAATCTCAAGTTAAGCAATAATCCACTGGCAATAATTTACTCGTCTTTCTAAAGCATCATTGTGTAATTCCTGGTGTAATTCAATATGGTAAGGGTGATACTTATATTTTCTAGTTCTACCTCCCATTGGCAGTTGATTGTGATGTTTTTAGCTGGCGACTACTGGAATGCGGGTTTTCTTTAATATGAAGCAGAATTTCAAGTTATTTTTCTTGGTTACTGGTATTTCTATTCCCCACTTTGCGTTTTACATAATTCACACTGCCAGTAGAATCGAATCTGTCCATCAAATTTTCAAAACTGTGTTGAGTGGGTTGGAGTCGAGCAGAATGCTTCATTATGTATAACCTTTGAGCAAGAAGACAATTTTTGAGCCTCGTAACACATAAACCATATCAATTAATTCACGTTATAGTAATCAATTATGTTACTATTGTGAACACACAAAACTTTCACAATCTTAAATGGCTACCAAAATGCAACAACAGTTTAACAGCTCAAATATGTGTTATGTGGGAAATTGTTTTCATGGCTACTGCGAATAATCTAGAAAAACTATTGAAATATTGAGTAATATAGAAAAATCAAAATAACACAAAAACAGTGAGAGACAGGTATAGTACAGGTTGTCCCATTTTGGTTGTCCTCGCAGGGTATCTCAGTTATTAGCAAAGATACAGAGATGCGGTTTTCGCGAACGTTGGCTACTTTTTTGTGAAACGAAAGATGACACAAACATAATTACTCTAGCTCTTCTCATTTTTGAGATACAGGGCGTTTTTGAAAAAGTTGCATTTTGAGACAGCCCCCGTATCTCAGCTATACGATAACTTATAGAAAAAGTGAAAAGTGTTCTTTATATAATTTTTTCCGTAGAATGCAGTGCTGTTTTCAGAATGAGTATACGGGGTCAGGTCAAAAGTTATCGGGATCAACTTCATTTTTTTTTAAATGGGACACCCTGTCTATTTTCTTATAATTAAATTTCTCTTGTTCTAAGCACTTCAAATATATATAACAATTATCACTTATTTTGATAAATAGCGTGGTATTTTGTATTATTAACTGAATTTCTTAGTAGGCTTAGAATTCGTAATCTTCTATTGTTTATTTTTGTGCCTAATATAGAAAACCATCATTATGTAATTATATGTCATTGAAGAAGATACAAATTTCGGCAAAATAATTTATTTTATTTCCAGAATTGTTGATTTGAAACTCATATAAATATTGGATGTATTTATTTATAAATTTAGAGACAAACGAAAATAAGAAGAATTAAAATTTTATAAATATTGCTCAATTTGCTGACCATTATGGTCAAGACAAATCCTACATCTCCGAAGAATTTCTTGAATGGATCTTAATAAAATAGGGTCTTAAACGTAGTTCTTCAAAGGTTCTCTTGTAGCATTCATCAAAGCTTCTTGAGTTTCATACTGTCTTTGATGAATTTTATTTTTAAGGTAGCCCCACAAAAAAAAATCTAAAATTGATAGGTCTGGGGACCTTGCTGGCCAATTAACTGGTCCATTGTTACCAATCCAATGGTTTTGAAACATTGTATTGAGGTAATCTCTTACTAGTCTTGCATTGTGGCAAGGTGCCCCGTCTTGCTGAAAATCAATTCTGGAAGGCAAATGTCCAAAATTTCCAAATATCGTTGATGGTTCAAATTGCCTTCAAACATGTAAAATGTTAATCTGCCTCCTAAAATGAAACAGGACACATTGAACCCAAACCTGCCTTGCTGCTGACGGATCACGGTAACATGCCGATTTTCGTTAGACCAGAAACGATTCGTTGCACGATTGTAAATTCCGGCGGAGCTTATATGGCTTTCATCCGACCATATAACTAAACGACCAAAATTACCATTTTCTTCACTTTTCTGAATATACCATCTACAGAAATCGATACGCAATTGAGCATCACCCGGATGCAAGTGGTGGATGACTTGAGGTATATATGGTTTATAATGTTTTAAATATTTTTGATACTTTCGTTTTTGAAATGCCCACCGATTCTTCTATTTTTCTGCAAGACGTATAATTTTCGTTAACAAGTGACCTCTGCAAGGACATTTATTTCATTATTTTCTTCGTTTTCTTTTCTATATGTTTTGGCGCGTGGCCTTTCAAACGATCCGTGATTTTCCAAATTTTGTTTTAACCTAATGAATGTTTTTTACACGGTTGCCTTCTTTCCGGAAATCTATAATATTCACATTTTATTTAACTCAAATGATGACTAACATTCCAGTAAATATAAATACCTTTCAAAACATATTTCCTTCTGCTTGCTCTGCATTAAAATTTGTTTGGTAATAAACCCCAATCATATCTAATTTCTCATAGTTCTCGTACCCTAAATTATTCGCCATGGTTTGAAACTTTGTAAAATTCAAAATAACGAAAAGAATATTGAAAACTTTACTAACAATAAGGATCTCAACAATCAACAAATTTGCAAATATTGACAAATGTCAAAAAATGAAGTTGCCATGGTAAAACAATTGCAGTACCAAAGGCCACTAACAAATCCAGTTAATAATTTGAAATACTGCGCTATTTGTATAAAAAATGATGAATGCTATACATATTTGAAATGCTTAGAACAAGGAAAATTTAATTATGAGAAAATAGACAGGGTGTCCCATTTAAAAAATGAAGTTGATCCCGATAACTTTTTGACCTGACCCCGTATACTCATTCTGAAAACAGCACTGCATTCTACGGAAAAAATTATATAAAGAACACTTTTCACTTTTTCTATAAGTTATCGTATAGCTGAGATACGGGGCTGTCTCAAAATGCAACTTTTTCAAAAACGCCCTGTATCTCAAAAATGAGAAGAGCTAGAGTAATTATGTTTGTGTCATCTTTCGTTTCACAAAAAAGTAGCCAACGTTCGCGAAAACTGCATCTCTGTATCTTTGCTAATAACTGAGATACCCTGCGAGGACAACCAAAATGGGACAACCTGTACATGCTTATAATAAATTGTATGGTTTTTGATTCTCTTCAACACAGCGTAAAAATATACAGGGTGTTCTGTTTGAAGAAAGTGATATTTTTAAATTTCAAGTTTCGCGTATATTTTGAACACCCTGTAGCATTTATCTCTAATATTTCTTCTTCAGAACATAGGCTTAAGCTTGGTCTTTCCTTGATCCAAATATAAAAGTTTTCCTAACAAAACACAAGAACATACATAATAATAAAGTTAAAATTCAAATTATTTCAAAAACCGTAAATTTTGCAAGCAATTACATTTTTTATATTTTTAATGAATTTGGATATATGTGTATTTATAAAACCAAACAAATGATCTTATTTTTATTGCATGATAATGGAATTAGATAGTAAATTTAAATGTTATTACGGTTTACTTTAAGGAATTTAAAACAGCTCCAAGTCAGTTGTCTTTTTTTTAATATGAATTAACTTCAATGAAATTGTTGCACAAAAATAAAAAAATCAATTAATCTCCGATATAATTAGACGGATTAGAAGCAATACAAGTAACAATGCAATTTCAAATTGTTTTGATTGCATTATTTTCCTGATAACACGGTGCTTGTTTTTTCCATTTTAGTTCAAACACTACTAGAAAAAAAGGAATATTTATGAAATCGTATTGTCAAGGATGAAATTGAAATTAAAAAGCGTCCTAATTGATAAAATAAAAACACGTTATTCATTCCCCATTAATTGTGATTTGAATATAAAAAAATCCTTTAACTCTATAGATCATTGATAGGCACAAGTACCGCTAAAAATCGAATGAATATAAAAGTGGCAGTTTTTAAATCTAAAATATTAATTGAAGGTAAAAGCACATCTTTGAATGGAGTTAAACCCTGGCGGAGATACTTGCACCATTTCTCCAGGTCCAGCTCTGCTCATCCATCCCCATATACCTGTGGTCACATGTCCGCTTCTTGCTAACGGCATGACGGCCTTTGGTTATCGGGGCGCCATAAAACAACTGGAGCATCTTGCGATGATGAGAACGTCTTTTCATCAGAGAAAGTCACCGTCGACCAATCTCTGTCCAAATTATTATGACAGAAATCCAAACGAACTTGATAGAACTTCAATCATGAATAAAACTTTTGATAAACAATCTGTTTGTTTTTTAAAGACCAATACATGGTAATAATATTTAAAAGTGATTTGAGGCATATGGCCACCGCGGCTGTTCCTCACGAAGTGCATTTCCAATTTCCAAGTGCAATTTTGGGTTATTTTTTCGAGCAGTGATGGCCGTATGCCATTAATCACACGAACAATATTGGCTTCCTTTCCAAGGCGTCCAATGTTGCTAGTTTATTAACTTCACTTAGTCCCATAGAAAATAATCAATTATTTTGAAAAATATATTTATTGATCATGGTCCGATAACGTTCTCTATTGACCGTAACGTTAGCTCCAGCCTCATGTTTAAAGAAATAAGGTCCAATGATGCCACTAGCGTATAAACCGCACCAAACTTTGCATTTTTCTGAATGTAATGGGATCTGTGGAATCTCTTCTGGATTGGTATCAATCACTTCATATCCGGCAATTGTGCTTATTAACAAACCCGTTAAGCCAAAAATGAGGCGTCATCGCTGAATACAACTTTGCGATACGACAATGGGTCAGCTTGCAATTGCTCTAAAGACCAATCTGCGAAAGAACGACGCAAGCGATGGTCTTGTGGCTTTAATTGCTGCATCCGCTGGGTTTTATATGGGTGTAGGCCAAGATCTTTGTGCAAAATTTTCCACGTACAAAGCCCAAACTACTGCGACTGACGACGAATCTATAATTTGGATTTTTTTGTACACTTTCGTTTACAGCGGCAATATTTTCTTCAGTACGCACATTCATTCGATGTGTTGATGTTCTTGCATCCTTTAGTGAGTGTGGGGTACGAAATCTATTCACAGTGCGACGGATGACTTGCTCAGATGACTGATTTTCAAAGTAAATTTGAACAATTTGAGAGCGTTGTTCAAGCGTGGGTCTATTCATGATCATTTTCCACACTATACTTAATACAAATGTCACTAATTGGGCACAAACTGACAGCTGATTTCACAGCCATCGCTATCGGAAATTCTATTATGCTTAAAAAAATACCAGTTATTTACTTTCTTACATTACTAAATTGTCTAAATTCATATGGAAAATTGTAAGTACGACCCTGTTTTAATTCTGTTTACAATTAATGTTGTTTAGTGAATGGTAAAATATGCTTAAAATTTGTATCAAAACTCTTTAATGCCACTTTTCTAAAAGTTAACTGCTTTTTTCCTGTTTTACGTCTTACAATTGGAATTGAAGTTTAAGCTACATGGTGTGCTTAAATAAAATGCAATTCGTACCTTTCATATACACTTCCGTAACTCGGTATTCAGATATTTTATAAGTGTAATAAATGTTCCTCGCACACGTCACAAGTTTCAGATTTACCAATGTTATTTCCGGATGGTGTTTTTGCATGTACTTCTTTTGCTGATTATTACTCGTGATTATACTACGTTCTTGTTATTCTGCGAAGACATCAAACATAAGGTTAGATATTATTATTTATGTTACGCATCAGCACTTCAAATTACTGGTGTTACAACCAATATTGATTTGTTTAAGTATATCACACCACATTTGCTTTGCATAACTCTTTTAGTTAGTTTTATATACTTTCATTTATTCCTGTCGTTCCTTGCGTTTCTATTTTTTCTAATAGAGCTCTTGAGCGCAAATTACTATTTAAACATCAAATACACAATGAAAATGAAATTAATGCGGAAGGTAACAAATAATTAAAGTGCAACGGACTAGCTCAGTGGGACAGAGGGCCGTGGGCGTAATTTTGAATTTAAAAATACTAAAGGTGGTTTGTCGTAATGTTGAAAGTCGCAAATAAGGGTGCCTCCTAATTGGAATAAAGTCAAGTAATGGGCGCCAGACTTGTTAAAATAAAATTGGAAAGAATACACCTGGACAGACGTAGGTAAATCAGCATTAAACAGTCAAAATGTCTCACCTTTACGTCGGCTACCTTCAAGTGCACGTAGGAGATGCTTCGGAACTTTAGCTCTGGAAATACTAATAATTCTGCGAAATTCTGTCATTAATTGAACTAAAAATAAAATAACTAGATATAAACTAGGCAAACGTCATTAAAAATTTATCTAATATGTTACGTTAAACAAAAAAAAACTATAAACAAAAAAACTACGTGAAACTAAATACGTCAATTTTATAAAATTGCTGCTGGTCACTTTCAAAGCAAATCAATTCAATATTAAATCAATAAAATTCGCTTCTACTAAAATCCTTTAGTTTTCAATCTTTAAATCACCATATTTCGTTAATTATTGCGTTCACTGCTCGGAACGAGATCACAAATAAAGTTGCTAAATCCAATTATTTATTCATCTATTAACCACACAAATAAAAAACACAACAGTGATACACATGTTATATTTACGGCCGTACTAATTTGTGATCTTATACCTAATAATTTGATTAGGGGAGGAGATACTACCCCTATTCCTTAAATAGGTTAAACTTGCAAGCTCTGGCCTTCCAGATTAGTTTAATTTTTGAAATTAAAGTTACTTCAATTCTGTTAGAATTTAAAACATTAAAATGTTTACTCCAAATCATTAATTTTACAGTGTGAAATTTTTGTACACATAAACCTGCAGTGCATTCAATTAAACATTCTAAAAAATATCAAAAGAAAACGCAAATAAAAGTAGTTCGTCAACCTTAATTTAGAATAACGTAAATGCATCAACACTTCAACTAAAGACGACTACGTTTATTCGCTTTATCGCCAAATAATTTCACGAAAATGCTAAAAAAAACCGTATGATAACGCAATCACAACAAACGTACAATGTTAAACTACCTTCTACAAAGTTTTTGAAAACTTCTCATCCAGGTCATTGCGGAAGCAATCTGGACGTGAACGGCTTTAGGATAACTGCTTAATGACTTCAATAACGTTACGATTTACTTGACTGACTTGGACGTTGTATAATACTTAATACGGTATTTACACAATTACATACAGTGAGATTTGGTCTATCAAAGGCTGTTTACAGAAGCACGTAAAAGCATAAGATTCGGGCACATAATACACCACCATAAAGAATATATAAAATCCGCAAAAGCGACAAAAACTCCGTAATTCAGGAAGCACGTGGGAAAACACTATCCTGACTTTAGGAACGATAAGTAGGTCTAGTAGACCACGATAAGCCACACAAAGTTCTCCGGCCTTGTGAACCATCAACAAAAACCGCACAAAGGCGAAACGGACCCACCGTCCACGATACGTTTAGGAAGGACCGGGAACGTCGACGGTAAAAGCGGTGCCCTCCCTTATACCACAACTGCACTTCACCAGATCAAGACCAGGACTGAGGACATATATTCAAAAATTTTTAAAAATAACCAATCGACTGTTATGTGATTAGCCTGTTACAATGATTAATGACCAGTTCCTTACTTCAATTAGTCGATCCAATACAATACACAATATACTTTTCTTAATGTTGCAAGATGAAACAATATGTAGGTATTTGTAATAGAATAGTGAATTACCATCGATGCGTGGAATGCTGCAGTTTTCATATAGTCCATTACCATACATTTATAACCATATGTTCGAAACTTTTTGGGACGGTTTATACCATTACCTACTTAAAATTTTAGTATTTGGTTACATGACAGTATTAAACTTTATTTGTGTATTCTTACGCAAGATAGGTGTACTCTTTGGCCTTTCGTTTGCCTTTTTTATCGAAAATACTGTTCTACTGTTAGCAATCAACAAAAAAATTTAAAATATTGAGAAAAACTATTATCTATTTCTTGTATTTATATTTTTTAGTCATTCCACAAAATTGCTAGCCATGACAACTCTAAGGAATATATTAGGAACTAGAAATCTTTCAGAAGTATTAGCAGACCGTGAAACAATATCTCATACAATGCAAGCCGTACTTGATGAAGCTACAGATCGCTGGGGTGTGAAGGTTGAACGAGTTGAAATGTAAGTATCCATTTTCAATGTTTAATGGAAATAATTAACTTTACGTAACGTATTTTGCACATGTTGTTTCATACTTATATTTTGACGATTTTAATTAGAAAAGACGTAAGTCTCCCAATACAACTCCAAAGAGCTATGGCTGCTGAAGCTGAAGCATCGCGTGAAGCGAGAGCTAAAGTAATTGCAGCTGAAGGTGAAATGAAGGCTTCTCGTGCCTTAAAGGAAGCTGCCGATGTTATTGCAGAAAGTCCAGCTGCTTTACAAGTAAGTCTAATTTGCTTTCTGTTAATATTAATGTTTTTCCTCTTTTTAGTTGAGATACTTACAAACGCTTAACACTATATCGTCAGAGAAGAACTCAACTATCATTTTTCCATTACCAATGGATATTCTTTCGGCGTTTTCGCCTAAAACTCACCCTTAACTAATTAAGTATATATTAGTAATTGTAATATGTTTTTTTTTTACAATAAATAAATGATTTTACTCTAATAGAGAAGTCCTATACAAAATTGCTTAATTGGCTCTTGCGTAATTCTTATTTTCATTTTCTAAAAATTTAAACAAATATTTGAAGGATATGTGTGTGTGTATGATTGAAAGCACATATATGGAAGTAAAAGAAAAGTAACAGGTAGTTAGAAGGTAAGAGCGCATCATCAATATCTAATAGTCGACAGAATTTTTGAATATAACAACTTCGAGAAGCAATCTTTGTAAGGTTTAATTCTAGAAACAGAGCTGCATGTCCTTATGACAATGTTCCATTATTAGTGTGAATACCCAGAAAATTTCTTTAACTACAGTTTATTGGCTATGATGAAATGGAATGGCTAACTGGCAGATGAGACAACGGTAGAGCTCTTATAAGAAAATTAACTTAATATGACGCGCAGTGTTATCATTAAACTAACTGCTGAACGATTTGCTTTAAGTTTGTCATACAGTTGAACAAATTAAGTTTAACAGTATGTCAGATAAATATAGTCGGCAAATGCGACACCAATGATGTGTATTCTATAGCATTGTGTGGCAATTCTGTCAAATTTAATATGTATATATTGAACTTGAACTCTTCTAAAACCCACTGAATGCCTACTATTCTAATTAGGCATATAAGTAAACAAAGTAAATAACGATTATACTTTTACCTTCCGACCTACATATGCATATGTAGGTATGCGAGAACACTTGGGTGGTTTTAGGGTTAAGGTTATGCAATCGCTTTTTTCACATCGTTAAATCGACTTATTTTACAACGTGTGGCCAAGATCGGCCGTGGTGTGTGCGTGCGTACGTTCCAGAGGGTTTGTGTCCGCGTGTCGGTGTGTCTGTGTTTGTGTGGATGTGCGTGTGCGTGTTGTAACGTGTTAAATTAGTTTCTTTATGTTCTTTAAAAATTAAGAATTTTCTGTGCCTGTTGGTAGGCAACACACTTTACTTTCGATACGTCTCGAGAAATATGACAACATTGCGATAACTTTTTTTCATCATATAGGTTGCCTACATTTTGTCTGTGCGATACTTTTTTAGAACAGATTTTGTTCAGCTATAATCTATGCTTAAGTTATAGCTTTGTATATGTATACCACGTAGGATAACTGCAGTTTACTTCTGAATCACGACTCATGATGTGAATTAGCTAACCGAGTATTCCAAGCAAAGGTGACCCCAGATGGTATCAAAGAAATTAATTCAGCAGCGCAATAGCCATTGTAATGTCGATAATCAAAGAACTGAAACGATTCTTCTATGTTCAAAGGACGGTACGTCGAAGGTTAAGAACGTATCATTTATAAGCGTAATCACTCTTTTTTGAATACGATCAACGATATCCCGAGCATATTGGGGAGCATCAACTCAGAGGTGAAAATTATATTCTAGATGAGGTCGAATTTGGGCCTTATACAGTTGAGTTGTCGGGAGGCAATGTACTGCTTAGATCTGTACAAAAAACCTATTTTACGAGCAGATGTTTTAGTACCTGATAGCACACGATCAACTCATGATAGATGTGAAGATACAGTCATTCATAACATAGTAATAGAGCCTGAAAACTTAAGATTTGAGCCATTCTACTGACAAGAGGAAATGCTTGATCTTTTTTGGCGGACACATGGTAACACTAAGTTTTGTTAGCATTAAATTTAACTAGATTATTACTTCCCCATTCGAGAATACATTGAATGATTTTGTTTATTGATAACAGAAAAGAGAGGGCAAATGGAGGAATAATAACGGAAATAAGAAAAAAATGGATGAAACATCAAGAAAAAGAGAAAGTGCAACAGAAAAGAGGAATTGGAGAAAGGAATGTACAGCGAGGGAAAACAAAATTAAGAATAATGACGATATGTAGCATAAGGATGAAAGAGTCAAGGAAAAATTTAGAAATGATGAGAGAAGAGAGGGAGGAGGGCATCATAATAGCAGGACAGGACTAACACGAGGATAGGGAAAATGGAGGAATAATAACGGAAATGAGAAAAGGTGAAACATGAGAGAGAAATGACTGACAGTAATGGACAAAGTGTTAATCAAAGGAGGGAAAACAAATAAGAACTACTGCGAAGTGATGAAATGGAAGGATGGGAAATAACTAGAATGAGAATAGAGAAGGAAAGGCAGAAATAGCAGGAGTAAACGTAACATAGGAAGGAAGGGGAATACAGATAATAGAATTACGTTGTAATGGGAAATACAGAGGCAAAGTGGTGATAAAGCTGAAAGACCATTTAGGTAGGTGAAAGAAGTCGAATGGGCCACCAACTATGGAATGGAAATTGAAGAAAGGAAATGGGAGAAACGAAAAGGAAGGGAATAATAATAAATAGTAATGAGGCAGAGGGGAAAGCTAAATCATTAGGTAGTAGAAGCAATCAGAAACATTACGGAATGTAAGGGCAGTACAAAAGTAGTAAAGAAATGAAGAAAATTGGAATGAAGGGCAACAAGGTAAGAAAAGTCAAATGTTAAAAGAGAGAATTAAAGTGGAAGGGGAGAAAACGAGTTGGAAGAAGTGGCGTGATAAAAATGCAAGGAGGCCAAGATGAAGGCAACAAGAACACTAAGACAATGAAAAAAGGGAAGGCAGAAAAAGCAGAATATAAACAACCAGGAAGAAAATACTACAAAATGGGGCAAAAGTGTGGGGGTGGAAGGAGCAAAAAGGTAGAAGGGCTACAAGAAAAATGTTGGAAATGGGTATTGGGACTTGCTAAGGCAACACCGGGATATATTGTAAGACAGGGACAATGAAGTATGAAGAGTATGAGAGAAAGAACGGAATGTAAAATATTCCAGGCATGTTGGAAAGAGATAATGGAAAGGAGAGTGAAATACGGACAAGATAGTAGAGGAGAATGTTATAAAAGAAACGGGCACGCAAAAGTAGAAGGGAGATTTAGGGAAGAGAGAGTGAGTGTAAGAGAGGACATGGGAGAAGAGATAGGGACGTACAAAAGCAAGAAAGATTGACAAAAAGGAGATGGGAAAAGAGGAAAGAAAAAAATGATAGCGAGGATCGGTTGCGGTAATGAAGAGTTGGGAAATAAGTATTGGAGAAAAGAGGAAGAAAGGATTATGCGGTTAAGGGATGCAGAATATAAGGTATATGATAAAAGAGTGTAGGGAGTAAAGGAAGGATGGCAGGAGTATAGAAGAAATACTAGAGGAAAAGGGAAGGGGAGCGGAATGGATGAAAGAAACTTGGTAAAGGAGAAAACAGATAATGGGAGATGGGACAAAAGGGAGAAGATAGATAGTGTGAGGTAAAAAAGTAAATAGAGTAAATAGAAATTATAAAACTATAATACTTTGCAACGTTATAAAAAAAATAAGCAAATAAGGATAAACTTATATATATACACAAGAAAACCTTTTTTAAAATGTACTTATAACAGTAATGTATTAGTTTGTAGACACAAGTTGGTTACAATATTTTTCAGAGAATCCCTTTCTTTAACTTTCTTGTTTTTCTGAAGTAAAAATTTTATGTCGACCAGGCTGCCATCTCGTAATGAAGGTATAGAAGGCCTGACAGTTCTCATTCCTTGACACAATACATTCATTATTAAATGTATCATACAGATTAATGCAGCGCCTCCTATCAACTTCATTTAAATCGTTTATTAATAGGCCCTATTAATGCATGATTTGGAGTTGCTTAATAATTCCCAGTAATAAACGATTCTCTGAAAAAGTAATTTATGCGCCTGATACTTTACTGTAATGCAAATGATACACAATTTGTAAGTTTCAGTGAAAGCTAACCTGTATTTGTGTAGCATACCACATAGTTGAAGCATATTTGTTATTTTCACGTTTTGTTCTATTTCACATTTTTTTATGCCGGTTGGTTAAATTTTTAATTCGGCTTGTAAAGCTCCGTGTCAAGCTTGTAGTGCTTTGCAAGCGGATAAATAGCAAAATCTAGAAAAAGTCTTTTGTTCAATAGTTGGATCTAGGATTAAATAACTTAACTTTTGCATATGTTTTTGGTTCATTGGATTTTTATGAACATACTGTAAGTTAGTGTAAATGTTACTCCACTGGATTTTTTTAGTAAAGCGTTAAGCTTCATGTAAAAGCACATTTAAATGTTGTAGAAATAGTTATGAGCTGGAAGTATTAAGTTTGAATGAGAAATATGTTTCAGTAACACTCCTGTTGAGTCGATAATGAATACTACTGTATTTGACCACTGTATTTTAAGGAATGCAGAGTTTAAAATTGTAAATGGGTAACGTGTGAATTTATCGTATGTTGATATTGTATTAAAGTATAGAGGGAGAATATGTATGTATATTTTTGCTTGTATACATGACAATAGTGCAATGGAAAATATTGTGTACGATCAAGGACAAAAGGTGTTGAAATGTACTAAATTTTGCGGAAAGAAAGTTCGCGCACATGTAGAACTTTCATAAAAAGTTGAATCTAGATCAGGATGTTATGTGGGGTGAGTATGGATGCGAAATTTGGATGTTTTGAAGAATTATTAAGAGTTTTGTAAAAGTTTCAAGATGGCTGATAGATTGATCCTAAGGTTTGCGATGGTGCCGTTTTTCGTTTTGGTGCGCGGTAAAGACGCGCGTTAGAAATTCCTTCCTTTTATCCAAAAAGTCAAGCAAATTACTGCCTTTTATACATGAGATTTAAAACACACACATCAGCAAACCTGTGAATAGGGGTATAGAGATAGCTAATATTGTAATAGTAGATTACTTTAAAAACAAACTACGGCATTCAGTTTTTGGAATTGCCAGCCAAGCACGTCGAAATCTGTTAAAAACTCCGTAGTCAATAAATATTAACTTATGGCTTTGAGAGCATTTTTCACTATCACTAACAGGTGGGGAGCCGTTACAGCTATTGTGCATAAAGCACTGTATAAAATTATTAAATTAATAATTACCGAATCAATTTCTTTCATGTAAAGTACAGACCAATCTTATGTAATAAATTTAGTCTCTTAGGTTTGAATTTTGCAGTATTCAATTATCATGCGATGGTAAAAATGAAGTGATCGATTTAACCAATAAACGATTGTATACCTACCAATGGTAAATTTACAGCATGTCTCCCTTATTTTTTCTCCAACTAAAATTTCAGTCCCATGAACAGATAAAAATTATCAAAAGAACATAATGAATTGACACATGGTAATCGCTCGATGGTAAGGGTGATGATTTTGATCATGCACTACATTAATAAATTATAGGTATACAAATAAAATAAAGCAAGCATATTGAGAAACGAGTGTTATCATCTCTAATTGGTTACTCGAATAAATTTGAAGAAATAATTTTATTAAAACGTAAGAAGAAGAATCTCTCTTAAGAAAATTATTAACCTCAACCTAACCTTACTACACATACTAGTTCAAAAACTAATAACCTTAAAACAGAATAAAATGAGAACCAAAAAAGTATACAATTGTAGTATTATATATCATTTAGTAAACTTCTAATACAATTGATATAAGATATTCAAGTAGTTAAACTAAATCTGCTAATTAGCTATTTTTAATATGTATCAAAATAAGAACTCAATTTAGAAATCATTTGTGCAAGTCATTTTTCAACCTATTATTTTTAGAACAAATAGATTGATTGTTAAACAATAAATTCGAACAATTAAGATAATATGTTACAAATAAGATATGATTATAGGTTAAAATAGATAAGTAAATATAGAATACTATGAGTTTTTTTAAAAACACGATATTATTTACGCGTAGAAACTCCACTAAAAAACGTAGGAAATAATTTTTCTTTGCACCAAAATTTTTACGATTAAAAATAAAAGCGTGGGGCGCTCATATTGTAAACATGTGACAGAGAGAAATAAACTATGATGAGCGCCTCACGCTCTTATTTTTAATCACATTTTATGGGAAAAAATATTTTCTCCTTTTTAGTGCACTTTCTACGCGTAAATAAAAGAGTTCTTTTTAAAAAAGTGTTTTTCCATAGTATTATGTTCTACTTTCTAGTCTTGCGAAATATTTAAATTGATTTATTAAATTAATTCACTCATAATTTGTTTAAAACAATTAGTTACGATTTAATTTACAAAAATCGTGTAAAAAAATAAAGTAATTTGTACGATGTCAAACTGAAGCTTGTTGATAGTTAAAAAAAGGTGCATTGGCCGAGAATCCAACCCGCACCGACCGCGACTGTTATTTAAACCATTACTAAACTGAAATTTATGTTAATTATACTTTAATTAAGCATTTTTATGAACTGTAAATACCAGAAGATTGTATTGCCATCGGGAATATATAAGTTTGGAGAGTTTCAAGTCGATTGGACTTATAAAAGTGGTCAAAAACTCGATTACAAATTTTGATGCATGAAAAAAGGAAGCGTGTAAAAGGGAAACGGAAGCTTATCTTATCTTTCATCTGTGACCAAATTCAGTATAATCACTACATTGCAAAAATTGCAATTGTACTTATGCTGGACAAACAACGCAATATACCTATTTGTATAAATAGAGGACAAGATCTTTTTCAACTCAAAATTTTGAGCAAGCGTTGAAACACGTTCTTCTCGTGTTTTACGCGTATTTTCTGATGTTTCTGTAAGTTAGCGAGTTGGGTTATATAGGGTATTAACACAGATTTAGGGAATAATTCAATGGTCGACGCAAATAAATTAATGTTGTTTGTGGAGCCTGACAATCAGTTAACTGTTAATAACTTGTGAACGTATTTACTCAAGATAAGGAAAGCGGAAGTATCAATGATAAAAATTCATGCGTTAAGCTTGGAATATCTATATATATATATATATATATATATATATATATATATATATATATATATATATATATATATATATATATATATATATATATATATATATATATATTTACTTTTGCTAAACATATTTATAGAGTGTCAGTACACATTATGTATTCCATAAAAATATCCTTATAAATCTAAGTAAAGATTATAGATTTGATTTTAACCAACCCATCATTGACATTTTCAAAATAATTCAAACAGAAGATAGTAGATAACTAGATACTAGAAAAAGGAATCAATCTATTCACTAACAATGACACACTTCAAATATAAGTATGACATACCATTAGGTTTATTTACACTCACCGCCAAAATAATCGATTCACTCAAAAAGTTGATAAAGTGTGCTCATTAATAAATTTGTTATTTTAAATTCGATTTGATTTTTTTTTTCGTATTGTAAGTAAATTTATATGAAATCTAGCACGTTTTAAATTTTAAGAAAATCGGGCGTACGTAATTTTATACAGGGTGACACGAAGTGTGTTTTTTTACTCTAAGTTTAAAACCACATGTGAAGTGTCAAAGGTGTTCCACCTTGTAATTTCTTATTTTGTTACCAAGACACATCGTTTCTTTGCAATTTCTTTTTTGTTTATTACAATAGCTTAATTTTTGTAAAAGATATAAGGGTTTAAGAAAAACGTTACATTGTTACATTTTTCCTATGGCAATAACAATGAGTTTAGGAATTTAACTTGTTTGCATAGAGTGCTATGGGATTACTGGCAGTTGTGTAATCTTCCTCCCACACGTAGGATGCCTTCTCCATCTATAAATGGGTTGAGTGTTGCCAGTTGGTTGTTTTTCAACACTTGTCGCTGTTTTTGTAGTCCTTCTAACTCCTTGCCGAAGTACTGATGCTGTGTTATTATGATAACTTGATGCATTGCTCTGCTTGATTCTTCTAATTCTAGGTATTTGTGTTTACTTTGCTGTCTTCTGCATGCCTCGCTGAATCGGTTGTAGTAGGCGATCACTCGTTGCAGTCGTTGCAATGACGATAATCGGTTTATGATGCTGTTGTCTTCTATTTTTATGGTTGTCAGACATCTCTTCAGCTCTAGTTTTGTGGTTGTGTTTGGTGTTTAGTATTCTTTCCATGAATTTGTTTTCAGCCACTCCGGTCCATTCCACCATATGGATTTGGTCATTGTTTTGGATGCTGGGTATCCCCTTGACAGGATGTCTGCTGGGTTTTCTTCTGTGCTGATATAATTCCATTGTTGATGTGGTACGAGTTTATTGCTTTCCATAACCCTATGGGCTACGAACGTTTTCCATCTGGATGGCTGCCCTTTGATCCATGCTATTGTTATCATGGAGTCGCTCCATACTAACACAGTTATGTTTGGAATTTCTACTGATTCTGCTGTTCTGCTCAATAGTTTTGCTAATAGTACTGCTGCGCATAATTCTAACTTGGGTATGATCGCTTTTGTCTTGAAAGATGATACTCTTGATTTTGCTGTGAGTAACGTTACTTCCCCTTGACTGGTTCTCGCATATATTGCTGCACCGTATGCTTTTTCTGATGCATCGCAGAACCCGTGTAACTGTGACTCGTCTTGAGTGTGGTGGATCCATCTTGGTATCTCTAGTTCTTCTATAGCTTTTAATTCATCCCGGAACTTCACCCATTTTGATGCTATGTTGTCAGGTACTTTTTGGTCCCATTTGATTGCGCTTATCCATAATTCTTGTATTATTAGTTTGGGTGTTATTGTTACTGGACTGACCCACCCTAGCGGGTCGAAGATTTTTGCTGTTTCTGACAGTATGCTTCTTTTTGTTAATGTTTTGTTGTTAAGTGCTACCTTGAATTGAAAGCTGTCTTGATCTGGTAGCCATCTCACTCCTAGGGATTTTCTTGATTCGTTTTGGTTGATATCCAATGGCTCCGATGTTTTTTTCCTTCTTTCCATAGTTCTTTGAGATTTCCTGCCCATTTTCTTAACGTAAACCCTCCTTTCGCTATTAATGTGATTTATTCTTCCTGTACAGATTTTGCGTCTTCTATTGTTGTGGTTCCAGTTAACAGGTCGTCCACGTAATAATCTTTCAGTGTTACTGCTGATGCTTGCGGGTAATTGTTTTCTTCACCTTGGGCTAGTTGCTGTAATGTCCTTCCCGCTAGGTAAGGTGCGGAAGCTGTTCCATATGTAACGGTTGCAAGTTGATACTCTTTGATTGGTTTCCTTGGTGTGGTTCTCCACAGGATAGTATGGTATTTGTAATCTTCTTTGTCAACTTTGAACTGACGGTACATCTTCTCTACGTCAGTCATCATCTTGTTTAGACTCTTCCCGTTTCAGTCCTTAGATGATGCGTCAAATACTACTCGCAGCTTGGTCGTTGTATTGGTTTCTTTCATAACTGCCTGATGTGGTATGTACACCCTGTCTTCATTTGGGTTTGTGGCTAGTTTTATGTGCCCTAGTTGGAGGTATTCGTCCATGAATTTTTTGTAACCTGTCTTCAAACTGTTGTCTTTTAAAAATTTCTTCTCTAGCTGTAGTAATCTTGCGACTGCCAATGGTCTTGATTTTTTCAGCGTGTCTGGATCTCTTTTGAATGGTATTTTTACTGTATAAGTTCCATCCGGGTTCCTCACCGTGGTTTGTTGGTAGTGTTCTTCACACTCTTCATCTTGTTGGGACATTTTCACTGCCCTTGGAATTTCTTAGAGTTCCCAAAATTTTTCTAATTGCGTTTCTTCTTCCCATGATAACATACTGACTATCGTCACTTCTTCTTTTTTAGGAGTGTAGATCTGCCCTGACAAAATCCATCCTAATTCTGAGTTCTGACCTAATACGTCGCCTGTTCTTTTTATCCCGTCGAGTATTAGTGTTGTGTAATCTTTAGCTCCCAGGAGCACGTCTATTGGCCCTGGTTTATTTAGTGTGGGATCTGCCGATATTTGGTTTGTCCACTGGTTGTTGTCGAACTTGAATTGTTTCATAGGGAAATTCTCCATGATCTTTTTTAGCACTATAACTTCTGTGGTTAGTGAAAAGGTACTTGGATGTAAAGGTTTTAGTTGGATGTTTATTTTTGAGTTGCCTTGGTTGGTGTAGAACCTCCTAAACCGCTGATCTCGGCGTGTACTTTTTGCCTTCGTAGTCTTAGTAGTTGTGCAGAATCTTCCGTAATAAATGATGCCTGTGACCCTGGGTCGATTAATACATGTGAAATTCACCGAAGATGTCCTTTATTCTGATAATTGCTGTAGCTAATAAAACTTCTTTTTTTCTATTTTCGGGGCTGCATGTTTCCTTAACTTATTTGGTTGATGCGTGCGCTGCCGACTTTGTTTGCTGGTGTGTTGCAAGTTTTTTGTATTCCTGGTGTAGTAATGTGTGATGCGGGTACTGACACGTTGTGCACCGTCGTATTGCGTGACATCTGATGCTGGAACTGTGATCCATGCAATTGAAACATAGACGTTTTTCTCTCACGAATGTGATCCATGCTTGTGTTGACAACCCTTTGAATTTGATGCAGTCGCCCAACTTGTTATATTGGTTGCAGTAGACGCATGCTTGCCGTTTATTCTGCCACTGGGGGTTTCATTGGGGCTGTCCTCGTGTGGTAGTATGGTGTGATTTTCTTGCCTGGTACATCGCTTCCATTGACTGGAATTTTAGTTTGAGGAATTCCATTACTTGCTCCATTAGTGGTATTTCATTTGGTGCTTTCAACGATTGTGCGAATAGTTTGTTTGTCTCTGCGTCCCATTTTCTTGCTACTATGTGGACAATAAGAGGACCCCAGGAGGCTGTTTCTACTCCTAGGTTCTTTATTGCTTCCAGACACTCATGAGTGGTGTCATGCAGACGCCTTATTGCACCTGCACCTTGTTCTTGAATAGTAGGGAGGTCTAAAATTTTATCTATTAAGGTTTTTACCATTAACCGTTTGTTGTATCTGCTCTCGAGAATTTCCCATGTTGTTTTGTAATTGCATTCTGCTATTTGAAGGTGCTGGATTAGTTTTGATGCTTCTCCTGTGATGTTGCGTTTAACGTACTGCATTTTTCTACTGTTGTTATCGTTTTGTTGGAGTGTATTATTTTGTCAAACAGGTCTTGGAACGTCATCCAATTTTCATAGCCACCGCTGAACATAGGTAGCTTTATTTCTGGCATCTTGATGCTGCATGTCTTGTCTCCAACCATTTGTATTTTGTTTCCGAGTTCGATGCTTATTTGGTCACCCCATTGTTTCGGTTTTCTCGAACTCGTTTGAAAAATAGTTGTCCTGATGTTTTGTTTCATGTACTTTGATGTGTTCGTGCAGTTCTTCAATTGCAGTCCATTGGCGCTGAATCTTGTCTTCCCATAACTTAAGTTGGACCGTGTTTTCTTCTTTCTTCAATCTTTCTTCTACTTATTGTAATAGAGCACCTAGTTGTTATATCTTGATCTCTTGTCGTTTCAATCGCTGTTCTTGTTCTTTGTCGACCCCATCGTCTTCTTGCGAGGTGGTTGTTAGATTCTTTTCCAGTTCTGTCAGATAGTTATTAATGTGATTGTATAGTTTACCCAATGTTTCAAAGTATTTTGATGTGTGGTAGTCATGATCATCTATCTGCAGTTTGGATATTTCATTATGTGTGCTGTTCGCATCTTCCCACCATGTTTCCAATGCATTGCGACGTTCATTAATGTACACCTCGTTCTTCCGTGCCGCCACATCTTCTCCATAGCCTTGCCAATTTCATTTTGGTTGTTGGTCAATTTGTTTATCTTCTCCATTTTTCGCTTTGTCTTGTGTTGTTTCTTATGTATAAAGCTTGATTTTCTTACCCACTGTCGTTATGTTTCTTCTTTCCTATAAGGGGCGTAAATCCTTACAGTTTACAGAGGTAGGTTTTCTATTGTAACTTCTTCTGGCGGTGGTTGTAGTGAATTTAATGTAGCTGGTGGTGTTGATGTCTTCAATAGGCTGATGTTCAATAGCTGCTGCCGTTGGTGGTGGATCGAAGGACCATATCTAATTCTCTGATTAGAGAGGTTGAGTATTTGGGGTTTAATGTGAGGGATACGCCGTCACTCGTATCAACTGTAGACTAGACCTCACAATCCTGTTTGAGTAATTGAATAAAAATGGGATTCATTCAAAGACTGATTTATTGGGTATTATTTACACCTTATATACAGATTTTAACATTACGTAGTTTATTGTTTGACCCAGTTAATAGGTCATGTTTATTCACTTAAGCGCCTTTTTGTGCTTACTAGTTATAATGTACATAATGTGTGTGTGTAAATTCAACCTTGCACACTTTTGTATCAGCATGTTTGTTGCAATAATTAACCTGCTTCATATTCATTCTTACTTACTTACTAATCGTTTTACATATTTCTTAATTGTTATGTTTTAATTCTAATTATATTTCTCAATTTATTACTAAAAAATTGTTAAAACACCCTGTTTAATCTACGCAAGATTAAACATGTGGTTTTAAAGTTAGAGTAAAAACACACACTTTGTGTCACCCTGTATAAAATGACGTACGCCCAATTTTCTTAAATTCAAAACATGTGCTAGATTTCATATAAATTTACCTACAATACGAAAAAAAAAGTCAAAGCGAATTTATAATAAAAAATTTATTAATGAGCAAACTTCATCAATTTTTTCGGTGGATGGATTGTTTTGCCGGTGAGTGTATTGTTGAACATAGCACTCATGTGTGTATGCGCGAGTGTATGATTGATTGCAAATCAATCCTGCAATGGATTGATTATGACTATATAAAATTGAGCACGGGATCGAATCTGCGAGTGCGAGATTTAGGTTATATCAAAGATATTTTCTTTGACGTTTGACTCTTTATGTTAAGTTCTTGTACTACTATTGTAACAGCTACAATTTTAGAACTGAACATTTAATACCACATTTATAACAAATTCTTGCACCGTATTTCTAAGGAAATTTGGGGTTAGTTCATTACATGCTGTGAGTATACGATTTTTTAACTCTTACGCTTTCTATCGCCACATTGTTATAGACCTAGAACTAAAGGTAACCTCAAAGAAAGAAATCGTTTTTTTGGAAAAATCGGGCGACCGAGGGTGACAAGCTATGGCTCCAACTCATTCTATACTATATTGAAAAATTGCATTAAGGAATCGTGTGACCAGATCCGTAGGATGTGGCCGGGCTCCGATAATTTGAAACCACACATCTTCAATATCTAAATCTTGAATCTGTGGTTCAATATTTTTGGAGAAGTTCCAAAAATTTAGTGATAAAGTTTTAATCAATAAAAGAATGGGCCACTAAGAACATTGTTCAGTATTCCAGACCATTATATCGAGTGCGGGTGAGGTTTTGCTGTTGATCGATATTAGGCATGGGCTATTATAACTTTTATCAATCGATAATCGATTACTAAAAATAATCTATTTTTTGATTAATCGATTATCAAATAGTCGATTAATCAAATAGTCGATTAATCAAATAATCGATTAATTAAATAATCGATTAATCAAATAATCAATTAGTCACATAATCCATTATTCATACTATAATTGGTTGGAGATCTGTCTTGAGGGAAATAGGATAATGATTAGATTAAATAATATGTATTTGAGTAATAGTTAAGTTTATTCTTGTGTACAATATAAAACGTAGTGGAATTAACATATAAACTAGGGCAGTACGGGCATAAAGTTTATTGTGAAATAAGAGTGGGCGATTAATCCCTAATATTTCTTCTTTATTAATCCATAATGAAATAATCGTTTTATTAAACGATCCATTAATTGTATGATCATTAACCAAGTAACCGTTTAATTAATTAGATAGTAGATTAATCAAATAATCGAGTAACCATATAATCGATTATCTTCAAAAAACTTATCAAAACTTTCGATTATAATCGATATTACTGCTTAACCCTAATCATTACTGCGTGAACAATACCTGTTACGGAGAAACAAAGGAAAGATTAAGAAGATGGATAATGAGATGTTAACTACAAATCGATAATTCTGCAAATTTGCTGTGCCATTCACAAACGATGATACATCCGCAACAAAAACTTTAACATCTCTCCATTTTAGTTTAACAAATAAAATAAATAATATTTCACAAAAATTTGTTCGTCTAACCTTATGTTCCACATAAAGATGCTGATGATTTACAAATGTATATACCTTGTATTTAAAGTTTTAAAGTCTAAGCTCTGTTGTTACTGAACTCAACGTAACATAAAACATTTAATTCCATTTTCTTCTGTAAGGATCTGGGAAAATTTAGTACCTTTTTGTCGGAACTTTGAACACAACTATCATCATTAGATTTTTTTAAGAATATAACTGATGGTTCCAATGCATGATATTGGTATCTCCGGATTAGAAATCGAGAATATATTATGTACTTGTATTACGGAGTTACTACTGTAATACCATTGAATAAGTGCAATTTTCTCTTCTTTATTGTACATTGCACACTCACTTTTGCAACTTGCAAATTTTAATGCATATGTTATTTTTACTCTTCAGTTATTAACGTAACGGATCTCATACTAATAGAAGGACCACAAGAAAGGTACGTCTTAGTGGTGGGGGGTAGATCAGGGGTCTGGGTGGGGCTAGGAGTGGGGTCGGTCTTTTCGGGGGCGTTTTTCAACCCCGGGGCGGAGTTTGAGCACCTAATTAAGGTCCTTTTGGCAATATTAAGAACCTTTTTGACAGTTTAACCACCTGATTAGGTGTGTTGGATGCTCACGTGTCCCTAGGTGAGAAGGTGTGGGTAGTAGATTAAGGCCATTTTGGTTTATTTAAGGCGGGGTTAAGACTAGATAAGGATCTTATGGCTTTATTAAGGCGGAGCTAAGACTAGGCCACACACATTCCTTTTACCTGATTGGTTGTGTATGTATTAAGGCGGAGTTAAGACTAGACCACACTCATTCTTTTACCTGATTTGTTGTACGTGCGCCCACCTCTATGGCTTCTAATAGATGCTCTCAGCAGCTGTGCTCTGATTGAAGGATTAATTCTTTGGATTCTGATTGGTTATGGCAGTAAATTTGAATTTGTATTCTAATAAGTGGGGCCCTAACGCTAATTTGCAAGACAGGTATGGGGCTACGCAATTTGGTCTCCGGCCCTCGCCCCCTCGTCGTGACTCCCTTGACGGAAAATTTGAATTTGTATTTAAGTCTCTGCATTCTGCTTGGTTATGGCGGGGAATTTGAATTTGTACTGCAATGGGTATGGGGGAAACTTGAAATAAAAGGCCCTAGCTCTAACTTGTGAGATATGTATAATATACGTCTACACCCGTTTTTAGGGCTTAGTTCGTTGTTACGTACAACGTATCATGGCTTTAATTATGAGTCATAATTAAATTTATAAATATTAACAAGTTTAAAAACTGAAATTGTACTTACAGCAGTCATTAATTCAGCCTGAATCTTCTGCATTTCAGCACGTAACCTTTGGAAACGCTCTAGCTTCAACAGTACGCTTAGTAACGTGGTAACACCTCCCCACCACCTCATCTTCAGTCAACAGCCCACTCTCAAAGATGTTTAAAGGGATTGAAATTGACAAATTCGACATTATAATACAGGCTTAGCACGAAGTGTAAACTTAAAGTGAAGATTGAGAATGATTCATTGGTTTTATGTGCTGTGCCTAATTACCCAAGGTCATTTTTCTTAAAACCGGGTTTAGTCAGGAAAGCGAGCAATGTGACGCTCAAGATACTTTCACATTCCGTATATTTAGCTAATTAGCCAACCTTCTAAAATTAAATAGAGAAATCTATATATAGCAATGTATTATGATTTCTTCAATCGGTAAAATATTAAATCAAAATAACCTTTTAGAATTACCTTATTTCTAAATGCAACTATAGGACTCTGTGTTTTATTTTACACAACACTTATTATTATCATTAGACAACCATAATAATAACACACAAATTCGTAAATACCTCTGGTAAAAATGGCCCTATATTTATAAACAGTCCTGAACAAACTGTTTTGTTTTGAAAACGGCCAAATACCCCGTGGTAAACAAACAAGCTGACTTTCATTTACAATTTTGGTAATACACAAGCGTTTTCAAGCTAACACCGATTTAAGGACGCTGTTTTATTTTAGTCACGCTCATGATAATCATTAGACAACCATAATAACAATAATATCCCACAAATTAACGTGTACACTATTGTCGAGTTTTGCATACAGTGATAAAAATACGTTTTACAGTTAAATCGGTAAAAATACCTATACAACAGCAAATATAACCAAACTTGAAATCATGCCTCTAACAATTAAATAAAGTAAATAAAATAAGGGGCAAGGGTTACATAAAAAACGAGAAATTACCAGGGTTGTTGGCGATAAAGGCATTGGACGAACGCCTTGACAAGGTAAACAGCTGCTTACAATCACAACACATTTCACTTTAGGCGTCTTGCTTATAACTGAATAATGTAAAGTATTTAGAGCCTTCCAGCCATCATTAATATAAAGTAATTATTTTCTGATTTCACTATTCAAGTACATCTAAAATCCTAATTAGCTAATTACGCGAAAGTTGGACTGCCCATGAAAATTTAAATATGTTCACGTTCTTTGCACGTGTGATTACACTTATTTTTAAAGCAGACTTGTTTGTGACGTCATCTAGTGGTGTATATTTAAACTAGCGAATTTTTTCTGTAATAGAAGTTGACGTGCTCGTTTCTCTCATCTCTCCAGCGTCCCTCTCGTCTCCCTCTCCTCTCTCGTTTCACTTGTCTCTATCGTTTTTCTCTTGTCTTGTTGGTGTCTCACTTCTCTCTCGTATCTCCCGTCTCTCTCTCCCCTCTCATCTCTCACGCTTCTCAGGTCTCTATCTCGTGCACCACGACTCGCGTCCCCATCTCTTCTCCCTCGTCCCCATCGTTTCTCGTACTTTTTTCATCTCTCACGACTCTTTCGTCTAGATCACGTCACAAACAAGTCTGCTTTTAAAAATAAGTGTAGCCACACGTGCAAGGAACGTGAACATCATATTTCAATTTTCATAGGCAGTCCAACTTTCGCGTAATTAGCTAATTAGGGTTTTACATGTACGTGAATAGTGAAAGGTTTCTATTGTGTTTACATAACTGGTGAAATCAGAAAATAATTACTTTACATTAATGATGGCTGGAACGCTCTAAATACTTTATATTATTCAGTTATAAGCAAGACGCCTAAAGGGTGTTCCATTTAAATTTTTAGCTTTTGAGTCATTTTTTGTGACACCGGAAGTCCGCCATATTGTTTTTTTATGTAAAAACTGGCGCTAATCTAACCCACCAAAATTTGAACAAAATCTAAAGACCTCGTCAAGAAGTTGCACCCGGTGTGTGTATATATATATATATATATATATATATATATATATATATGATGCACCCTATGACGGTCCATTAGAATTATGGGCAACAGTGTTTTAGTGTGTATTATTGTTATTTTGGTTTCTACGTTAAAAACGTGCATTTTACAGCGTGAAAGATAAAGCGGTAATATTCACAGGACGATTAACTGGATTCCTATGGTTCTCATCTATACTCTCAAAGTGGCTTAATTATATATAGGGTGATGGAAATTTAATGCTGAGTTTTTAAATTCGAATCTTCATAAGTCGATTTTTTCGAATGGAACACATTTATTATTTTTTCACGGACGTTGCAATGAGATTATAAACAGGACATGTACATGTTTTAATGATGCATAACCCAATTTGCCACCAATGAGCAGAAAACGGTTGCGAAGAATTCCAAAGAATCAACTAGAGTATGATCTAGTTAGTTCTGAAATAATTTTACCAAAGCGAATTACTTCAAAAAAGATAAATCAATAAATGTCCAAACCTATTTTAATGTTAATTCAGAATCCTCAACTCGTTGTACGATCTGCTTAGCACTCGGGAGGCAATGGATTCGAATCCCGTTACCGTCTACCCAGTATGAGGTTTTTTTCTGGGGGTTTCGTTATATACAGGTAGCAGCATGGTCACTGCGTATACGCATACCGTGTGCGGCTATTTAGGGGAATGTTGGGGTAGTATCTCCCCCCTCTGAACCCTAACTCCGTTCCTTCCGATCCTAGCCCGACCGCGCTTCATTCCACCATGCATACATACTTGATTTATGTATGTTATTATTATCAGCATACAGAATAAAAGTTGTGTGTTATTAATCATTAAGCAGATTTTTTTATACTTCTTCTAACTTCTTTCTGCTCATTAGTGGCAAATTGGGATACGTCTCATTAAAAACTGTGTCTTCTGTTCAAAATTCCATTGCAACATCCGTGAAAAAATAATAAAATTAAAATACCTGCATTTGAATATGTATTATGTTCCATTTCTTATAAACGATAAATTAAACTAGCACTGGAAAAACACTAACAAGAAATAACTGGTGAAGCTCAGCCTGTTTTGGAGTTTAGTATGCAATACAGTTGTTTCTCACGTCTCCTGCTGCTGTCTTCGATGTTTACCTAGTATACACTTCCACGCATTGTGAGTTAAGTTCGCGAATCTCGATCTCGTCACTAGTGTTTTTACAACTGACTGTAACTGCGCAGGATGGTGAGATTTGTTGGTGTGTGTGACTTTTCTGTGCACAGTGTGACCAATGTAACCATTATTGTATATCAGCACGTCAAGGAATGGCATGTTATCAACCTCCACTTCCATAATAAACTTGATTTTGTTGTCGTCAAAGCTCACCAGCAGGCGGTTCTAGTTTACTGTTTCCTCCTTTGGTACTTCAATCAGATGGTTGGAGTTCTTCTCGTAGGATTTCGCTTGTTCCGCATATAGTTGTAGTTGTTACGCCAGATATTTCGGTAGTTTTTGCAGTGGCGTCGCGATTGAACTGACGATTGGTCTCAAACATGCGCTTGTCCCAGAATTTTTGGCGAACCATGCAGTTTTGGATATTTTTAAGATTTTTCCCGAGGTGTCAGTTAGAGTACTTTTTCTTCGTTGATCTTGCTATTCTTGATGTTGGTCTTGGTGGTCTTCTGCAGGTAGATTCTGGAATCTGTTCTTATCGGTTGATATGCTGAGTTTACGTTCTTCATTATCACCGTAGTGCGGCCTTTGTCGACTGGAAGAATATGATGTCCTTGTTGGATTTTAACTTCCGCAGTTCTTGCACCTTGTTTTTTTGGTAGATTCCTCGTCGGTCGCCGTGTTTTCATCCATACTTGAGAAAAGTCGGGTCCTATAGATTCAGATGTGTCTCTGTCAAGTGTTGTGATTGATGCTTCAACTTCGCATTTTCTTCCACATGAATTATTTCAGATGCGATCGCAAAATTGAAACCATTGCTGAAAATGCTCCATGGTGCATCGCCCAGTTGATATTCGTTCATGCTGGACTGTCTTTTCTCTATTTCAATGGCTTACCGAAATATTAGGCGTGCTTTTTGGGAGGTACCTCGTTACGATGTTCTTCTGTGTATCACGTGGCTTTTTTCGCACTCCTCTATATTGTACTTCGTGCACTCCTTGCTCGTCGGGAGCGGGAACACGTCGCCGATCATCTTGGGGGTAAAAATGATCTCAATGCTGTTTCTTCAGGAGTTTTCCTATCTTGTCTGTCACACCCCTCACGTGACTTTGAAATAGGATGGTACTTGTCTTCATTGTCTTCGATGGTTTTTGCTCTCTTTATGTTTTTCCTGAACCAATTTCTTCGTTTCTTGTGTTCATGTCGTCGACGTACTGCATCAAAAGTTTTGATTTTTCCAGCACTGATTCCAATGACTTGGTTTCGAAGCCTTGCATGAAAATATCTGTAAGTGATGGCGACAGCGGTGATCCCATCGGTGCTCCTTCCGTTTTTTTCTTGTTGTGCTTTGCTAGGTATCTAGCTAATTCTTGTAGTGATGATCCAGTGGAACTGACGTTAGGTTGAAGTGGTATACCTTTCTTGTGAATTTTTGGTAGTCCGTAGAACTTTTTGATGACATTTCGCTTGAAATTATTTGTCGTTGAAGAGCCCCTCATATTCTGCTCTTTGATTTTATTCCTTACGGTCCTTTCTAGCTACGTTCTGGGATCTCACGAGATTGGCGCGTATGTTTTGTGCGTTAATAGGCCTTTGATTTTGTCATCGTATTCGGACTTGTCCATTATTATGGTAGCATTTCCCCGACCGGTAGTACAATTACTTGGGTGTTGTTCTTCGGTTCGCGTAGTGCTCGTTGTTTCTCTGGTGTGAGGTTTGGTTTAGGAGGCTTTGCTGTTATGATAACCCTCATGATGTCTTGGCGAATTGTTTCTGCAGTATCCGCTAGTTTCATATGATTTTTTTTCTTTTTTTTTGATTATTAATGGTACCACCGCATAGTTCAATCTTCAGTAGATTTCTTGTTTCTCCGTTGATCTGGTACGTTAAGATGTTATAAACTATTTTCCCCATATCCGGTGTTTGCAGAGGCTTCATCTGCTTGTTGCTGAGTCATATGTCATTAGTTTCAGTCCGTAACTGAGCCAGACTGTCGATGGTTTCCCATAATAATGGATGCAACCTGCTGCTGAATTCCATGTGCAGGCTCTATAATTGAATATTGGTTGTGTTCAGCATCCTTCTGGCACGAGACTTACACGTTTTGAGATGTTCTCCGTCTTGTTGCTGTGTTTGTAAAGTGTCAGATTTAGGCTCTTAGATACCACATCTTGGCATCTACATCGTTCCAAGAAAGTCAAATCATAAAGTAACTTGGTCTTCTTTGCTCGTAGTTTCTCGAATGTCATGATCTGCTGTAGAACGTCCAACCGTATAGGTACCGAGTGATGGTTTTCAGGTTTCTACGGGTGTTGGTTATGTTGTTTTTGTTCTTCTAGGTTTGTTTCTACGTTATCTGGTTTTGTAAGCATTGAACTACACGGTGGTATCATCATATGCAGCTTGGGCCTTTGAGTACCAATCTACTAGCTCATACATCAGAAACCGTTCGTTAGAAAATGACTAGGGTTATCAGAACAGCAAAGTCGCTCAGGCGAAACCTCACACCAGAGGAGTAACGAGCACTGTGAACTGAATAACAACAATTAAGTAATGGTACTATCGGACGACAAGGGAGATGCTACCGTAATAATTGGTAAATAGTAGTGGAACTTCAACGATAAACAATTTTGAGGAAGAAATCATGTCCAAATTCTACGAACTACCAAAAATTTACAAGGAAGGGTACCACTTCGACCTATCGCCAGTTCTATTGGATTACCACTACAAGAATTAGCGAGATACCTATCAAAGCAACTCCAACCGCTTACAACGGAAGCAGAATCCAGAGATTTCATCGAGGTGCTGAAGGGATACAATGTGGAACCCGCGAATCTTTTAGTGAGATTCGATGCAGTCTCTTTATTCACGTTTATCCCCATTAAAAAAGCATTGGAGGTCATCCTACGAAAATGTCAACCAACAACCGACATCAAGTCTGGTGGAACATTGCCCTAACAATATCTACTTCATCTACGGGAATCAACGATACAAATAAAGGGAAGGAGCACCGAAGGTCTCACCACTATTGCCAGTAGTTGCAAATATATTCATGCAAGACTGTGAGACCAAGGAACTAGGATCAGCACCGAAGAAACCAAAACTTTGGCTACGGTACGTCCACGACACATTTGTTATATGGACACATGGAACGAAGAAATTGGCGGAGTTCCTGAATCATCTCAATGCCAGACAGAGGACGAAATTCACGAAAGAAATGGAAAAAGAAAACAAACTGCCTTTCCTGGGTGTTCTGGTTTAGCCAAGACATATTTGCCATATGTGAGAGTTATAACAGACAAGATAGGGAAACTCCAGGAGAAACTACATTGAAAACATCTTTATCATTAACATGCTCCAGAACCCGAAGACGAAAATTCCACTCCAAGAGTAAGGAGTGTACAAATTGTCATATGGAGAGTGCGCAAAAGGCTACGTACGCAAAGAAGAATATCGTAACGCGATACTGAAGAATCTGGCAGCCTCTTCACTGGTTCGACATGTTGAGGAGACAACACACGAAATAGATTTCGATAACGGCAAGATGATAGCCAACAAAAAACACACTGAATATTTCAGGAAGCCATTGAAATTAAGAATAGACCGTCCTGCATTACTCAATACCTGGAAACCGTTTTTAAAAAAGCATGTAAGCTACCACACTGAACTACGCCCAAACAACTAGGAAGGGAAAACCAAAGGAAAAGGAAGTGGAAGTAGCGACAGGGACCGCAGTCGAAGTGAAAAGGAAAACTACAGAGAAAGTAACACCTCAACTACAAATACCACCAGAGAACAAACATAATATATGTTCGATTTGAATACAAGAAGTCGAGCATAGGTCACCTGAAAAACTTGCTTTCCATCACTTGTTTGTTCTCATACGCGAAACTGTTTTACACGAGGGAAAATATTTTAGTCAGTTTTTCACAAAATTAACGGACGGATCCTCGCATTAACCTTCAAACCTCAAACGTATCCACTCACTATTCTTCAAAAGATGTCGATACCTACTATATTTCATAATATTTTCAAAGAAAACTACGGCATCAACAAGATGCGCATATGTCATCGTCAAAATGACTTAAACTGACGATACTCGCAAGAGAAAACTCAATTTCTACTTCCAATAAACTGATTTACAGAGAAAACGAAAAAAAACAAACTTATTACACAAAGTTACAAGTAAAAGTTAAAACTAAAAGATAGGTTCACATCTTACAACATGACTGTAAATTAAAACATTTAATAAAGAACTTTAAACTTATACAGGGTGCTCTTTTCTTAAGTTATGCAAACTTTTTAAAAAGTTGATAATAAAACGAGATACTGATATACCACATAAATTGTTAATGCTCATTTGAGCCCAACAAAGTAGTTAAATTTATTGGTTGGGGAAGTGACTGATTCATAAAGGCTCTTTTTGTTTTGAAAACCCCATTTTGATAACAGCAAACTTATTGTACAAATTTCATGTGCTTTCGTAAGTTAATTTTCTATATATTGTACTTTTTCTATATTTTTCCTGTACTATCAGATAAAGTTTTGTGTGTAGATTTTGGAAGCCTTCTTTTCGTTTCTTAAGGAAATATATATGCAATATAATGGTTGTAGAATACTGAATTAAGAACTGCCCCATTGTGAGCAATGAAGAAATCTATTTAGACAATGTTGAGTAAGTATAGTTTATGAAATAATAATTTTTTTTAGTAACCTACACAATTACTAGTGATGACAACCTTAAGAAATAAATTAGGAACAATAAATTTCTCAGAAATATTATCAGATCGTGAAACAATATCTCATACAATGAAAGCCATGCATGATGAAGCTTCAGATCGTTGGGTTGTGAAGGTTGAACGAGTTGAAATGTAAGTATCTATTCTCAATGTTTAATGGAGATAATTAACTTTACATAACGTGTTTTGCACATATTGTTTGGTACTTATATTTTGACTATCTTAATTAGAAAAGACATGTTTCTCAATACATCTCCAAAGAGGCTATGGCTGTTGAAGCTGAAGCATCATGTCAAGCTAGAGCTAAAGTAATTGCAGCTGAAGGTGAAATGGAAGCTTCTCGTGCCTTAAAGGAAGCTGCTGATGTTATTGCAGAAAGTCCACCTGCTTTACAAGTAAGTATAATTTGCCTTCTTTACACATGATTAATATTAATGTTTTTCCTCTTTTTAGTTGAGATACTTACAAACACTTAACACAATATCATCAGTGAAGAATTCAACTATCATTTTTCCATTGCCAATCGATATTCTTTTCCTGGGTAATGATCCTTATTTTCATTTTCTAATAATTTATACAAACTATTGAAGGCTAGGTATGTGTATACTTGAAAGCAGATGTGTGGGAGTTAGAAGGTAAGAGCCCAATTTAATCCAGGCATTTAAAGATTGACCTCAAACCCTTTTTAGCAGGAACACAAAATAGTGTAAAAACCCGCAAACCATATATGCATTCATCCAAGGAAGTGGTAGTGTATAATACTCAATATCTAACAGTCAATAGAATAGTGGAATGTAATAATTTCTGTAAGGTTTAATTCTAGAAACAGGGAACAGTTATATGCCCTTCCATTTATTTTTGTTTTTCTTTTGTTGAATACTTAAATAAAATTCAAATTGAAGAAATTCAACTATCTTCTAAGATTCTTTGGAAATGGTCACCTCTAATAATTTTTTCACATACAGGTTGTTACTTTTTGTGGTGTACCCTTTAAACAAGGTTTAGTTATAACTTTTAAGAACTTTGTGTAACACATAAGATAACGAGTTTATTTGGAATATACTCATAGATGGGGAATTGGGTTTTTTAGAAGAAAATTTTATGAACATATACTGTTTGTAAATTAAAGAATGCAGAGGTGTTTAAGTACAAAATTTTTGGAAAGTGCAGAAACTTTTTTTATTATAAGGTTCATTTTGTGTTCTGGTAAATTTCTAAAAATTTTTTAATTTATTAAATCTAAATAAAAAGTTTACCCATAGGATTTAACCTAGTTACTTTTGATTCACGCTAAATCTACATGGTTAATAAGAGAAATTTTTTTATGAGAAACTGTGTAAATTTAAAATAATGAGATTACAATCAAAATTTTTTGGAAGTGAGCTAAATTTTAATGTGCATGACTGTATGTGGTGTCCAAATAAAATTTATTATACAATGTACAGTTGAAATAATGATTCTTTTATGTCCAACATTGGAATGGATATATTTGCCATTTGGTCTTTAATGGAGTTTTGAATGTGTAGATCAATGAAATTTATTATTATTATTTGAATTATTAAATTTTAAATGTTGAATGTAGTGGTACAGAACTATAACTGTAATAAATTATTCTTAATTTTCTGAGGTAAATTTTATGAATTTAGATTTGTGATAATAAGCTGTAGAAGAAATTCACATTATATTTGTGTAAGTCTTGGATTATGTTGATTTTAAGGTTAATATGATCACCAAAACATTCCCTAAAAAAAATTATCATTAATTATGAAGAAGTTAATTAAGAAAGTATTATGTTTTAAAAGTAATTCTTAAATTGTTAGGATAGCTTCTTAAAATCAATTTTGTCTTTAATCCTTTAAGCTTTGAAACTTGTATGAACATACCCAGAACATTTCTTTAGCTACAGCTTATTGACTCTGATGTTGGAAATGACTAAGTGGCAGATGAGACGTAACTGTAGAGCTCTTGCAAAATAATTAACCTAATATGACGCGCAATGCTTAAGTACTCTCATATTAAGTAATGCGAATATTTGTTTAATTTGAATCAGTTGGAAACTGTTTAAATTTATATAAATATAGTGACAAATCACACGAAATTGTTTCTTTCATTTGGCAAATCTTCAAATTTAAATGATTATTCTTACAAACTCTAAAGCACTGTGCCACTATTCCAATTCCATTTACTGAACAAAATAAAAATGTTACCCTTTTTCTTTTTTGATTTTCATAATAATGTTAAAGTTCTACCAACGCTATAGCAAAATTTCACCTTGCCCTTGTCCCAGTGATAAAAGGAGTTCATCTATACCAAATTTACTGTATACTTAAATATTGGTTTAATAAAAATAAATTAAATTCTCACCAAATTTAAATAACTGGAATCAAACCATTACCCAAAAATAATCCTTTTTATTAAATTAAATAGGATTAATTTTTATTTGCTTATTATAAATACCTGTTCGAAACTTTTGTACACAAACTTTTTAATAACGTCTGGTATCTAAACGATTACGGAAATGTAAACCAAAGGTGATGTCATCTTTACCTATTGCCAACATATCGTAATAACAATGCTGTGCGTTGTAAACCATACCAAAAGTTGAATTTTCCTTCTTATAAATTTATCTTCATGAAATTGAAAATCCGTTTATTGCATTTTCTCGAAAGTTCATATAAAAAATGTAATCAAAACTTAGATCTGCATTAAAAGCAAAACGCAACCATAAAATGAAAGCGTACGTAAAAGTAGAATTAAAAGGTAATTAAAATAGAATTAAATGTGCAAGAAAATAAGTGCCTGCAAAGAGCAAATGTTAAAAATTTCAATATAAGACGAGTTAAGTATATCTTGCCATTAAATCAATGGCACTTTGTACAAAATTTAGGTGGAAATCCAAAAATGGCTTCCTGCATCGAACAGTGTACCACAAGAAATGAAAAAAATTGGCGCATAGGAAGGGATGATGACGCGTTGCGCGAAAATATGAGCAGAAAAAAAATAATTTAAAGAAGTGGGAGCATAAACCCTTAAGAAGATCTGCACTAAGTTGCACCAAAATGCAAATTAAGTTGCCTACCACAACTTATAAATCATTAATAATTAAAATGTTTCTTATATTTACAACTAAATGAACGAAGAACGTAAATTACGGTATATTTTAATATAACTCAAAATGGTTTGTTACAATACCATGCATGAATATGTTTTATGGGCTTTTAAAAATAGTGGTGTACAAAATCAGGCAAATAGAATATGGCAGTCATATCAATGCACCGAATAATTTGTGGTTCAAATGGGCATCACCGGTGATTCACTAAAGTCAAGTCATGCATGCTAATCTGGAAAAGTAGTAAATTTTGCTTTGTCATATTTATTTTCAATATATTTTATTACGTAGGTTACAACTTAATTTTTTTATAAACGACAACGAAAAAGAAATACCACAAAAAAATAAGCTTATAATAACATAGAAGTATCAAATTAGTGTCTTTTTTGGAAGCATTCCAAACATAACGCGGGTGAATTTGGACACTCGTTACAGAAAGTGGAATCCAGTATAGCATTTTTTGCTGCTATTTTGGATTTTTTATGAAGTCCATATTATAGGTCATAACACCCGACACGTCTGTTTCTCATTTTTCGACTAGCTTTAGTTTTTTTAACCACCTGCTTCAATACGTGTTTGTTTTGTTTCTTGTTTTTATTTACATTATCTACGATATCCCCAGCAAACCTGCCACAATTGCTTCTCTAAAATCTGCTATTTGAATTTTTGCTTGTTCGATAGTTGCTATAAGATAAGAGCGTTAACAACGGACGTACCAAATAAATATTCAAACGCTACTCTATGGTACCATCTTAGGGATTGGCGAAGCGCAGTAAAATAAGAAGCCAGTTGACCCGATAAGTCAATAGCCATCTTAAACTTATTATAAAACACAATAGCGTCTGGCTTATAGACAATTTCTCCTTTGCGATTATTTTTATTTGTCTTGACCATGTTTAGAGTATGCCTCTTACTAATAAACCTAACCGATCTTTTGTCTTTCCAGTTGCAAATATCTTTGTCTTTACTTTCTTTTCCCTTAATATCGCCTTTTTTACATTTTCTTTTCATCCAAAATTTTCCTTAGTACTGACTTCACAAATTTTCGCAATGTACCAACGCTGCGTTTTTTTTCCAATAGCACATATGCTAGTTTGAGATTATTATAGTAGTTGTCTGCCACTAGAGTCCGTCCAATATCAAGATAATCCTTTATTAAATTTAAAACCACTGCGTTACTACTACGTCCTGCAGTTACCGTATTATTTTTCCCTTTATAAATGTATGTTTCTTAGGTATAGTTTGAAGATTATCACTCCATATTTCAATGCTTTCCCTGGAATATACTGCCTAAATAGTAACCGACCCCTGAATGGTACCATTGATTCATCAATTGATACTACCCCTTCCGGAACTTTTAATTGTTTAAATTTTTTGTCAGTGCATCTGTAAGAGGTTTAATTTTATACAAGTGGTTTTCTGTATTCGCTGTCTCATTATCAGCAAAATGGAGGAACCGCAATAAGTCTTGGAATCTACTTCTCGCCATAATATGTCTCGAACGAAACAATGACAATACAGAAATAATCTGATATTTTTGGCAATTTAGACAGTTCCCTATACAATAAAATCGCATAAAAATATTGCCATTTCTTCAGTAGAAATATCTTTCCAGTTTTGTTTGCATCTTCTAGCATTCCTATTTGTCTCCAACACCATCAAATCTTCAATATCTGAATCCATGATAAGTCTGAAAATATCCACAGGTCTTAATTTAGAAGGGAAATTTATTTTGGCCAAATCAGTAAAAGCAATCTGCTTCAAAGATGTTCCATCTATTTCATTCCATCGACTTATGGTCGGTTGATTGGTATCTTCTTCTTTTTTAATTTTTTTTCGACCTTTTTGATTCAGAGAAAGGCCTCCGCGGGGGGTTAGTCACTTTCTAAGCCTCTTCTGCCCACTTCTTTCTCCAAGCCTTTGTCTTCATTCCTGTACTGCCATCTCATTCTGGATGGCGAATTCATGATCTCATCTGACTATTTTGTCCCACGATATGATCCTGTTTTCACAAACATTGACTGATCTTCATTAAAAATATTTTTGAGCTTTTCATCTTGCTGCTCACACCGTCTCTTATATACACTACATCTATTGACTTATCTCCTTAAATGCTTTAACTTGCTGATATAAACATTTACATTTCCTTCATGTGCAGGCTCTTTAAGCAATGTATTTATTTCTGATTCACGAATACTCGGTGACAGATTCTCCAATATCTCATTTTCATCTAAAAATAATGTAATAGTCATTACATCAGATCTTGAGTTCTATATACATACTTTTATCAGTACAATCGGAATTTAATTCTTGTATACCAACGTTACTTTGCTTTTCATCTGATGCATTTTCAGTACAAGCTCCATCTCTTCCTGCTTGCTGACTATTTGTAATTTCAACGGTTTTTGTTGGCAAATCTGGAATGGCCTCCACGCTTAACAATCTTCGATCATCTTTTCGTTTTCTCTCAAATTGTTTCTCAGAAAAATGGACCCACCCAGTTGATGTTTCAAATCATTGCATACAATAATTAGAATAGTTACTTCACAAATCATGGACAAAAGATTTATATCGGTCCTCCCAATACAATGGATTCAGAAATTCCTTCTTTCTGAATTTTTTTTCACTTAAAATAAATAGATAATGTAGTGGACTTTATAAATAATGATTAGGTTATATGCTAACTGGATGGTAACCTAAATAGCCGAAATCCCTTTTCTGTCCTGTTTTTACACTGAGGCACGCACCACCCGGACATTGTGATATAGATAAGTAATTATTATTCAAGTTTACAGAAAATACATTATTATTTAATTAATTAACCGCCCATTTAAAGCGGTGACAATAAAGAAAAGAGGAGCGATTCGGTTGGCCCGCGTTATTTATTTCTGAGAAAACAAATTCATTAACCAAATATTCAGAAAGAAAAGGAGCCAGAAATAAATAATTGAGTCACTAAATCTTCCTCGCAACCTAATTTTGATTAAAAAAAATCTTTTATGAGAAAAGAAATATTCAATTTTATACAGTAAAAGTAATAATTTCTACACATGTAATTTAACATCAATGATACCATGTAGCCACTTCCATTTTCCTAAATTCTTGTGACGCGCATACTTAAATAATGAAACTCGTCTGTTGCGCAGCTCGCATTTACATTAAAAATAAATGGTAGTGTGAAGCCCAATACGTAAACCAATTAATAAGTAGGACTGTAAATATCGCCTCAATCAGATAATGAAACTCCCTTGATGGCAGAGTATAGGCTTAAGAAGGTAGTACGATATTAAATCAACCATCCTAACAGGCTGTTAACTAGCGGTTATTGATCATATTTGTAGATACCATTTAGTTAAGGTGAGCATTTATACGGTCGTTAACCCTAACAAAATTCTATACCTTAATTCATATACCTACAGTAATGGTAGTAGTAGACAAAATAATACAGATAAACTCTCTGACCTTATTGGATGACGCGAGTTCTTACTCTAACAATGGGGTTGTAACCAAAGCAGGTGCAGCACTCCTGGTGTGATATGTGCAATGGTTTGTTCTGAGTAGAATCAACTTCCCATTTGAGTTACCGCAATGTTACACATGAATAGTAGGTTCAAGAAGAATAATTTTCCTTCTAACTCCCAAATCTATTGATAATCGCACTAAGTTGTAAGTGCGATAAATATGAAAACGCCTGCTAGGTTCGAATCTAAAGCTTTATACCTGTAGATTGTATGGTTCCGTTCCCCTTATTGGACACGATTGAATTGTTTAAAATCCGAAAGCTTGCGATCAATAGGAATAGACAATTTTAATTCTATTGTTTTGAAATCTTTACTAGTATCCGAAACAATTCCGTTTATTAGAGAAAGTGTAAAAGAAATCACAGAATTTTCGTAGCGTCTAATATGGGAGAAGAAAGTGAAAAATTTTTATCAAAATCAATTTGTGATCTATTAGATGTATATTCAATAAACGATTTTCCCATTGGCTATTTGATACATTAAACATCGCTCTTACGAGAATTTCGTAAACTAACCTAAAGTATTGGTAATTAAAATATTATTAATTTTATTAAATACATAAATAAAGTTTACTAGATTGAACCTACGACCTGTACTTGTAGATACCGCGCTAAAACTGCGCCATCAAGTTCAAGAATCGATGTAAATTTTGTCTTTATGTATGTAGAACTTGTAAATTCTAAATATAATGAGATTACAATCAAATTATTTATATTAATGAATGTGACTGCAATATCGGATTCCACATACAAAGAAACTTGACAATATTAAATTATTATAATTTTTGATTGTAATTCATTACATTTGAATTTACATCGCTCTAATACATAAAGTAAATTACATCGATTGAATTATAGTTTTAATTTAAAAACAATATTAATTATGAAAATTTTTATTTATTAATAAATAATAATAATTTTTAATTACATATTTACCTTTGAACTCATTCGTTCATAACAAAAAACTTATAATAAAGTATTGGTGTTTACAACCATTGTATAGTAGAGTTTGGCTAGACGCCGAAATATGTCATACCTATTTACTTTTGGTAAAAATGATTAACATTAACCGGATTTTTGTTAAATTACACAACTGAAGACATGTAAATTACTGCAATGTTTTTCATCAACGAGTGTACGAATTGTGCGTTTAGTACATATCGACAAGAAGTTAAAATAGATAATTGTATAGCAATTAACAGAGTTACGCACAAATAAATCTTTGGATGTTACAAACTTCACTCAAATCCTACCCGAAGTGAACTTTTTATTTATGTATTTAATAAAATTAATAATAATTTTTAATAGCAAATAAACTTCTGTACACCATTTGACAATTGTCAAATAGATCGTCAACTGTCCAGCGAAGAGTCACCTGTCATATGCCTGTCATCCGCCATTTTGATTCCAAAATCTATCTTCTCTCTCTAGCACATGGTCCATACGTATTGCGGTACTTTGTACATCTAGTGACTTTAGTATTTTGAAATGCCCAGCGACATCTGTTTAGTGAAATCTGTGTTTATAGCTCGACATCACCCTCGATATCGGAAGGAATTTGTACAAAATATTTGTCGGTATAGAAGCAACCAAATCTCATATCGATCCAGCCAACGTGTTAAGCAAACTTAGCCAATAAAAGTTAGTTTTTGATATTTTTACATTACGTCTTAAGAAAAGATGGCAAAGTCACCTTAGGTGAAAATGATACATCAAGACCTGCTATTACAGATCTAGCATGATCATTATCCAACTTTTCAAATTAGTTTCGTCTACCAACATATAAAATAAGTTGTGCCAATGGTGCGTAGAGATTTGGTAATTATGTGCACGTTACAGTACTGCAGGACATTAATGTAGTATCACCTTGCACTAAAGACCTAAGTTTTCTAATACAGTTCAGGGTTTTTAAACCTTACCAATTTAATATACATAAACCCAAATTTTTTATTCAGCAAAGGATCCCAAAACTTTCTTTATCCAAAAAATTTTTTTTGAAACAGTTTTTTTTATGAGGGGAAAAAAAGGTTGGATATTGTCTAATAATCGCCAGACGCCTCCGTTTTGTGGCTCCATGCCCGATATGTGAGCACTAATTGTCAAACCGATTTCATGTGACGTTTTGATTAAGGTCATTATTCCCTCAAGCACTTCACTTGAACAACATGAGTTTCCCGTAAACTCATAAGCCACTGTCTGTTTCCACCTGCTGGATACTTCAGCCATCATAAATACAAGTGCATGCGAGGAATGCTTGTCATAACTTCCAGATGTATTTTTCAGAGTAGGTTGGCCCACTGTCAGTCTAAGAGAATGGTTGTATTGCAGTCCAGGTTTAACTGCCATCTCATCAATCAGTAGATTGGCTTCCTTTTCCTCTGGTTGGAAACTTGCAATCTTAGAAAAATAAACATGTCATGATAATATACATGGTAACGCAACCACTACCACTTTCAGTTGCATAAGCTTAAATAATTATGCCATCCTGCATACCAGCTCCAAATTTCAAGTTCCTAATACGATGTTGTATAGTGTGTATACTTGGATCAGGAAGGTTTTGTTTTCTCAATTCTTCATAGCCTTTTTGCCACAGATTAAGTATAACTTTAGGGCTTTAGTCAAAGTTTCTTCTGACTATTTTGTCCCACGATATGATCCTGTTTTCACAAACATTGACTGATCTTCATTAAAAATATTTTTGAGCTTTTCATCTTGCTGCTCACAACGTAACTATACGCAACCCAAAACCAATTAATCCTAGAGTAAATTTTAAATAATTAACTGAAACGTTTCCTTTGCTTAATGAGACCTTTCATTGTGTGTACTGAAGAAAACATACATTCTCGCTACCACAAGCGTTTTAGATAACCCACAAAAAAAAATTAAACAGAATAGTGACTAACACTTGCTGCAGCTTACACAAATAGTATAATTATTCCCTGAAATTATCATATAGATAAGTAATTCTTATTGAAGTTTACAAAAAACACATTATTATTTAATTAATTAACCGCCCATTTAAAGCGGAGACAATAAAGAAAAGAAGAGCGATTCGATTGGCCCGCGTTACTTATTTCTGAGAAAACAAACTCATTAACCAAATATTTAGAAAGAAAAGGAGCCAGAAATAAATAATTGAGTCACTAAATCTTCCTCCAACCTAATTTTGATACAAAAAATCTTTTATGAGAAAAGAAATATTCAATTTTATACAGTAAAAGTGATAATTTCTACACATGTAATTTAACATTAATGATACCATGTAGCCACTTCCATTTTCCTAAATTCTCGTGACGCATACTTAAATAATAAAACTCGTCTGTTGCGCAGCTCGCATTTACATTAAAATAAATGGTAGTGTGAAGCCCAATACGTAAACCAATTAATAAGTAGGACTGTAAATATCACCTCAATCAGATAATGAAACTCCCTTGATGGCAGAGTATAGGCTTAAGAAGGTAGTACGATATTAAATCAACCATCCTAACAGGCTGTTAACTAGCGGTTATTGATCATATTTGTAAATACCATTTAGTTAAGGTGAGCATTTATACGGTCGTTAACCCAACAGAATTCTATTCCTTAATTCATATACAGTAATGGAAGTAGTAAACAAAATAATACAGGTAAAAATCTTATTGGATGACGAGTTCTTACTCTAACGATGGGGTCAACCAAAGCAGGTGCAGCACTCCTGGTGTGATATGTGCAATGGTTTGTTCTAGAGTAGCCAATCCAACTTCCCATTTGAGTTACCGCAATGTTACACATGAGGGATAGTAGGTTCGTAAGAAGAATAATTTTTCCTTCTAACTCCCCAAATCTATTGATAATCGCACTAAGTTGTAAGGTGTGCGATAAATATGAAAACGAGCCTGCTAGGTTCGAATCTAAAGCTTTATACCTGTAGATTGTATGGGTTCCGTTCCCCCTTATTGGACACGATTAAATTTTGTTTAAAATCCGCAAAGCTTGAGATCAATAGGAATAGAAAATTTGGTAGGAATTCCTATTGTTTTGAAATTTTTTACTAGTATCCCAAACAATTCCGTTTACTAGAGAAAGTCTAAAAGAAATCACAGAATTTTCATAGCGTCTCCAGTATGGCGGAGAAGAAAGTGAAAACATTTTATCAAAATCAATTTGTGATCTATTAGATGTATATTCAATAAACGATTTTCCATTGGCTATTTGATACATTAAACATCGCCCTCTTACGAGAATTTCTAAACTAACCTAAAGTATTGGTGTTTACAACCATTGCATAGTACAGAGTTTGGCTAGACGGACATATGCCATATATGCCATTTGGTAAAATTATTAACGTTAACCGGATTTTTGTTAAATTACACAACTGAAGACATGTAAATTACTGCAATGTTTTCAACACTGAGTGTACGAATTGTGCGTTTAGTACATATCGACAAGAAGTTAAAATAGATAATTGTATAGCAATTAACAGAGTTATGCACAAATGAATTTTGGATGTTACAAACTTCACTCAAATCCTACTCGAGGTGAATTTTTATTTATGTATGCAATAAAATTAATAATAATTTTTAATAGCAAATAAACTTCTTTACACCCTTGACAATTGTCAAAGAGATCGTCAACTGTCCAGCGAAGTCACCTGTCATATGTCTGTCACCCATCATTTAATTCCAAATTCTATCTTCTCTCTCTAGCACATGGTCCATACGTATTGCGGTACTTTGTACATCTAGTGACTTTAGTATTTTGAAATGCCCAGCGACATCTGTTTAGTGAAATCTGTGTTTATAGCTCGACATCACGCTCGATACCGGAAGGAATTTGTACAAAATATTTGTCGGTATAAACAAGCAAATCTCATGTTGACTCATATGGTAGCCAACGTGTTAAGCAAACTTAGCCAATAAAAGTTAGTTTTGATATTTTTACATTACGTCTCAAGAAAAGATGGCAAAATCACCTTAGGTGAGAATGTTACATCAAGACCTGCTATTACAGATATAGCATGATCATTATCAACCTTTCAAATTAGTTTCGTCCACCAACATATAAAGTAAGTTGTACCAATGGTGCGTAGATTTGGTAATTCTGCGCACGTTACAGTACTGACGGCATTAATGTAGTATCACCTTGCTCTAAAGACCTAAGTTTTCTAATACAGTTCATGTGTTATATATCGTTTATCTTCAACTTTAACTATAGCACTAACACAATTTCATTTATTTTCAGACTAAAGGCATAACTTCCTACTACCACTTTCTTCTATCCAAAACGCCTGTTTTGATTTTACAATGAAACGCCGATGTTGGCTCCATGAACTCGACACGCTAAAAATAAACACCACCTCCGGTAAAATGAGTAACAGATTTGATGCCCTAGATATTGAAGAAATGCCCAAAAAGTGAATGACTATGAGACAGACCCAGCTACAACGAACAATCAAAATAATAAGAAAAGTTATCCTCCACCCGTAGTATTAAAGGAAAACCCCAACAAGGTAAATAATTAATCGTATACCTTAAAGCGCAAAACATCGAAAATTTCACATCAAGTATCATAACCAAAGCACGAATATATTTGTACACACCAAAGGAAGTATGAAAACTAAAAATCTTGTTAAATGAAGCTCGAATATCATACAAATACCGCAAAAGAAGATAAAGCGTGTAACAAACTCTTTACGTTTGTTAATAAAATTTACGTTTATTTAGGCAACTTAACATGCATTGCGTGCAGCGTGTGTTGCATATCATAATGCATAAAATATGCATTTAATTATTGTAAAATAAACTCGTACGCATACTGTTCGCACATTTGATTCACATGTGCATGCGCAAAGATTTCTGTATGTAGCGATTCTTTGTTGATATTTTAAGGCGGATGTTAAATTTTTAACAAGTGCTGTATAATTTTTATGGCAAGTTTACTTGAAAAGCTATTATACAACAATTTTAGATGATTGCTTTTTCAGGTACTTTTTTATTTACTTTTACTTTACGTTTTACTTTATTTTATTAATCCGCATAATTACTTAACCAATTGCATTTTACCGTTAGTTGCTTTATGGTGTAATTGCGTTCAACCAATAATGACGCAATAACCTAGAATAGGAACGTTATTTCAACAATAAGAGAATTATACAATGTCATACGTGTCAAGTCTGGGGCCACACGACTTCCAACTGCCATCCAGAACCAGCTTGTTTAAAGTGCCCATAGGACCATTGGACGAGGGACTGTACTAAAACATATAAGCAAACACCAGCTAAGTACGTCAACTGCGAAGAAGATCGTTCGGCAAATAGAATTGATTGTCCAGAATACAAAAGAAAAATCAAACCTTTGGATGCTAAAAAGCAACACAATAAGAAGGTAATAACAACTAATGTACCAGATCTATACAATGAAAAACAGTTTCTAAAACCGCACCATCCCCGAACACGTAAAACAATTATTATGGGCGACTTTAATGCTAGACACATGAACTGACGCTGCAACAGAAACAACCTAAATGGTCACACATTGAACGAATACATAGAAAACAATAACTTAAACCTTCTGTACACAGATAATCAAAATCATACTATAGTAATCACGTCTTGCAAAGAAATCGATTGGAAAGCTTTGAAACAATCCCTAGAAAAAAACATAATGATCAATAATAAATTAGAAACTGCAACGGACATAGAGACTGCAGTAGAGGAATTCAAAAATGCAATACAAAAAGCAAAGGACGCACGTACTACTCAAGTAAATCCACACAAGATCGACGTACCTTCCCACGTGACACAATTAATCAATATAAGGAATAAAGCAAGAAAGCGCTGGCAAAACATGAACGAATCAGGTATTAAAACACAAGTAAATAATTTAAATAAACAAATTAAAGAAGAAGTTGACGAATATAAGAATAATAAATGGAGCCAGGTGCTGGAAAGATTCCCTCCGGGGGATAATACACTCTGGACAATAATAAAAAGACTAAAGAAAGCTATCGACTCCATACCTTCAATTACGAATACTAACGGATAACCAGCGGTCACTAACATGGAAAAAGCAACGGTACTAATAAAGTTCCGAGGCCGGATCAAATTGAATACAGAATACTAAAAAAAAACTGACACTGAAGGCTTTAGCCCAACTCATGTACATTACAAACGCAGTTTTAAAGTTAAACTACTTCCCGCAATCCTGGAAATGAGCCGTTATAGCAACAATACTCAAACCTAACAAAGATCATTCACGTCCTAATAAGTATAGACCTATTAGCAGCTTAATTAATACCATAGCAGAGGTAACTGAAAAAAATCATGTTAAGTAGACGACAAATATGAAGTCAAACTGAAAATAACAAAAGACTATCAATTTGGATTTAGACAACGACACAACACTACACAACAGCTGGCAAGGATAACAAACGATATATCACAAAACTTTAACAAAAATAAAAGTACAGCAATTGTATTATTAGATATCCAAAAGGCATTTGACACTGTATGGATAGATGGATTAATCTATAAAATGAAACAAATAAAATTCTCGACAAATATAAACGCACTCATATCTAATAAGTCGTAAATTCACAGTGAAAATTAATAACAAAGACACTGACACAAAAACCATAAATGCAGGTGTACCTCAAGGATCAGTGTTTGGACCGAGGCTATTCAATCTCTACATCATTCCTGAATTCAAACAAGCAAAACTTGTACTCTACGCAGATGATACTGCTACTTACGCCCACTCTACAAATTTATCATACATGCTCACCAAATACTACGATAAATGGAAAATTACAAGAAACCCGGAAGAAACAGAACTTATCGTCATCACGACAAAATTTACCAATAATAGAGTATTCACACGAATTAAAATAAACAATAATCCTATTACTCTTTCTAATAGTGTAAAATATCTCGGCGTTCACCTACACAAAAGATTTAAACTTCCATCAGCACCCATGTAAAACCATACAAAGAGCACTCAAGGCCGTTCGAATATATATGCTCTTCTATCAAAAAATGCATCTACTAACAAAAAGAACAAGATGCTGTTACACACAAGTACAATCCGCCCGATATTAACATATGCAGCGCCAATATGGTGTGGAACAGCAGAACACTGCAAACAAATTATTACAAATAATGCAAAACAAATGCCTTCGACTAGTAAACAACGCCGACCGATACACTAAAATAAAAGATCTACACGAACAACCACAAACTGAAACAATACCGTGTAAAGTGGTAAATATAGGTTTGTTTAAATCATCTCACAATGTGAGAAATTATTAATTAACCAATGGTACATTCTGTATTTATTAATGTAATTTCCGTCTATATCTTTCCTTTGTTGTCATACTTCATAAGTTAAATCAAGAATTTTATTGTACGAAAGTACATAGTTACTCCCTCTATACGGCAATGGCCGATCTCGCAATGGCATTAACTACTCAAAGACAGATTACTGTTAGTTCATGGAACTCTCGCTAGATGGCGGCATATTAGGACATTAAAAACCCACGTTTGGATTTGATTTAACTTATCTATCGGTAAAAAAGCTATCGATAATAACAATTTTTGGTTTTAAAGAAACTATTACGTCTTCTTTTTCCTTCTGACGATCGCCATTTTTGCAACGCGAGGAAAATTTTTCTAAAAATTTCTTCGAACGATTATATATCGGATGTAATTTAGAAGAAACCTTTACAACAGAACATATTTGGACTTTTCTAAACTTTCTGTACAAATTTTTGTTTCTCGCAAGATCTTTCTTTGTTAGCGATTGAAGGCGTAAAACCAACACCAAATTACTGATTCTTCCGATCAACTACTGGAAGGTATTTCATACCATTTCAATGTGCCCTTTCTGTAATCGTGAAGTGTAATGGATGTTAAATTCACCTTATGCAATACTTACCTACCTTCCTCTTTTAGTGTGTTTGGCACTTTCTGTTCTATACTGCTGGGATCGTGATTACTTGGAACTGGTAATCAGACCGGGAAGTTAAATTGATATCTATTTTGTGGACGTTCTACCACTACCTTCATGCTGCTTGGATTCGTCTACACGAACTTTACTACTGTATTAATATTAGGGTAACCATTTACAACCTACAAAAGGTCAGACTGTTATTATTATCTTTCGCTTGATCTCAACTTTCTACCATATCGTCGCTGTACGTGCAGCTGCTCGACACTGATTTAAATAACGTGATACTAGTTAGAATATAAAAGCATGAAATCAACTAGTATAATTATCGTATTATCTCACGTACCTTAGATGAATTTCAGACTTTGCAAATCAACGTGACTGTCAAAATTACACCTGCTAGTACGTATTAATGATTCAGGAAATGATGTAACTATTGTTCGGATCTGTGCTTAAGTGTTGTCCATAACGTCACTTTATAATAATACTGTTTGATAAAATCTGGACCGCACCCATTGGTATTTGCAGATAACTTCCATATTACTGCACAGTAGTTCAGCTGCGTACAAACCCTTACGATTATTACGTTGCGCGACGGGAGTTGCGTCATAGTAGCTGCCGTACTATTAATATTTATTTTTTTGTTATACGTACGAATACGTATTTCACTCCCTTTTTATTTAATTTGAACGCGGTTGAACTGCGATTTGGTTTAACTGTTACGTACATTTAATTCTACCTCACTTTGTTACGCTGTATACGTAACTTTATTTATAATATGCTGGGTTATTATTTTTGAAGTATTGGAACGAATTAAGTAAAGTTCCTGCTGTTATTAATATTATCACTTTAACAGTTTACTGCTTATATTTAATCTTTTGGGGGAACGTTCAGTTGCCTGTTTGGCTTAATTTTTGCTTTTTGTTTTCGCTCCAGTGGCTGGTACGAATCACTCAGTTACTAAATAAATAAAGGTGCAAACTGAACTGTCCTTTCGACAAACATTTTGTAATTAATTTAGGATTAACGAATATTTTAACTATAATACGGTTTCTTTGGGTATTGTGCAACTACAGTAAGTAGATTTATTAAGTTTGGGTATTTTTAAACGCTAGCTAACGTTATATTTTTCTTTCAGTTCAATCCAAATGAAAGGTCTTTCATTGTAGAAAGTGAAACGGTTAAATTTAAAAATTCAGTTTAAACATTAATTTTCTGCGGGTTTAATTTTAAAGAACCTGTTCGGCTTGCCGTAGGACCAACATTTTACTTTTCGTGAAGCTAAGATCTAATTCTTTTGTTTAAATATACATTTTCTCATTTCCCTTCGTGCTTTCCTTCTTTTTAATTTCCCTGCTCACCCCTCCTATATCGTTTATCCAGAAATCGGGATAACTGTGAGTTGTCTTGTGCGGAGCGGCTTCTGGCGCCTAAGCTTACAACCTGAATTTTTTACACCCCGCCCAAACCGTTTGAGTTAGACGGTTTGATTTTGAATATCTACAGGTGAGTAAAGAACCATTTTCCTTTTACCTACGCTTCCCACTTAAACACGTGGCAACCGGAGTACGTAACAAGAACAGCACACATTTTTTATGATAAACAGTTGGATGTCAACCCCCCAACGAAAGATCTAACAAAACATAAATTGTTCTACAAAAAATTGCCGATCTTCGAGCAACGGTAAATACACAGATATTAACGACCCTAAAGGCAACGAAAACAACACTTGCGTGTAAAATTGTCTTAAGCAGGTTTTTGCACTTTTTTTTCCTGCAAAAAGTGAAACTCTATTAAAAATTTTTAATACAATAACGATAAACAGACTACCAATTTTCTAAATTAACAATAAGGCTAATCTTACATAGAAGTAAACTTGATGGTAGTAATTGTAATATTATTACGTAAAAGTAAACAAACAATGTAACTTTTTGCATTATAAAATATGCCTATTGCATGTATTTTTGCATAAAATTGTAGATAACGTTGTAAATAAATTTGTTTTGGTGGGTTCTCATCCGATCACGGAAGTTAAGCAACGTCGGGTGTGATTAGAACACCGCGTCCCTTATCTTCGTTTTATTGTATTAACGATGTGATTATTTTTTTAGTTTTTTTTATAAATTAAATCATAAATAATTATTTTAAACAAATTCTGAATGAATTGGGTTTAAAAAAAAGGTGTAGCATGGTTGACAAATCGATTTAAATATTTGACAAGACTAAAAGTAGAAATAATACTACGAAAAGGAACGCTTTTATTTACCTTAGAAAGTGCACTAAAAAGGAGAAAAAACATTTACGACTAAAAATAAAAGCATGGGGCGCTCATCGTAATTCATTTTTCTTAATTACATGTTTATAATATCAGCGCCCCACGCTGTTAATTTTAGTCGTAAAGATTTTTGATCACATTTCGGCGCAAAGAAAAATTTTTTTTTTCCTTTTTAGTGCACTTTCTACGCGTAAATAAAAGCGTGCTCTTTAAAAAAGTATCTTTTTCATAGTATTATTTATTTTATAAGTAAACTTTCAACCTCTATTACTGTTCATATTAATTAATAAATTTTCTTATTTATTATTCAGCAAGAATGTCTGACTTTAATCTATTTTTAGAACTAGTTACGGGGTGTTTCGAAAGTACTGAGGCGCGTGTTTTAAGTTGTACATACATTAAAATGTCGTTGAGTAAATTTTATGCCTGTTTATTCCAAACGTAGGTGTGACTTACGTCATTCTAGATAGAGAAGCCCCTCACATTCGCCGACATGCTTAAATTAATTAAGATAAGTAATATACTACATTAAAAATTATTATTAATTTTATTAAATACATAAATAAAAAGTTTACCTCGAGTAGGATTTGAACCTACGACCTGTACTTTGCTAGAGTACCGCGTTAACCAACTGCGCCATCAAGGTTCAGCCCCAATCGATGTAAATTTTGTCTTTATGTATGTAGAACTGATGTAAATTCTAAATGTAATGAGATTACAATCAAATTATGTTAGTGGAATGTGAGCCTGCAATATCGCAAGGATTCACGCATACCAAAGCAACTTGACTAATATTAAATTATTATACATATACATACATACATATATTTACATCGATTGGGGCTGAACCTTGATGTCGCAGTTGGTAAGCGCGGTACTCTAGCAAAGTACAGGTCGTAGGTTTAAATCCTACTCGAGGTAAACTTTTTATTTGTGTATTTAATAAAATTAATAATAATTTTTAATTACATATTTACCTTTGAACTTATTCGTTCATAACAAAAACTTATAATAATATACTACATTGACTGAGAAGTGAAGCCTTTATTTCACAATTTGAGCCAGTTATTTTACGATTTAATTTATGCAAACTGGTCTCATAAAAATAAGTTACCTAGCATCTCACGGCATTTATCTTATGTACATTAGCAATGTTGAAGACTGCAACAATATGAAGTAATTCTAGCTATCTTTACGCATGTCAGGTAAATCTTAAAAAAATAGGGTTTGATTATTTGTCATTTTTAGTTAATTCGACCTATTTTGTGTTTTTGCTATTGCATTGGACATCGAACTGTTTATGGTGATTAATGTTTCCTTACGAACTGTTGTTAGACTAAAATTAGGAAGAATGGTTTATATAATTTTCTAATTTTCACTAAAAAAATGAAATTATCTAAATAAACTTAATAGCATTCCCACGACTATATGTAATTATTTACATTACTGATTTCCGCAATTTGATAAATTGTTTGATTTTGTGGAACCAATGGTTCAAATATTTGCTGTGGGTCGATATCATCGATGAAATTATGATAACAAGTATACAGCTTATGCTCGTTTGCGCGAGCTCATACAGCTGGGGATTACCATTACATCACCTTATATTTACGTAGTAAATGTTTATCAAGGTTGTATTAGTGTGTGTGGGATTTGTATATAGTACCACATACAGTGTTTATTCTTTGTGAGATAGTTAAGGTAGGTGAATACCCATAGTAATATTGATATAATAGGATCTAACATACAGCGGAGTTCAAAAAGTACCGTTAAATTTTTCCAAGGCACTTTTACACTCATCTTTAATTTATTTATGCTTTCCTATATGAGGCGTTTGAATGTTGTAGTAAACCAAGTTAAGATAATAGTAACATAAACATTGATAGACAAAATAACGATTAAGTAAGTTGCAAGTATTTGTTTATAAAAGTGGAAGTGATGCATGCGTTGACGCACGCGTAATTTGTACGGTAAAATTAGTTCCTCTCCAAGTTATCCTGAGCTTATATATCAATTTTAAACTTTTCAATCGCAGTTAAACACCTCCTCATCAGTAAAGGAACTACTTCCTTTCATAGCTAACGTTAAGGATAGAATTGAAGGCTCTTAATAAATCATGACATTAGGACTCTTTTTTAACAAGAAAGATTAAAAAAGACATTTCAAATCATTTAAATATGCTTCAAACCCACTGTTCAATTTCGGAGTGTAATATTTGTTTTGTTCTTGTGGAAAAGTAGACGTTGAAACCACAAAATGTTGCTTTGATATTAGCTGTAAAGAAGATATGAAACTTTGTAGGCTGAGTCAACCAGAAAGATCTGCAGTTGCTCAACATGCCTTAAACAACTTAAGTCATGAAATTCAGTTTGATAATGTGGATTAATCATCTAAGCAAACTTATTGTTACGTTTGTTGACTATGGTAAGTTATTGCGCTAATGAGAACCGGTTAAGAGTAAAATTCCTGATTACACAGCTTTTGGCATCTTGCAATTAAAATGTAGGCATACTGTTACAGCTTAATTTTAACTTTTGATATTACCAGGTTTATTGTAATATTTTTCCTCGACCTTGAAGTAAATTCTTTACCACATTAGTATGTGTAGGCTTCACAGCAGATTTAACATACAGAGCTAAATTAAAATTATACGTCAACATCCTGTTTTCACTGTATTATAATACAATTGTAGTAATTATGAAAAATATTTACTAAATTTTTAATTGGTTTTAATTGTGAATGCTTATACAATCTTCATATTCAGTTATTTAGAACTAGAGAGCGGATTTTATGCACTATAAAATGCCGAAATATGTGCATATACATGCACTTAAAAACCTTAAAATATGCATCAAAAATGCATTATTAATTCAAAATATGCAAAATATGCATAAATATTGAATCTTCTATTTACCTGTGTTAATTCCAAATTATAACATTAATATATAAAAAAAGTATGTATGCTTGTAATTTTTTAATAGGAAAAAGATAAATTGCATACAAACTTATTATTTTAACATTCAAAATTATGTGTTATTTAAAAACTACATATTTACTTATACACTATACATTTATAAAAACTGCACCCTGTCATTACTACTTACAAAGCAATTATTATTTTAAAATTATGTGTTATTTAAAAATTACATATTTACTTATACGCTATAGATTTATAAAGATTACACCCTCTCATTACTATTTGCAAAACAATTTATAACTAAATATTTTTCCAAGTTTTCTGGCAGAAAATTTTGGTGTCTGTCCGATAGTATGTTTTTGTACAAAGAAAAACTTCTTTCTACATCCACAAAAGTTATGGGTGCATATTTTAATGCGGCTAATATGGCCAAATCTAAATTTATAACAAGATCATCGGAATTTTCCTCAAGTTTCAGAACTTTATTAACTTTTAGTAACAACTGATATCCACTGTTTTTTTGTAAAATTTTATTTAATTTATTAGAAATAGTTTTACCAATATTTCCTGAAACAGCAGAAATCCGCTGTTGAAATTTATTAATTATTTGCATAGATTCATTTAATGACAATGTTTCCGTTTCTAATTTAGCAATGGTTGAACTTACAAAATAGTAATTTGCTTTTATAAATGCCAGCTTATTGCGCAATTGTGTTTTCTTTAAAATGGATTGAGCTTTTTGAACGTAAGTACTTGAATTATCAGAAATTTCTAAAACTAACTCCTTTATTTTCCAAATGATCTGCGTAAAAAAGAGCTGCATTTAACCAAGTACCCCAACGCGTAATCACAGGCTCTGGTGGTAGAGGAATATTAGGTAACTTTTCTTTGTACAATTGAATTCGTAACGGAGCTTTTAAAAACACTTTCTTTATACTACTTATTAAACTATTTACTAATGGAAATTGATTACGAATTGTTTCTGCTACTCTATTAATACCATGTGCGAGACATGTTACATGTATTAAATTTTCATAAAATAATTTTAATTGCTGTCCAGCTTTTACCATATACGGTGCTGCATCAGACAGCATTAAAACTATTTTATCTGTTGCAACAATATCAGGAATAAAAATTGCATGAAAGCTTCGTTTATAAAGCGAACTATTGTCGCATGATTGGTTTTCTCAAGAACTTTGGAAGCGATTAAATATGATTTACTAGACTGCGCCTCACTTAAATAACCAATCATTAAATTTGCAACATATCGCCCGCAACAATCTATAGTTTCATCTACTATAAAATAAAGATATTTATTTTTGTAATTTTCTTTATATGCCCTAGTTTCAAGATATAAATCATTAATATACCTTTTTCGAAGCGTGCTTTCATCTGGCACTTGCTTTTTACTAATTTTTCTAAAATGACCTAAAACTAGGATTTTGCAATTTCTTTAATGGAATATTGGCTTTAACAAGTGCACTACACAATTCGAAATTAAATTCCTCTTGTGCATTTCTTTTGGCCGTTTCTTGAAACAACGACTGGCGCAAAGGTGTCTGACAAACTTTTGTTTTCTTAAATGTTTCTAATTTTCTTTTATGAAGAGAGGTTTCAACGTGCTGTGTAACTTGAGATTTCCTTTCGCACATGATCTAAGGAAAAATTAATTTTAAAAATAAGTATCTAATTGCGTTTAAAACTGATAAAACGGTGAATTCAATAACCTACATCAATTAATAAGGGTTTAATTTCCGAAATCAATAAAAATATGTAATGGTACTTACTATTTTCCACAGGCTATGCAAAACACTTTTTCATTATCCAGACGTAGCTCGGATATATTTTTTATCCATACTTGAACTAAACTATTTTTAACTTTCGGCATCTTGAAGTTCACTTAACAAAGCCGTCCCATTCAGTTACGTCTTCGCCCAGAGAATGTTTAAAATTTTGCATTTTGTCCGTTACTCTCAAATTATTTTCAAGAAGAATTAACTAACTAAACACTTACCTTGAAAAAGTCCAAATAACTTGAACCCTTGATTGAGGGAATTCCCTCAATCAATGCTTTAACTATCTACTTAGATACCATTGGAATTTTCAAATACTACGAAATAGCGGCATTGAAACTTCATAATCCGGAAGTATTAACGTTGCACTTAACTGCAGGTAATAATCTTTCTTTAAACCTGTCTTATTCATATAAAAATACATTTCTTAGTTAGACACAATAACAAAATTTAAAATAAGTTATAATAATGCATTTTAAAGCGAATTTGGAAGATATAGAAAAAATGCGAAATATATGTTAATTATATAAAAAGGCAAAATATGCATAAAATTGCAATATATGCAGTATTTGGCGAAATATGCAAAATATGCAAAAATTAATTAATGTCAAATGATTGCATTTAGTGCAATTCGTCTAAAAACAAAACGATATTCTTCAACTATAAAAAATAAGCGATATGCATTTTGCATAAAATCCTCACTCTATTTATAACGTTGCACCGATATTATAATGTTAGATCTTACTAAATTTGGTTTTTAACTGTGGCATTTTAGATAGTTGCTTTTGTTTCTAGAAAGTTTTCTGGGATGAAATGTTCATTCTATGTCATTCATTATCATTTTAATAAATAGTGGAACATTCATCAGTAGGCATATTTTATCAATTTTATAGACATTCATATTTCAAATATATGTTATCAAGTTTCTGCTTTTATAGAGGATTGCTGCAATTGATATTGAAACGTCTAAAGCTTGTAAAATTAGCTGTTACATATACTTCTGCAGAGAAAGATAAGTGTTTTAATTATAAACGTTAGTCGTGACAATTTTACTTTCTATGTTTATTTCCTTCTTAAACGTTATCATTAATGAGTGATTGAACACCAACAATTTTGTGATGATTATAACCCATTTTGGTAATATAGTTGTGAAAGATTTGGTAGTGCCCGTGACCGTTCGATATATAAAAAAACC
>JARFJB010001449.1:1257500-1322500 GCA_036346205.1 Vesta saturnalis
GCGAGTTGGCGAGTACTTTGGGTATTGTCAAGTGCTGCGTGTCCTAAAACCGTTGTCTATGGCATTGTTTCCTACCGTTTTGTTTGGATGGTACTGAATATCAATCACAGATTCAGCGTCTTTAAATTTCCTTATTAATCTTCCCACACACTTATCGTTAATTGTTCTGCCTGGATGTAACTGATTAAATAAGCAAACCTTCTATTTTCAAAATAAATTTTTGTTATTAGTACCCTTTCTCGAATGGAAAATTTCATAGTTAGTGATAGCACTTCGATTTGAATTTAAAAAAAAGTGAATGTAAACGATTATTACTAGTCCGAAGGTACCCATAGAAACGAAAGTGTAAAAAGTTTCCTAAAGTCTCAACCTCCCGATAATACAATACTACTTGAGCTATACAAACGCAGATAAAATTAAAACGGTTGAAGATAGGTATAGGACATGCTACACCCAGTTTACTACAACCTTCGGGAAGGAGCAAAAATGACAGCACTATTAGGTTTCAATTTAAAAATGAAAAGTGTGACGTAGTATCTTCTTTATGAATCACCCTGTATAATTGAGTTTTAGTGGACAATATGTCCCCTTAGAAATCAAAATTGACGTGTAAGAGCGTTTTTTTCTAAATCTACCAGGACATTCATAAATAGGGGTGCGACGTTCTTGTTGGGCCACCCTGTATGTCAAATTTAAATGCATTCTCTGGTCATGTTTTTGAGTTATTGGTGTTTCAGGCTACACAAACAGAAGAAAAGTAACAGTTTTTTCACACCAATGGAATAACAATGGGCATTTTTGGAAATCTTGCAGTTATCTGCTGGATTGCGCTAGGGTATTGTATTCCAATTTAGGTAATTACATATCTTGCTCTTTGAATTATACCGACAAATTCTGTAATGGTGGTACGTATTTTACCTTATTTCGCTTTTTTTAACTTAAGTCTTTTGTTGTTTCACTATAAACGCTTATACCTTCGGTTTTTAAATCTTGTATTTTAATAAAAATTATCCGAATTCTACGTTTCGATAACAATTACACTCGTTATAATTATTATTACGAGGTTGTTGATTCAATCACGTCAAACAGACGTTTAAAACCTCATGACAGACAAAGATTAATAGACATCTAGATGCTAGCTAAGATTAAAAGAAATAAAATAATGTTAATTTCAATTTTTACCTTCCAACCCGCATGTACCGGGTGGCCAACTAAGAACGGCTGTTGACCATATCTCAGGAATGGATTATAGCACATGTTCGGGAAAAAATGTTTATAAGAAAAGTGGCCTCGAGAAACGCCTGAAATTATTTTCAATTGTAGGTCCACCGCTAGAGGCGTATTTGACAGTTAAAATTTTAAAAGCAAAATTTTTCAAAATTTACTCAATCAAGGGCATATTAAATATTATAATCAGATTCCTCGACAAATTCTGGATATTTTTATTTGACAAGTTTTAGTCTATCTCTTCAAATAAGGTGAGGAACCTTGTTACGAAAAAACACCTTTAATTCAGGTTCTGCTTGACCGATTTGAATAAAATTGATGTTGTTTGAAAGAGCTTTTGTTAAACAATAGAAAATTTGTAAATTTAAAGCAATCTGATTAATAACATAAATGCTAGAGGGCGCTGTTTAATATTTTTTTAATATTGTGTTTTCTCTTTACAATTTTAAATGGAAGCATAAAAATTTAAGTAGGTCTTTAAAAAGTAGACTAAATTAGTAATAAAACAGTGAAAACCGCAAGTCGATATCTTTTTCCTATTCTGTGATATCGTAAGAAACAGGTAAATGGCGGGAATTGTTCTTCCAACGTCTAGTAGACTAGTTCGCGTTAACGGAAATTATTAAATTCAGCCTGGATGAAAAGATCTTACATTGTTCTGCAGTAATTTAAACTGTTATCATACTAATGTTATGGTTGCCACTAGATTACCTAAATGTAATGCTGTCGCTACTAACAATGAGAACATATTCTAAATTTGGTCTGTAAATGTGTGGTGCGGGATTCTAAGTGGAGAAATAATTGGGCCTCTATTTTTTAATGCGACTGTTAATGGAGAAAGATATTTAGATTTTTTAAGCAACGAATTGCCACTTCTTCTAGAAGACGTACCCATGGCCATTCGTCGTGACATGCTCTTGCAACATGATGGGTGCCCGGCACATTATTTTAGAGGTGTTCGGAATTTCTTAGATCAATCATACCTTGAAAGGTGGATAGGACGTGGAAGTTTATTTATTTGGCCACCAAGGTCTCCAGACCTAACTTGTTTAGATTTTTATTTGTGGGGGCGAATAAAAGATCTCGTTTATGCCGATAGACCCACAACAAGAGCTGAGATGGTTGAAAGAATACGACAGAGAATACGAAGTATTTCAAGGGCAGAAATTGAAACTGCTGTTCATTCACCCGTCAGCGATTGATTTCATGCATTGAAAATGATGGACGACATTTCGAACATCTAGGGCGACACTAATTACGTAGTTATTTATTTAAGGTTTTAATTGTTAGATTTATCACATTATTATTTTATAATTTGTTCTCATTGTTAGTAGTAACAGCATTACATTTAGGTAATCTAGCGGCAACCACAACATTAGTATGATAACAGTTGAAATTACTGCAGACCAATGTAAGATCTTTTCATTCAGGGTAAATTTAATAATTTCCGTTAACGCGAGCTAGCCTACTAGACGTTGGAAGACCAATTCCCGCCATTTACCTGTTTCTTACGATATCTCAGGATAGGAAAAAGATATCGACTTGCAGTTTTCACTGTTTTATTACTAATTTAGTCTACTTTTTAAAGACATACTTAAATTTTTATGCTTCCATTTAAAATTGTAAAGAGAAAACACAATATTAAAAAAATATTAAACAGCGCCCTCTAGCATTTATGTTATTAATCAGATTGCTTCAAAATTTATAAACATTTTCTATTGTTTAACAAAAGCTCTTTCAAATAACATCAACTTTATTAAAATCGGTCAAGCAGAACCTGAATTAAAGGCGTTTTTTCGTACCAAGGTTCCTACTCTCCCGGCCCCTTATGTGAAGAGATAGAATAAAACTTGTCAAATAAAAAATATTCAGAATTTGTCGAGGAATCTGACTATAATATTTAATATGCCTTAATTGAGTGAATTTTGAAAAATTTTGCTTTTTAAAATTTTAACTGTCAAATACGCTCTCTAGTGGTGGACCTACAATTCTGAAAATAATTTCCAGGCGTTTCTCGAGGCCACTTTTGTTATAAAATTTTTTTTCCCGAACCTGTGCTATAATCCATTCCTGAGATAAGGCCGACGGCCATCCGGTACATATGTAGGTATATTTTAGGAATACTATGCAACCTCTTTTTTATGCGTTCGTAACGAAAACAGGCAACCTTGTAAAAACAAGAACAATAATCTATGCCAGAATGACGTTTAAAACTTTATGTCAGATAGAGATTCATAGACATGAATACACGTAAAAGAAATTCCAAAGCCGCCCGCTTCTATAAAAATTTCGATAATACAGCTTCAGCATTTTCAATCACATTAATTTAATTTTTAGATTTATTTCGATTTACATTAAAAAACTTTATAAAGAAAATTAAATTTTCTTTAAAAAATACGTTTACACTTTTACTCATAAAATTAATCGTTATTCAAACAATGAAAAAATGTAAACTAACACTTAAATTCTTTTTAGGAATTTTTTGCCGCTAAATTACGCGTCATATTAAAAAATTGCATAGAACATAATTAATCGATATGTTTAAGGTCTATATCTAGGTATTTTTATATCTTTGAAATATCCAGCTGTTTTAGAAATATTTGATAAATACCAAAAACTGCCCCTAATACACCCCCTTCTCCTCGGCTGGATTTCTCCCAAAATCTAATCAGCTCTAAGCCAAATGAAAACAAGTTTAAATATAAAATTTTAAGTACGTATTTATTTTCATTCTGGAGTTATCGTGGATACTAACATACATCCACAAACACAGACATCCAGGCATGATGGCCGATCTTGGCGAAACTTGGGCAAAAGTTGTAAAATAAGCTAATAAGTTGATTTAGCGATAGTGAAAAAAAGTCGATTGCATGACAAACATATGTATATGTGTATGTTGGCCGTGTTTCGGCAAGATCGGCTATGGTGTCTGTGTGTAAGGATGTATGCTGGTATCCAAGATAACTTCAGATCGAAAACACCTATATACTTAAAATTTTGCATTTAAGCTTATTTACATTTCACTTGGAGCTGATTAGATTTTGGGAGAAATTCAGAGGCGGAGAGAGGGGTTTATTAGGAGTTGTTTTCAATTTTTATCAAATATTTCTGAAACACCTGTATATTTCCAAAATATAACAATACCAATATATAGACCTTAATGATGTAGATTGATTATGTTCTATGCAATTTTTGATACGACGCGAAATTTAGCTTCATAAAAGGTAGAATTTAAGTGTTAGTTAATTTTTATTCAATATACGAATGATTAATTTTATAAGAAAATGTGTAGACATATTTTTTAAAGATAATTTCATTTTACATAACTTTTCTTTCTAAAGTTTTTTAATATAAAGCGGAATAAATGTAAAAATTAATAAAAATATGACTGGAAATGCTTAAGCTGTATTATCGATACGGCATTGGACTTTTTTTTAAGTTAGCATCTAGATGTTTATTAACCTCTATCTCGTTACTGTGTTAATTCTTCTGTAATGTCGCATAAAAAACGAAAACAGATATTGCTTTATTCCTTACAACTAAAATTGTTTTAAAGAAATTTAATGATTTAAAGGGGTTAGATCACTTTACACCCATGCATTATGTTAAACCATATTGTACTACCCCGTAAGTGACACAACCAAATGGTGCTGGGACCATCATTCCTTGTTTGCGCCCTCTCTCCATAACAGTAGCTGCGTTAAAAGATTTCTCAATCGCTAATATTTAATCAAGTAATCCAGAAACAAGTAGATGACATACCCCAAAAAGGTTACATTATCGTAATGGGAGATTTAAATGAACGAAATGATACATGTAACTAAGCAGAGCTTCAACGAAAACTTTCTCAACAATAATGAAAAACTATTAATAAATTCTTGCTTCCAAAATAGCTTGAGAATAAATTACTCTTGCAAACCTAAGTTTACGTGGGAAAGTAGTCGGGGGAATAAAAAAAATAATGTATTATATGATCACCAGTAGATAAATACATCTTAGTCAGATTTAATATGTCAGAACTCTGCTAACATTGGAAGTGATCAAAAACCAGCCAGCTCAAAATTAAGGTTAGTAGGTACTAACTCAGAAAAGGAAACAAGATATACGAGAGACAAATGAACGTCTGAGAGAAGAAAGGGTAAGAATGTTACATGCAAAGAGATTAAGCCGAGTACTAACAGATAACAAAATAACAGACGAAAACAATACAGAGCAAGCGTGGAACAAGTTAAACACAATCATACAAAAAGCTACTGGAGAGGCATGCGGCAAGAGGAAAATAAGGCTCGTAACAGTAAAGTATATAACACATTGGTTTAAACGAGAAATAAAATTTTTAAGTGAAGAAAAGAAAATAGCATATTTACTATACAGAACATCACAAAAACAAGCAGATCTAGACGCAATCAAATAAACAAGAAATATAAACATGAAAATACGACAAATAAAGAAAGAATACTGGAGTAGTTTCACAAAAAATTGCAAAGGGATCTAACCCGGTCACAAACCAAGGTGTGGAAAATTAATCCAAACAAAAACATAGAAGTGAAAGAGCTACATTGCAACAATAAAGTTACCATAGAAGAATGGCATCGCTATTTCTGAAAACTATATGCATCTGAAGTAATTCCATTAACAAATAACCCGCATAGAGAAATCATAGCTGGGAAAGTTACGAAAGCAAACACTCGCATCACTAAAAATTCGGAAAGCCCTTGGAATAGGCAGTATTGCAAACTAGCAGCACATGTGTGGAGGAGAAGAGAATTGCAGGTATTATATACCAGAAGAGTGGAAGTTAAGTATTACAGTCAGAATATTTAAGAAAAGAGACAAAGGACTTTAAGAAAATTACTGAGGAATCATGTTATTAAGTACAAGTGCAATAATTCTAGTTACAATTTTACTATATAACCTATTTTTTTCACTACTAACCTGAGAAATCGCCATTATTTACCCCATTCCTTTAATGAGAAGTCATATTTCTCTCCCTAGGTTAATAATGAAAATAAAAAATACCTAGGTAAATAATGATCTTTGTTTCATAAAAACAAAACATTATTGGTTAATAATGAATTATGTCATGTCATTTTGTCAGTTTTAAGTTGTCTTTGTCATTTTGACAAGTAATGCCCAGTCTACCTGTTATTTTGAAAATGAATCGAAAATAACACAATAATATTAAAAATCTAATTCAATCAAATGACAATTTTAACAGTTTCATCCTTAAGTAGTAAAAAAAATTCTATATACACCAATACACCTTGGTTGAGAAGGCCATCATAAACCTCGCACATTAAATTGATCGGTTAATAATGGCTCACTTCTCAACATAAGTGTATAATATACTATTTTATACGTTTATAACGAAAACAGGCAACATTGTAAAAATAAAAACAATAATCTATGTCACAATGACGTTTAAAACTTCATGTCAGATCGAAATGAATAGACACAAATACAATCAGATTTATAGAATTTTTACATTTGTTTCGATTTACAATAAAAAACTTCATATAGAAAAGTTATCTGAAATTAAATTTTCTTTAAGAAATATCTACACTTTTTCTTATAAAATTAATCGTTATTCAAATATTAGAAAACACTACATTTTTGTGTGCTAAATTACGCGTCATATATATATATATATATATATATATATATATATATATATATAGGGTGTTTAAAATGTTAATTGTAGGACAGGTAGAATACAAACAGTTTTCAGAAATTATTCTATTTTTCGAGATACAAATAATATTATTAATTTGTATAAGATAGCACATTATATTTTAAGTTGTACATCTAAACACTGGTTTATCTGACATCAGGCGCTAGTTACATGGTTGATAAGTACTTGTAACGGTAACTTTTTTGAGGTTGTGTTTAGGTCGAAATTTTTAATAAAATTATTCTCCATTCAAGTTTGCAAAAAATTTAAAAATTTTTGACTAACATTACGGATTGTCCCATCATCTTTGAATCCAAATATTTGGAAAACGGTACACAATATCGAATTTTGTAAAGAGTACCTTTTTGGTGTAAAATTGAATGGAGAATAATTTTATTAAAAATTTCGACCTAAAAACATAACCTCAAAAAATTTACCATTACAAGTATTCATTATTAATCATGTAACTAGCGTCCTCTTTGAGTGTCAGATATAACAATGGAGTGTTTGGATGTGCCAGTTTTAACAAAACATTCCCAACAAATTTCAATACAAAGGTGCCAGTAGTTTTCAATTAATTGTCAAAATGTTAAAATAATATTTTAACACTTGTCTCGAAAACAGAGGATTAAATAATTTTACTGAACAAACCTCATATTTTTGGCTATTCTACCTGTCTACAAGCATCATTTTTTAAACACCCTGTATATGTACATAGGGCGTCCCAAAATTAATGGAGCACAGAGCACCACTAGATTCCTTACAAGAAAATAACTTGATTGAACCCAACATGCTTTAGTCCAAAATTCGATATTTATTGAGATACGGGGTGTTTGTTAGTTAAAAACAATGAAAAATTATGATTATTATTAAAACATTATAACATATTAAATTACAAGAAAAACTATTAAAACAAGTTCTCAACATGGCCTTCATTTATATCAATACGCTTTGTGAACGGTTTAATGAGAGATTGTCTTATATTAAGAAATATTTCTTCCTTCGTAGTAAAAACTATCTTACATACACCAAATTAAATCGATAAATGTCATCAGTACTTACGATTTTGCTTCATAAAACACCATGCTATTATGTTTTCTTTACGTTGTTCTATTCATTATCTTTTCCATTATAACTAACACCCCGTAAATATCAACTTTTGGACTAAAGAGTGTTAGATTCAATCGACTTATTTTCATGTAAGGAATACCTCCATATAGCGTTTACTGATGTGCATCTATAACGATTGGTTTTGTGAACTTAGCTCCTTGGTTTTGATCATACGGGAGTAGGTAACTTTCTTCATCTCAGAGCACTCATTGTCGTTTTGCAACTGGTTGGAAGCTAATAACTTTTTTATTATCTTTTTTTATACTCCTTGTTATACACAATCTTTTAGAAAGTTTGTGAAGTGGAGTAACAATTTTTCTAATTATATGATTTCCAAATATCGATCTGGGTATATAATTTTCTTGCAAAGGTTGGCGAACCAGTTGCAATAACATGTAAGACGAAGAAGACGTATTAGAGAAGAGAATTGCTTCGAAATTCAAATTTTTATAGGTTGCCTTATTACATGTAAATACCTTCTGATTTTCAATTCTGTTAGTCATGTTGATTATCCTTGCCTTTCATTATCTTCAACCATGTATTTTTATTTCAACATTCTAGATGGTAAATCGGCCGGATTGTATTGTGATGAAAAATCTGGTCGATGAAATGATGCCTCCAATTGGGCACAATAATCTCTCACTAGACTGATGTGAACTTGAAATTATTAATCCAATGTGATTCTTGCAAGTAATGCTGTTTCGTATTTTTAATGCTATTGTCTTGTCGACGACTCTTAATAAAAGTGAACATAATTTTGGTGGTTTATTTCCTTTGCTTCTTTTTGTTTTGTAGCGATGCCTTCTATCTTGGTTCTGGTATTATAATTGAGGTGGTGTAAATGGTAATTTAATAAATTTAATAATAAATAAACATGTGTAAAATAAATGTTCTCATAAACAAATCGTTAAACTAACTGTCGATACTAACCATTTACCACAAATAATGCCTTTGTCCCAGTCGGTAGTTTAAAGTAGGGTGGTTCATTCTTTAGATTTGCTTAATTACCACAATTTCTGCTAGATCACTTCTACTGAACATTAGTATAAAAAAATTGCAATGTAACACTAATAAAATGATCTCGGACGCCAAGTTATTTTTAATAATGCTCGGAATAACTAAACCGAGTTTTACAATAAAAATTTTATCAAAATATAAAAAATAAAAAAATATACAGACTATGTTTTATTAACAGTTAAAATGATAGGGTTAAATAAAATATATCTTCAAAATATCCTTAAATTAATAAAAAATAATGCAGAATTGCAAACCAAGGTGACGTAATCCTTGTGTCAATGTTGCGCAATATATTGCAATAACAATGCTTTTATGTTGTCCACCACACCCAAACTGGAATTTTTCTTCTAATAAATTTATCTTTATGAAATTGAATAATCCGTTTAATGCATTTTCTTGAAATTTTCAAATAAAAATTGCAATCATAAAATGAAAGCGTACGCAACAGTAAAATTAAATGCGTACTTAAATTGTAATAAAAGTGTAAATCAAAGTAAAAATAAAAGTGAAAGTGCCTGAAAAGAGCAAATGTTTTAATTTTTAGTATAATGCGTTAAAATATCTTACCATCAAATCAATGGCACTTTTCACTAAATTTAGGTGGAAGTCCAAAAAATGCTTTCTGACCAACATAAGGTTCATTAAGTACTAAAATGGACACCTAGAATGTCAGACGATGTAGTCGTGCGCGAAAAGATTTGCGCAAAGAGAATTAAGTCAACGATGACGTATTGCACGAAAATATTTGAGTAGAAAAATAATTTAAAGTGGTATAAACCATTAGGAAAATATGAACTATAAATCCCTAAAAAGATATGCAACTTAAGTTACACCGAAATGCAAATTAAGTTGCCTACCACATATTTACAAATCATTAATTAATAAAATTTTTCTTATATTTACTATTAAATGAACGAAGGCATAAATTACGGTATGTTTTAATACAACTCAAAATGGGTTGTTACAGTATAGATTATTACTTTATATGCGACTTCAGTGTATTGCTGAAATAATACAGTCCCATGTCTTCACAAGGTACTACTACCATTTTGAGGTTTGTGTATTATCTGTTGTGTCCAATCCAACATAGTATGTTGCCCAACCACAAATCTTGAATTAGGAGCTTGGCTTGTAATTTAGAAAAAGTGAACAGCTGATAAATATTTAAGTTTTACCCATTTGAAATAGGCTTATTTTGAGGGCATTTCACCATAAAAAAGTTGATTAGGAGGGAACTGGTATATCACGAAGAGCCTATTGAAAGCTGTGGAGTAAACCTAAAATGTCTTGGTGCGTCTTGGTAATACGGACGGATTTATTTAATTTATCTATAATTTCTTTATAGTAATTTTACCTTAAATATAACACAGGAAATGTGAACAAACAAATTGTATTTTGGAAAAATAAGTCAGCAGGAACTTATCATAAATTAACATGAATATACCTTCTTCAGGTTACCATAATTATAATTTACTATGAAACTTTAATAAAATTTACATTAAAGCCAAAATATCATTGTAAGTTGTCAGGTTGCGTTGACGCACCCTGTATATAGGACGTTATAATGACGTATATTACGTGTTTTGAGCACGAGTGTATTGAGTTTGAACGAAAAAAAATTTTTTTTGTGTGTATATAATGTGTGTGGGTGTTTGATACGCCACTGGAAATTTACGAGAAATATAATTATGTATGTAGATACGTGTATTTGAATGTTATAAAGACTTTAGTGTTGGAATAATTAGATTTTGATGAATGTGAATGTGAAGAGAAATTTGTCTATGGGACGATAATGCTTTCCACTGAATTGCTTCTGACGATAAGAAAGGAATGTTTGAAGATAAATGAGTTATTTTGGTCAGAAAATGTGAAGAATAAGTGTAGAATGTTTTAGAAAATATGTAGAGAAAGATTGGGTATGTTTAAGTATTAATTTCGAAGTTTTGTAATGTTGTGCAATTGTTTTGAGAATAAATGTGTGTATATGGAATTTGAGACATTAGACGGTACTGATTTTTGCAAATGTTGCGGAACGAGATCGAGCGCAAGTTGGAGATAACGGTTAAAAGTTGTGTAATGGTCCAGAGGGGCCACTGAATGAATGTAATGACGGAAGATGATTTCTTCGTGAAGTAATTGTAAAATTTGTAAGTGAAAACAAATATGGCGATGTATTGTAATTACACGCGTGCTTGTATAGAGGGAAGCAGTTGTTGGAAGTATGTAGCTTTGAATGAATATTATTGGAGAATATAACGCGGAAGGAAGACATGTTTAAAGATGGATGACTGAAGTTATAAATAGGGAAGTCAGAGTTGTCGTTGGGAGTTGAAGTTAGAGGTAGGCAGTTAAGCTTTCGGTTTTGGCTGTTGCTTGTGGTGAAGGTTGGCGGAGGGCGCGTGCGAGGTAGTGTGGGATAGACTGTGACGATGTTGGAGTATGTTTGTGAAATTTTAATGAGGCAGTAATTGATTAATTAACTGCGTTACCCGAATCGGGGATAAATTGAAAAGACATTCATAAACAATACGAGAATTAATTAAAATTGAAGTTGAAGGTAGAAACTAGTTTGTTTATTTTCAAGAAAATAATAGTGCGTAAGCAGATTTGAATAAAGATAACAGTTGTTATGTTAAAGTGTTAAGTGTATCGCGCGTCCTTGTAACGAGATCCAGCTAAAAGTATTTATGAGACCACCTGTTAAGTGAACGAAGGGTTCATTGTATATTAAGCCAAAGTTTAAGTAACGTTATATGACATTGAAAGTTTTATTTATATAAGGAACTAAATTGGTATAAAGGTTGCAAGAATTTTTAATAGGCAACCAAACGTTTACCGTTATTACATGTTTGGTGCATTGTGAACGAATCGCGAGTGCATAGAGGATTAAGTTTTGTTGAGCCTTTTGTAATGTGCTTCAGGCAATTTTATGCAGTACCAATGGACTACATATAGTTAATTTACGGAAGAAAGAAGAAAGCAAAAGAAAGGATTAATTGACAATTTTTTAAGTAAGAGTTAGATTTAAGATATGAAGAACTCATTTAAGCACGTTTATCTTTTGGTAGATTTATTTGTGTATTGTTGGTTAAGTATTAATTTAGTTTCGAAAGATAATCGTTCTTGAGTAATATTGTATCGTATTGTTTTTTTTTGTAGTAAGGATTTTTGCAGTAAGGCAAATTGGTATTTTTGGTGGTTTAAGTTTTCCACCAAGCGAGTGTAATATATGTAAATATTTGTGTTTTATTTTATTTTATGCAGGACAATATAGTTACCGTTGATTGTTATTTTGTTGTTATTCATTTATTGGGTGACCTACTTTGACAATTACAGAAGTAAGCTTTAATATTTTGATCTGCTTTTATTTAGAAGTTTTCAAAATTAATTATCGAATATTGAATGACAAGATATTTTATTCATTAAGTATAATAAAAGTTTGAGTTTTGAAACCTTAAATGTTTATGAATGTCAAATATTATAAGAAGTAAAGTAAATTTAAAAGATAGCGTTCATTGAATGAATTTGAGTGACAAATTTTATTTTGGAAGTTTTAGTTTACGAGGTGTATTCAAAAAGTTTTTAATAACCTGGGTAGTACTAAATTTATTTGAGTTGAATTGTTTTGGACGAGTGTTTGTTTTAGAACCTTAGTATATGAGTTTACCGAGTAAGCACAATCCTACTTTCCACAATCAAGTAGGGTTAATTAACATCCAGCTTAATACAATTATTTTAGCAAAGTTTCGATTGTGGTGGCGCCTAGAGACATATTTTCCCGAATTGAGCTATTTGAGTATAAGTGTAAGGTGTTTGAGCTTATTAATCATCCATTTTACTTATTATTTCGACCACGCCCATCTCCCTGTTAGCTGGCTTGGCAACCCGCTTACATTAGTAAGCCTACACGACGCCTAGTGCGGCTTGGACGTGTAACAAAGTACAGTTGGTATTAAAAGTCATTAATCGTGTATGGTTAGCAACCATATTTTATCCTTGTCGCACACTTTGCAGTACGTATTAACAACTTAAAACGTAGTGCGAATATAAACTCATAAAATGTCTCGATGTTGTCACGTCAAATTTTGTTTACTTTGTTAAATTCACCGGTACGGACTTAACCTATTTGTTTTACATTGCCTTACAAAAAACAGTACTTTTTTATTTTACATGCTCATGTTTTTTTCTGTATTCTGATCAAAAGCTTATGAGTAAATCATGCCTCGCACTTCATACATACAGCATATTTAAGCAATCTTGTATTACCCTGGGTAAGATTGATCTGGTTCTAGCAATGCATAACAAAACGTATTATCACAGTTATTGATATTCTCGAAAGGATTTTTTAGATTAGTGGGTATGCAGTGTGAAAGTAAGTCAAACGAAAACAATTTAAAAAAGTACAAGAACATCGTTTCTCTAAACCAAATTGTTATATTTTATTATTACATATAATAGGTATACAGTATCTATTTGTTCCTAACCTCAAAATATGTATAAGCAATTAGTCTGACAACACGTACACTTGACAACGCCGATTACCACGTCATTGATTTAGTAAGTTTTAAGCTAAGACGTACGACGGCTGGTGGCTTGAATAGCGTATAGATATTTATACTAATTAATACCTTTTTTGCTTTTTTTTAAAGCAAATTCTGAAATGATATCCGATACATTTATATCTTCAGTAATTTTTTTTTCTATATTAATAATAGATCCTTAAGTCTGATACCCTTTTTTGACCAATTGCTGATCACAAATAATTTTTTATTATATTAAGTTTCGAAACACCCCTCCCGCCGCTAGCAACTGTCGCCGGTAGTGTTAAGAAGATTATTATAGCAATTACTAAATTTGGAAACAGGTAGATAATATTATTCGTAAATAGATTTTGAATAAAGTTTAATGTATTCATTTCAGGGGAAATATAGGATGCACTGTTATCAATTTCGTCGTCAATAATATCTTTTTCATTTTAGTCAAATAATATTACCCCAGAACTCGCCTAAATAGGTACACATGGTGTGGGTACACTGTTACGGTATAAATTCGCAGTCAATCAGGATAATATTATGCTCGACTGTTCAGTGATCGGGGTGGATTCGGTGTACTAAAATTTGTGCTCAATAGAATAGCTTACCATAAATATGTCAAAATAGGGGTTGAAACTGACATAAAAACCGGAAAGGGCGCCAGAGTATTTAACATAACACAATAGGGGTTGAAATGCGTAATTACTCAAATAACTCACTTACCTGAACGCAATTACTAACCTGAAAGGCTACAAATAATATCGCACGCTTCTCTAAAATAATTGCGTGCCGTAAAAAAAACAATCACTAATCTGATCAGAAAACAATGATTCTCTTGTTACGTTACTTTACTTGATGAATCCGAATCTTCAATGATCTTTCACTTACAAAAACTCACTTTAATTCAGTTTACAGACGCTTGAAATTAAATTCTTCGCCGGTAATAAAATATGCTCAAATTCATGAAAGTAAGGAATTAATTCGCCAAGTTTTAAAAGTTACGTTATAATTCAATAATCAATATATAAGACTTTCGAACTTAATTACTTTACTTCAAACGAACACAAAAATATTGACGTTAATTTCAATGGCTCAATTGCGCGTAAATGAGGTATAAGAATTGGATTTACACTAAAAAAAAATACAAGTATACTAATCTAAAGAAATGTAATACAAATAAATAAAGAAATAAATAAAACCATCGAGATGTCACCACAATTATTATATTAATTGCTTTCTATGTAAGTTCAATCACCTAGTTTATCTAAAAGGCGGCGATACTAGCTAGTTTTAGTGTTGGCCTTTACGCTACATGAGTATGAGGAAAATCCCCTGAAAGAACCTCATAGACGGCAACGGAAAGCGAACCCATTACCTCCCGAATGCTAAATTTTAACTCGGTTCGTGTATTTATAAGGTCTAGCTATCCTTTTTTTTAATACGGTCTTCTCCTGCGTTAAAATACGTTAGCGTAAACTAAGGTGAGTAAAAAAAACTACCGTAGTAGTATAGCTATACGGATCCTAAGCCACTTTTCTACTATACTTTTTCTACGAGTGTTTCTGCTCAAGGTCATCACATTGCCTATGTACACGGTTTATCAAGGTCATCATATTCAAGGTCACCTCAGACCACGTGGTAGGTAACCATGTCTCTTCAAGGCCACGTGGTAGGTGTGTAAGCCCGCCTCTTCAATATCATGCTTGCACGAGTCCTTCAAGGTCAGTAGAAAAGTCACTAGAAAAGTTACTAGATTGTTGATTGTCTACGTCAATTTTAGCCTGCATCTATTCCTGAAGGTCATTGCCCCCTCACTCTCAAGCAAGTCTATGCATGTTTTAAGACCACGCCCCCTCAAGTGCCCTATTCTGAGAAATCAAGGGGGCCCATTGTTCAAAGTTTATGCTTACAATTTTCAAGGCCACACGAGAGACCAAAGACTATCTATTGTTTCGTTATTCTAAAGATAGATTGTTATCTCAATTTAAGGAAATCAATAGCAAAGGCGATGCATTGTCAACGCTTCAAAGTCTATGCTTACAATTTTCAAGGTAAAAGAACAAAAGTGATTCATTCTTCTGGTCGAGTTATAAAAATAAATTGTAATCTCAATTCTAGGAAATCAAGAACAAAGATGATGTATTGTTCAAAGTCTATGCTTATAATTTTCAAGGTAAATGAACAAAGATGATTCATTGTTTTATGAGTTATAAAAATAGATTGTTATCTAAATTCTGAGAAATCAGGAATAAAGGCGATCCATTATCAACGATTTAAAAGTTTATGCTTACAAGGTCACACCTCTGATAACAAAGACGATCCATTGTTCAGTTAGAAATAAATTGTTATCTCAATTCTAGGAAATCAAGAATAAAGGCGATCCATTGTCAACGCTTCAAAGTCTATGCTTACAATTTTCAAGGTAAAAGAACAAAAGCGATTCATTCTTCTGGTCGAGTTATAAAAATAAATTGTTATCTCAATTCTGAGAAATCATGAACAAAGACGATGTATAGTTGAAAGTCTATGCTTATAATTTTCAAGGTAAATGAACAAAGACGATTCATTGTTCTGGTTGATTTATAAAAATAGATTGTTATCTAAATACATCTCTTTCAAGAACAAAGCAATCCATTGTCAACGATTTAAAGTTTATGCTTAGAAGGTCACACCTCTGACGATCCATTGTTCAGTTAGAAATAGATTGTTATCTCAATTCTAGGAAATCAAGAGCCCTGAGGTGCATGTTTCAAAGCCACGCCCTCTAAACAGGTGGCCGTTCCCCTAAACAGGTAGCCGTTTCCTAAAAACAGGTAGCCGTTTCCTAAAACAGGGGGTCCGTTTCCCAAAACAGGGGGTCCGTTTCCCAAAACAGATAGCTGTTTCGCAACCGTTTCCCCCCATGAGAACAAAGACGATCTATTGTTCAGGTCGAAAATAGGTTGTTATCTACAACTCAATTCTGAGAAAAAAAATCAAGAACAAAGGGGGCCCATTGCTCAAAGTCTATGCTTACAATTTTCAAGGTGATAGAACAAAGATGATCTATTGTTATGGATGAGTCATAGCTTCTAAAATTCTGAGAAATCATGAACAAAGACGATGCATTGTTCAACGGTTCAAAGTCTGTGCTTACAATTTTCAAGGTAAATGAACAAAGATGATCTATTGTTATGGATGAGTTATAAAAATAGATTGTTATCTAAATACATCTCTTTCAAGAACAAAGGCAATCCATTGTCAACGCTTCAAAGTCTATGTTTACAAGACCACATAAGAGACGATCTATTGTTTTGTAGGTTATCGTACACATCAGCTGTATCCTCAAAGTCATTGCCCTCGGTCTCAAGCAAGTCTATGCATGTTTCAAAGCCACGCCCCCAAAACAGGTGACCGTTCCCCTAAACAGGTAGCCGTTTCCTATAAACAGGTAGCCGTTTCCTATAAACAGGTAGCCGTTTCCTAAAACAGGGGGTCCGTTTCCCAAAACAGATAGCTGTTTCGTAACCGTTTCCTCCATGTTCAGGTCGAAAATAGATTCCGCATCTCAATTCCAGGAAAGCAAAAAGGAGGCCCATTGTTCAAAGTCTATGCTTACAATTTTCAAGGTTAAAGAACAAAGACATTCCATTGTTCAGGTTGAGTTATAAAAATAGATTGTTATCTCAATTCTAGGAAATCAATAACAAAGGCGATGCATTGTTCAAAGTCTATGCTTACAATTTTCAAGGCCACATGAACGAACAAAGACTATCTATTGTTCTAGTTGATTTATAAAAATAGATTGTTATCTAAATACATCTCTTTCAAGAATAAAGGTGATCCATTATCAACGATTTAAAGTTTATGCTTATAAGGTCACTCCTCTGAGAACAAAGACGATCCATTGTTCAGTTAGAAATAGATTGTTATCTCAATTCCAGGAAAGCAAGAACAAAGACGATGCATTGTCAACGCTTCAAAGTCTATGTTTACAAGGCCACATGAGAGAACAAAGACGATTCATTGTTTTGGCTGAGTCATTCTCAAATTCTAGGAAATCATGAATAAAGGGGGTCCATTGTACAAAGTCTATGCTTACAATTTGCAAGGTAAAAGATCAAAGACGATTCATTGTTTTGGCTCTGTCGTAGCTTCTAGAATTCCGAGAACAAAGACGATGCATTGTTCAGACTGATTAGGTCATCTAACAAGTAAAATATTTTTTATAAGACTACCACAATATATAGATAAAAAATCGATTTAAGTATTATGGGAAATAGTCACTTTTGTAATAACTCTGCTGGAGCATATCTATTTACTATTTGTTTTTCACATTCAATTTCCTTCAACTGATTCTCGTTTAATGCGGACCACATCATCTTTCCTAATAGGTTCATTATATTGTATACTAGCCATACATTCAGCTTCCCTTAAAAGTCTTCATATCAGGATCTACTTTGAGACATTGTTCGAGACTTATTACAAACCTACGCAAGCCCTGAGGTGCATGCTTCAAGCAATGTCACGCCTCCCAGTGCCCTCAAGTGGTCTAAACAGGTAGACGTTTCCTAAAACAGGGGGCCCGTTTCCCAAAACAGAGGGTCCGTTTTCCAAAACAGATGGCTGTTTCTCAACACAGGTAACCGTTTCCCCCAAGGTTACACGAGAGAACATAAGCGTTCTGATTCCTAAAAATAGATTGTTATCCAGCTACCACTCCACCTCAATTCTAGGAAATCAAGAACAAAGGGGGGTCCATTGTTCAAAGTCTATGCAAGTGATTCATTGTTCTGGTCGAGTTATAAAAATAGATTGTTATCTAAATACCCTTCGATTCTAAGAAATCAAGAACAAAGGCGATCCATTATTTTAGCCATCGCTTCAAAGTCTATGTTTATAATTTTCAAGGTCAGATGAGAGAATAAAGACGATCCATTATTCCGTTATAATTTCTAAAAAATAGATTGTTATCTAAATACATCTCAATTCTGGGAAATCAAGAAACGCTTCAAAGTCTATGCTTATAAGGCCACACCTCTGATAACAAAGGCGATTCATTGTTGAGTCATAGCTTCTGAAATTCTGAGAACACAGACGATGCATTGTTCAGACTGATTAGGTCATCTAACAAGTAAAATATTTTTTTATAAAACTTATAATTTATTAACTACAATATTCATCTATATATACAGATAAAAGATCGATTTAAGTAAATATACATATTATGGCAAATTTGATGTACTTAACATTTTGTAATACCTTTGCTGGATCATATCTATTTTATTTATTATTTGTTTTCACATTCAATTTCCTTCAACTGATTCTCGTTTAATGTGGTCCACAAGACATCATCATCTTTCCTAATAGGTATTTTCATCGCTTCATTATAATGTTTACTGGCCATACATTCAGCTTTCCTTAAAGCCTTCATATCAGGATCTGTGATCCTTTACTTTGAGACATTGTCCGTGACTTATTACAAACCTATGTCTCTTAAACTTATATGCAAAAATACAAATTAAAATCTTTTAATTATGAAGTTACGTAAATTTCAAAGTTAATCCCGAGAAATCTATTTTCAAGGTGATCCAACCTTACCGACTATCAAATAGATTGTCAATGGTTACTATCAATTTTCCAGGTCCTACAAATCAACCTACAGGGTATCCTGATATATGACCTGTAATGTATGCTTCAAGTTGGGTAAAGTTCTTTGAAGGTGTGACGAGAGATTTTCAAGGTCACCAAACAATTCTTAGAATTTAGTCGAGTCAGAGCCATCTGTCAATTCCTAGAAATCAATTTTCAAGGTATCATATTACAATTGAAACAGATTGTAAAGTAGATTCATGGGCTAAATGGAGTCAAGGTGTTCCTAATCAATGACTTTTGTATAGGCTGTAGAAGTTATTACAATTCCTGCAGTGGTATCTATGCTAAAAAATAGGTCAAGGTTAAATTGGTCTTATATTAGCTAAATGCTCTTCAACTCAAATAGAAATTAGGTCATCAGCAGGGGAGGGGGGGTAGATGTAGAAGTGGTTAAGGTATTTAAGCAGTAATGTGCAAATAAAATTGATTCAATATGTGGATGTGCTACGCTGCTGAATCATGGACCAAAGCGGTAGATGCACATACAGCCGTGGAACGTTTACTCCAACAATTGACAACATTGGCATTTGATGCTAATCATGAGGCAGTATATGGTTTAGGACGCTTTTATTCGGAAGAGGACTGTCATGCACTTGCAAAGAAATATGAAAACGGTGTAAAATATGTGAAACGTATTTAAAGGGTCGATATTGTTTTACTTGCTTAATACAAAAGTTAAGTGCGGCACAACTAGAAGAGTTCACTCTAGATTTGAAGGAGTGGAAGATGGGGATACCAGTGAAAAGGGGAAGAATGAATATGAAGGATAGTAGTCAGTTACTAATTATATTTTCTCGATTAGAAAAGATGTATAATTAAAAAATAAAACCTTAATTATTGTTGTTGTGTTCTTTTGCATGTGAAAAGGATGTATTCACGACTAGTCTGGATGCAGTCGGAAAAACAACAAATAGCGGTCCCCAGCCATATGTAAACATAATTTAACTAGAATCTTCGGAATAGGAAAAAATGAGTGTGGTCTCCAAGAAATTTTCAAGACCATATATCCTACAGGCCGATCTTACCCGACATCATCCGATCGAAATGTAGTCGAAACCTGCAGGACCAATTCTAAACGAGTCATGCAAACATGAAGAACGATAGGCTAATATCATGGTTATTGACTAAATTGTAATAAAAAGCGTGGGCTCATACAATAGTCATCCAGGGTGTTTCTCCAAATACAGATAACCGTTTCCCAAAACCGATGGCTGTTTCTCAACACAGGCTAAACTGAACTAGGTCAAAACCTAAACATCTGGTCATGATGGGTTAGAAATCGTGGGAAGGTTCAGGTACAATCTGAAGGTAGTTTTATATTATAGAAAAAAGCTAATCACCTACTTTGGGGGTAGTACTGATAGGGGGTAGTTTCTATAAATCCCCTTCACCTACTTTTAGAGGTAAAGGGTAGCTTTTCCAATAGGCTTATCATCTAGGGGTGCAATTCTGACCCCGAGAAAAAATGATGAATGCTATTACTGTAAGTGTATTATTTCATGTAAAAGCCCTATGATGCAAGCTATTTCTATGGTCCACCCTATCCATCTAGGTCAACAAGTCAACTTTTAACATTCCTTGGAGGTAAAATTCTAGGAAATAGCAAATAAGAGTTCCCATTACTGAATTCTAACAATAGAATCAGTTCGTGGAAACAAGAGGGTTGTTGTCTATGCTGAATGCTTATCAAGGTTCCTGTATTGGCTAAACGTTATGCTTACAGTATCTCGTTGTTGGAAATTCTCAAGGTCTCCAAGAAATTTTCAAGACCATATGTCCTACAGGCCGATCTTACCCGACATCATCCGATCGAAATGTAGCCGAAACCTGCAGGACCAATTCTAAACGGGTCATGGAAATAAGAAGGGGGTCTATGCTAATAAGCGTGGGCTCATATTATGGTCCGCCAGGATGTTCCCCCAAATACAGATAACCGTTTCCCAAAACAGGGGAGCCGCCACTCAACACAGGCTAAACTGAACTAGGTCAAAACTTAAACATCTGGTCATGAGGGGTTAGAAGGTCCAAGTACAATCTGAAAGTAGTTTTATATTATAGAAAAAGCTAATCACTTTTAGGGGTAAAGGGTAGCTTTTCCAATAGGCTTATCATCTAGGAGTGCAATGCTGACCCCGAGAAAAATGATGAATTTTGCACCGCTTTTGAGAAGAAGAAGCTAGAATAGAAAGTAGTGTTGGCAACCATGATTGTTAGGGTTTAAAAGTCCCCATTGTATGTGTGCACAGTAGACTCTTGATTAGCAGCAATGACGAAAGTAGTAGTACGTATGGTAGAAAGTACAGAAAAAGCAGTAAGTGTGGAGGAGCGAAAGAAGAGGTTGGAGACATTAATAAAACAAGTAAAAGAAATAAAACTCGATTTGGAGTGTTATATAGTGAAAACAAAAATGATGAAGCTGCGTATTAGCAATATGTAAAATAGTGTAGTAAAACATGAAATTTTGGGAAGGATGAGTTTAAATACCTATTTTAAAGAAGAAGAAAAGACGCTGCTATGTGTTGTTATAAGTATCTCACAATTGTATTAGGTTTAAGTAACTGTATCATTAAAAAATAAAGACTTTAAAAGTTAAAGAGACGGTTTTCGGTATTCTCTTCTCCCATAATGATTCCTTATTGGCTCTGCATATCTAGGCGCGGTTCGATATCCACCTTTACCGAAATCTCCCATAAGGAAATGGAACCCCTGCCGTACGTTGGGCTTTAAATTGGCCTATATACAACATATAAAAGAAGATTTATTGGAAAAGATCAATGGCAGTAAAATTGATCCCTAAATAAAAAGCAATTTACTGGTTTTAATGCAGATCGTTACTGTTTTTAATCATTAAATGGCGTTTATGCATATGTGAACTAAAATTTATTAGTAAAGCGTTATAATGAAAAATACAATGACTTTCCTTTGTATAAGGGAGATTTAAATTGATTTTTTTTGCAAGAACCTAAAAAATTAAATGTCAGCCCTATTCCTAAATTGGCTACCCTTGGACTTAAAAGAGTAAACAGTGACAGCTTGCAGTATAGAAATGGAGTTAATTTGATATAATTTTTATATAAAAGGTTAAGAAAATCGATTTATAGTTTTAATGTTGCAGAACGAAGAAGATCTGATTGTTTTTATATGAATAGTTTTGATTGTGTGTTAGGCGTTAGAATGGGTTTTCATTGTGTTAAAGGGGATACAATAGACTTGCATTCATACAAAACCCCCCATTCATATTTGGATAACGTGTGCAATGTATAGATGTTGCTTAAATAACATTTGTAAACACGCTTTTAATTATATGTAAAAATCTACTTTAGTATACTTCATTGAATTAGATAATTTAAAGCTTACAGAAAGGTTTTATATACATTAAAAGAGTAACCTTTTACTATGCATTCCTTTAATGAACGTTTTTTTTTTTGAATTAATAACAATAATAAATTGATAATATAATTCCTATTCCCCTAACCGATGGCCATATTAACTTTTATAGATTACCCTCTACCTAAAAGTGTTTCTTGATTCAGTCGTATGCATTTTAGTTGTTTTCGAGTTTAAGAATATTTTCATTGCTAATATATCATTCAACTAATCATACAGGTAGGACAATTTATGTCTTAGTTACTGTCCTGGTATACTTTTGGTGCCTTACCGATAATGTAATATAGAATTTTACTTATTATTGAAATAAAATATCCTGAAAACTTTTATTTATCTGCTACATTTGTAAAAAGTACTAGGTTGGAAGCAAGTGTCACACAGATAAATGTTTGCTGATGTAGTAAGATGATATCAATAAGGTCAAAAGAAACGTAAGGTGGTTAAAGAGCTGTGTTTTAGTAAAGGAATGTGTATAACAATATATGTTTATATTAATAAAAATGTTTATTCTAGATTATTTATCCTAACTACATATCTCTAGACCATCAATAAAATTTCGCAACCTTTTAAATAGAATAAAATGAGATGTAAGTATATAGATGTTACACTTCTAGGTTTTGTAATGTAGTTAGCAGTTGTTGAGTTGTTTCTTTGCTCAGTCTAATGTCTTCTAATTGCTTGACTCAGCCAAGAGTTGGTGACCCTGAAAGGTAGAATCCCCCCACGCCTTGAAAATTTTATTTAGTACTCCTGAGAATTGGTTTATAAGAATTAACACTTTAGCTCAGCTAAGAACCTTGAGGAATATACGTAAGCAATGTGTATGATGGCCTTGGGCAATACAACTTTGACCTTGAAGCGTCGGCAATGGATCCTTTTGTCCTTGATTTCCTAGAATTGAGCCTGAAATGATTGGGGTATCTAGATAACAATCTATTTTTTAGCAATTATGACTCAGCCAAAACAATGGATCGCATTTGTTCTTTTACCTTGAAAGCATAGACTTTGAACAATGGATCGCCTTTGTTCTTGATTTCTCAGACTGGGGTAGCTGGATAACAATCTATTTTTTATAACTCAACCAAAACAATGAATCGCCTTTGTTCTTTTCTCAGAGGTGTGAACTTAAGGTACATTTTTTAAAAATTACATGCAAGCCTATTGTATCCCCTTTAACACAATGAAAACCCATTCTAACGCCTAACACGCAATAAAAACTATTCATATAAAAACAATCAGATCTTCTTCGTTCTGCAACATTAAAACTATAAATCGATTTTCTTAACCTTTTATATAAAAATTATATCAAATTAACTCCATTTCTATACTGCAAGCTGTCACTGTTTACTCTTTTAAGTCCAAGGGTAGCCAATTTAGGAATAGGGCTGACATTTAATTTTTTAGGTTCTTGCAAAAAAATCAATTTAAATCTCCCTTATACAAAGGAAAGTCATTGTATTTTTCATTATAACGCTTTACTAATAAATTTTAGTTCACATATGCATAAACGCCATTTAATGATTAAAAACAGTAACGATCTGCATTAAAACCAGTAAATTGCTTTTTATTTAGGGATCAATTTAACTGTCATTGATCTTTTCCAATAAATCTTCTTTTATATGTTGTATATGGGCCAATTTAAAGCCCAACGTACGGCAGGGGTTCCATTTCCTTATGGGAGATTTCGGTAAAGGTCGATATCGAACCGCACCTAGATATGCAGAGCCAATAAGGAACCATTATGGGAGAAGAGAATACCGAAAACCGTCTCTTTAACTTTTAAAGTCTTTATTTTTTAATGATACAGTTACTTAAACCTAATACAATTGTGAGATACTTATAACAACACATAGCAGCGTCTTTTCTTCTTCTTTAAAATAGGTATTTAAACTCATCCTTCCCAAAATTTCATGTTTTACTACACTATTTTACATATTGCTAATACGCAGCTTCATCATTTTGTTTTCACTATATAACACTCCAAATCGAGTTTTATTTCTTTTACTTGTTTTATTAATGTCTCCAACCTCTTCTTTCGCTCCTCCACACTTACTGCTTTTTCTGTACTTTCTACCATTACGTACTACTCTTTCGTCATTGCTGCTAATCAAGAGTCTACTGTGCACACAATGGGGACTTTTAAACCCTAACAATCATGGTTGCCAACACTACTTTCTATTCTAGCTTCTTCTTCAAAAGCGGTGCAAATTCATCATTTTTCTCGGGGTCAAAATTGCACTCCTAGATGATAAGCCTATTGGAAAAGCTACCCTTTACCCCTAAAAGTGATTAGCTTTTTCTATAATATAAAACTACTTTCAGATTGTACTTGGACCTTCTAACCCCTCATGACCAGATGTTTAAGTTTTGACCTAGTTCAGTTTAGCCCTTGTTTAGGTGGCGCCTCCCTGTTTTGGGAAACGGTTATCTGTATTTGTGGGAACATCCTGGCGGACCATAATATGAGCCCACGCTTATTAGCATAGACCCCCTTCTTGTTTCCATGACCCGTTTAGAATTGATCCTGCAGGTTTCGGCTACATTTCGATCGGATGATGTCGGGTAAGATCGGCCTGTAGGACATATGGTCTTGAAAATTTCTTGGAGACCTTGAGAATTTCCAACAACGAGATACTGTAAGCATAACGTTTAGCCAATACAGGAACCTTGATAAGCATTCAGCATAGACAACAACCCTCTTGTTTCCACGAACTGATTCTATTGTTAGAATTCAGTAATGGGAACTCTTATTTGCTATTTCCTAGAATTTTACCTCCAAGGAATGTTAAAAGTTGACTTGTTGACCTAGATGGATAGGGTGGACCATAGAAATAGCTTGCATCATAGGGCTTTTACATGAAATAATACACTTACAGTAATAGCATTCATCATTTTTTCTCGGGGTCAGAATTGCACCCCTAGATGATAATGACTATTGAAAAGCTACCCTTTACCTCTAAAAGTAGGTGAAGGGGATTTATAGAAACTACCCCCTATCAGTACTACCCCCAAAGTAGGTGATTAGCTTTTTTCTATAATATAAAACTACCTTCAGATTGTACCTGAACCTTCCCACGGATTTCTAACCCATCATGACCAGATGTTTAGGTTTTGACCTAGTTCAGTTTAGCCTGTGTTGAGAAACAGCCATCGGTTTTGGGAAACGGTTATCTGTATTTGGAGAAACACCTGGATGACTATTGTATGAGCCCACGCTTTTATTACAATTTAGTCAATAACCATGATATTAGCCTATCGTTCTTCATGTTTGCATGACTCGTTTAGAATTGGTCCTGCAGGTTTCGACTACATTTCGATCGGATGATGTCGGGTAAGATCGGCCTGTAGGATATATGGTCTTGAAAATTTCTTGGAGACCACACTCATTTTTTCCTATTCCGAAGATTCTAGTTAAATTATGTTTACATATGGCTGGGGACCGCTATTTGTTGTTTTCCGACTGCATCCAGACTAGTCGTGAATACATCCTTTTCACATGCAAAGAACACAACAACAATAATTAAGGTTTTATTTTTAATTATACATCTTTTTCTAATCGAGAAAATATAATTAGTAACTGACTACTATCCTTCATATTCATTCTTCCCCTTTTCACTGGTATCCCCATCTTCACTCCTTCAAATCTAGAGTGAACTCTTCTAGTTGTGCCGCACTTAACTTTTGTATTAGCAAGTAAAACAATATCGACCCTTTAAATACGTTTCACATATTTTTACACCGTTTTCATATTTCTTTGCAAGTGCATGACAGTCCTCTTCGAATAAAAGCGTCCTAAACCATATACTGCCTCATGATTAGCATCAAATGCCAATGTTGTCAATTGTTGGAGTAAACGTTCCACGGCTGTATGTGCATCTACCGCTTTGGTCCATGATTCAGCAGCGTAGCACATCCACATATTGAATCAATTTTATTTGCACATTACTGCTTAAATACCTTAACCACTTCTACATCTATCCCTGCTGATGACCTAATTTCTATTTGAGTTGAAGAGCATTTAGCTAATATAAGACCAATTTAACCTTGACCTATTTTTAGCATAGATACCACTGCAGGAATTGTAATAACTTCTACAGCCTATACAAAAGTCATTGATTAGAACACTGACTCCATTTAGCCCATGAATCTACTTTACAATCTGTTTCAATTGTAATATGATACCTTGAAAATTGATTTCTAGAATTGACAGATGGCTCTGACTCGACTAAATTCTAAGAATTGTTTGGTGACCTTGAAAATCTCTCGTCACACTTCAAAGAACTTTACCCAACTTGGGAAGCATACATTACAGGTCATATATCAGGATACCCCTGTAGGTTGATTTGTAGGACTTGGAAAATTGATAGTAACCATTGACAATCTATTTGATAGTCGGTAAGGTTGGATCACCTTGAAAATAGATTTCTCGGATTAACTTTGAAATTTACGTAACTATAATTAAAAGATTTTAATTTGTATTTTGCATATAAGTTTAAGAGACATAGGTTTGTAATAAGTCACGGACAATGTCTCAAAGTAAAAGGATCACAGATCCTGATATGAAGGCTTTAAGGAAAGCTGAATGTATGGCCAGTAAACATTATAATGAAGCGATGAAAATACCTATTAGGAAAGATGATGATGTCTTGTGGACCACATTAAACGAGAATCAGTTGAAGGAAATTGAATGTGAAAAACAAATAATAAATAAAATAGATATGATCCAGCAAAGGTATTACAAAATGTTAAGTACATCAAATTTGCCATAATATGTATATTTACTTAAATCGATCTTTTATCTGTATATATAGATGAATATTGTGGTTAATAAATTATAAGTTTTATAAAAAATATTTTACTTGTTAGATGACCTAATCAGTCTGAACAATGCATCGTCTGTGTTCTCAGAATTTCAGAAGCTATGACTCAACAATGAATCGCCTTTGTTATCAGAGGTGTGGCCTTATAAGCATAGACTTTGAAGCGTTTCTTGATTTCCCAGAATTGAGATGTATTTAGATAACAATCTATTTTTTAGAAATTATAACGGAATAATGGATCGTCTTTATTCTCTCATCTGACCTTGAAAATTATAAACATAGACTTTGAAGCGATGGCTAAAATAATGGATCGCCTTTGTTCTTGATTTCTTAGAATCGAAGGGTATTTAGATAACAATCTATTTTTATAACTCGACCAGAACAATGAATCACTTGCATAGACTTTGAACAATGGACCCCCCTTTGTTCTTGATTTCCTAGAATTGAGGTGGGGTGGTAGCTGGATAACAATCTATTTTTAGGAATCAGAACGCTTATGTTCTCTCGTGTAACCTTGGGGGAAACGGTTACCTGTGTTGAGAAACAGCCATCTGTTTTGGAAAACGGACCCTCTGTTTTGGGAAACGGACCCCCTGTTTTAGGAAACGTCTACCTGTTTAGACCACTTGAGGGCACTGGGGAGGCGTGACATTGCTTACCTTGAAGCATGCACCTCAGGGCTTGCGTAGGTTTGTAATAAGTCTCGAACAATGTCTCAAAGTAGATCCTGATATGAAGACTTTTAAGGGAAGCTGAATGTATGGCTAGTATACAATATAATGAACCTATTAGGAAAGATGATGTGGTCCGCATTAAACGAGAATCAGTTGAAGGAAATTGAATGTGAAAAACAAATAGTAAATAGATATGCTCCAGCAGAGTTATTACAAAAGTGACTATTTCCCATAATACTTAAATCGATTTTTTATCTATATATTGTGGTAGTCTTATAAAAAATATTTTACTTGTTAGATGACCTAATCAGTCTGAACAATGCATCGTCTTTGTTCTCGGAATTTTAGAAGCTACGACAGAGCCAAAACAATGAATCGTCTTTGATCTTTTACCTTGCAAATTGTAAGCATAGACTTTGTAACAATGGACCCCTTTATTCTTGATTTCCTAGAATTTGAGAATGACTCAGCCAAAACAATGAATCGTCTTTGTTCTCTCATGTGGCCTTGTAAACATAGACTTTGAAGCGTTGACAATGCATCGTCTTTGTTCTTGATTTCCTGAATTGAGATAACAATCTATTTCTAACTGAACAATGGATCGTCTTTGTTCTCAGAGGAGTGACCTTATAAGCATAAACTTTAAATCGTTGATAATGGATCACCTTTATTCTTGAAAGAGATGTATTTAGATAACAATCTATTTTTATAAATCAACTAGAACAATAGATAGTCTTTGTTCTTTCATGTGGCCTTGAAAATTGTAAGCATAGACTTTGAACAATGCATCGCCTTTGTTATTGATTTCCTAGAATTGAGATAACAATCTATTTTTATAACTCAACCTGAACAATGGAATGTCTTTGTTCTTTAACCTTGAAAATTGTAAGCATAGACTTTGAACAATGGGCCTCCTTTTTGCTTTCCTGGAATTGAGATGCGGAATCTATTTTCGACCTGAACATGGAGGAAACGGTTGAAACAGCTATCTGTTTTGGGAAACGGACCCCCTGTTTTAGGAAACGGCTACCTGTTTATAGGAAACGGCTACCTGTTTATAGGAAACGGCTACCTGTTTAGGGGAACGGTCACCTGTTTTGGGGGCGTGGCTTTGAAACATGCATAGACTTGCTTGAGACCGAGGGCAATGACTTTGAGGATACAGCTGATGTGTACGATAACCTACAAAACAATAGATCGTCTCTTATGTGGTCTTGTAAACATAGACTTTGAAGCGTTGACAATGGATTGCCTTTGTTCTTGAAAGAGATGTATTTAGATAACAATCTATTTTTATAACTCATCCATAACAATAGATCATCTTTGTTCATTTACCTTGAAAATTATAAGAATAGACTTTGAACCGTTGAACAATGCATCGTCTTTGTTCATGATTTCTCAGAATTTTAGAAGCTATGACTCATCCATAACAATAGATCATCTTTGTTCTATCACCTTGAAAATTGTAAGCATAGACTTTGAGCAATGGGCCCCCTTTGTTCTTGATTTTTTTTCTCAGAATTGAGTTGTAGATAACAACCTATTTTCGACCTGAACAATAGATCGTCTTTGTTCTCATGGGGGGAAACGGTTGCGAAACAGCTATCTGTTTTGGGAAACGGACCCCCTGTTTTGGGAAACGGACCCCCTGTTTTAGGAAACGGCTACCTGTTTTTAGGAAACGGCTACCTGTTTAGGGAACGGCCACCTGTTTAGAGGGTGGCTTTGAAACATGCACCTCAGGGCTCTTGATTTCCTAGAATTGAGATAACAATCTATTTCTAACTGAACAATGGATCGTCAGAGGTGACCTTCTAAGCATAAACTTTAAATCGTTGACAATGGATTGCTTTGTTCTTGAAAGAGATGTATTTAGATAACAATCTATTTTTATAAATCAACCAGAACAATGAATCGTCTTTGTTCATTTACCTTGAAAATTATAAGCATAGACTTTCAACTATACATCGTCTTTGTTCATGATTTCAGAATTGAGATAACAATTTATTTTATAACTCGACCAGAAGAATGAATCGCTTTTGTTCTTTTACCTTGAAAATTGTAAGCATAGACTTTGAAGCGTTGACAATGGATCGCCTTTATTCTTGATTTCCTAGAATTGAGATAACAATTTATTTCTAACTGAACAATGGATCGTCTTTGTTATCAGAGGTGTGACCTTGTAAGCATAAACTTTTAAATCGTTGATAATGGATCGCCTTTATTCCTGATTTCTCAGAATTTAGATAACAATCTATTTTTATAACTCATAAAACAATGAATCATCTTTGTTCATTTACCTTGAAAATTATAAGCATAGACTTTGAACAATACATCATCTTTGTTCTTGATTTCCTAGAATTGAGATTACAATTTATTTTTATAACTCGACCAGAAGAATGAATCACTTTTGTTCTTTTACCTTGAAAATTGTAAGCATAGACTTTGAAGCGTTGACAATGCATCGCCTTTGCTATTGATTTCCTAGAATTGAGATAACAATCTATCTTTAGAATAACGGAACAATAGATAGTCTTTGGTCTCTCGTGTGGCCTTGAAAATTGTAACATAGACTTTGAACAATGGGCCCCTTGATTTCTCAGAATAGGGCACTTGAGTGGTCTTAAAACATGCATAGACTTGCTTGAGAGTGAGGGGGCAATGACCTTCAGGAATAGATGCAGGCTAAAATTGACGTAGACAATCAACAATCTAGTAACTTTTCTAGTGACTTTTCTACTGACCTTGAAGGACTCGTGCAAGCATGATATTGAAGAGGCGGGCTTACACACCTACCACGTGGCCTTGAAGAGACATGGTTACCTACCACGTGGTCTGAGGTGACCTTGAATATGATGACCTTGATAAACCGTGTACATAGGCAATGTGATGACCTTGAGCAGAAACACTCGTAGAAAAAGTATAGTAGAAAAGTGGCTTAGGATCCGTATAGCTATACTACTTACCGTTAACGTAATTTCTTGGGAAAAATAAGATAAGGTACCTAATAGCTGGCCACGGAAAAAAAATGCGTGGTAACAATCAAATAAATAAACATTAACGTTTCAATTTATGTATCAACTATAAGTTTTGTATATTGTTAATTACCTGTTGCTAAATTTATTATTTATTTGCGTTACAACTAATTTTTAAGCAGTAATTATTCATTTAAGTGGTTTTTACCGATAAAAGTGTTTCTTGTGATAGAGTACGTGAAGAATGAGCTCGTAGATATATGCCAAAGGAACTCTTTTCTGGCAAGTCGAGTTTATCCAAGGCGTTATCCCAAACGAAGACATCCAGGCAAGCGAAGCCTGGAAAATTTATTACAAAGATTTATGCAAACGGGACATGTAGACTATACAGAACCTGTTAGGAGTAGACTCGTTCGAAGTGAAAATATGGAATAATCTGTTCGGTTAGTCAAAAGGCAATTAGTTCTGCTGTAGGTGTTAGTCAACGAAGCGTTCAAATGATTTTGAAGGATAACCGTTTTCATGCGTATCATATCCAGTTTCATCAATAACTATTTGATATGGATTTGGAGCGACGTGTCGTATGTTGCAATTGGGCTCAATGTAAAATTGATATAACTTAAAACTTTTTTCATAAGGTTTTGTTCTCGGATGAAGCCACATTCCACAAAAATGGATTTGTGAATCGCCATAACTTCCACTACTATTCAGATCAGAATCCGAGAATTTTGAGGTAGGTTGGCTATCAACACAAATGGTGAATAAACGTTTGGGGCGGAATTATTCGTGAACATATTCTTGGACCTTATTTTTTAACGGGTATTTGAATGGAGCTATGTATCCTGATTTTTTGCAAAAACAAATGTGCAAATTTGCCAGTAACTGTGAGGAATAAAGTGGGGCTTCAACACGATGGAGCGCCCGCTCATTATTTCGTTCACGTCAGGGATCATCTTAATACATTGTTTCCAAACCGTTGGATTGGCAGAGGAGGGCCGTGTAACTTCCACCCCGATCCCCCGATTTAACTAAACTAGATTTCTTTTTGTGGGTATTTATTAGGGAAATCGTTTACCAAGAGCCGTTAAACTGCACAAGAAAATATGCAACAAAGAATAAGGCACGGAAGACATATCGAACATAGATTTTAATTAAAAAAATTTGAAATGCTAAATTGATATCAAAAACTTTATTTATACACATGTTAACAGTGTCACAATAATTTTGAAATAAAACTATTCATAAGTTTACTATGATTAATAACAACTTTTAATGAATATCTCTGAAACTTGGAAACATATCACTATAATTACAAATATAAAAGATGCTGCGTACTTTTTCCCACACCCAACAGGAATAAAATATACAGGTGTTCCCTTTAAAACTTTTACGCCTAGTTTTGGTTAATAACGGGTAGTTTCGGATAAAGACGAAAAAATGAGTGGATTTGGGTATAGGTAATGTTTAATAAAATTGGTAGTAAATAATCTATCCCATGAATCCGATGAAAAATATAGGGTGTTCCATTTAAAAATTTCGAGAAAATCTACAATCCTCGATATGAACCATACCGTATACAACTTCCCATATTTCGTGTACCCATCTGTATAAAAATAAAATAGACCATATACATAAAATATCCTTTCACAAATAATAATTAATTTCGTCTGTTCTTGAACGATACAGAGTGATCATCACATGTCCATTTAGGCAAAGGATTGTCATATCTTTGAAAGCAATCGGTATAAGATGCTGAAATTTTGTTGGGGTAATGCATGAAGCGAGGAGAATCCATAACTGGAACTACATATAGGGTGTTTTATTTAAAAATATGTAAATTTGTGTTGTCATAGATTAATGGGCCACTCTATATTTGTGAGCATATTTTTAAAATGTGCTGTTTAGCAAGCATTTCAATATTTTTTGTAGTAGCAGACGGGAGCAAAGATGCAGGACCCTGTATATCATTTATGCAAGGCATATAGTTAAAAATATTAAATAGAATGTAGAACACTTAACAATTCGCTGACGATATAAGTTTACACGAGATAGTAACTACTCCAAAAAATGGTAAAGGAGAATTAGGGCAAGCAATAAATGATATTTATATAAATTGAAGAAGCAGTGGGCAGTGGGTTAGTCGTGGTCCCAGAAAAAAATAATATTCCTACACTCTAACAAAAAATGACTTTCAGATTAATTTAACTAGATTAATTTGTGAAATTAGAGGGGGAGAGGGTCTAGATCTATTGTATAATTCGGCCTATTACCTCAACAATAATGGAGTATTTGGAGATGGCAATACGCTGTGCTTACGCGTAAGCAAATTTTTGTATGCTTAGGTTTTTAAATATATGTACTACATACATGTTATGTTTGTTTCATAGTTATTTACAATTTGTCGCTTTTCGAATTTTTCTGTAACCGGTTGTCTACCGTCTCTCCTTCGATTTGCCGCCCCGTGGGTTGTCGCCCGTGTGCCCCGCAATCATTGCACCCCCGGGTCAGAAAGGACCTGATAGGAAATTATCATTTGATGATTTATTCTAGTGTTACAAAATTATGAAACTTGCTTCGTAAAATATTAAAGGAGAAATAAATAAATAATGCAAATAAATGGTACAGAATGAAACATTTTACTGAAAAGAAGATTAAATTGAGGAGTTTCAATCTAACAATGCCAACCTTTACTCAAGAAAACTGTTCAAAATATACTTATAACAGTAATGTATTTGTTTGCAGTCAAAATAACCAAAAATGAATTGTGTTGAGATGATAGCCACAGTTGGATCAATTGTTCTTCTTATTCTTACATTTCCACTTTGCTCTCCATGGTTTTGCTTCAAGGTAAAGATTTTGGACAATTTTTTAAAGTCAATCATTAATAAATTTTAGGTGGTTAAAGAATATGAGCGTGCAGTTATATTTAGATTAGGAAAAATAAGGAAAGGAGGTGCCAGAGGCCCAGGTACGTTTTTTATTCTTCCATGTATTGATAATTACACGTGCGTAGATCTTCGAACCGTATCATTTGATATACCAGCTCAAGAGGTCAGTACATGGTTTTTTAATTACTTGAACTGTATGAACGTTTTTTAGGCACTTACAAAAGACTCAGTAACGGTTACAGTGGATGCAGTTGTATATTACAGAATATCCGACCCACTAAGTGCAGTGGTTAATGTTTCCAATTACAGGTAATAACACAATGCACGTTTGATGATTTTACTAGGTTTATGGATTAATGTGTTATGAAATTCAAGTACGTTGTAAGAAAGTTAGGTGGCATAACTAAAACTGTTTAATTTGGTCAAGTTTGTGAGCTTCGTTCATGTATGCATGGACAGGCTATCTGACGCAAACCAGGTTACGATCAAATTGCAAGAAAATCAACAGTGTTTATTAAACAAAAGTGTAAAAATGAAAAAGCAATTATGCACAAAGCCTTGCATAGTTTAAATTATTAAGTTAATAAATACCAGAAATTAATTTCTTTTATGTGAAGTCCAGACAAATTTTATGTAAAAAATAATTAAATCTTTAAGTTTGAATTTTGCGGTATTTATTTGTGTTGAGTCGACAACCGAACATAAACTACTCTGCCGGGCAGGATATTCAAAGAACCTGCATCATTTTGCAATGATTATTAATAATTAAATTAAATAGCAACTTTCATAATGTAACATAAAGAAATTAGTGAGCATATCACTAGGTCAATAGTATACAGTACGATAGTTACTATACAGTTGTAATGTTAGATTTAATGAACAGTGTTGTGTTAGACACCACTAGTTCAAATACTCACAGGGTGCAAGGGCCAGGACTACCGTCGGGACAAGTAACGGTGTACCCTTTGCATCTCCAACACATTTAGTCTCAACTAACAAGAGATTAAACATGGTCCTTCGAGCCACCAAATCGACAACTAACGAAAGTAGACATGGTCTTAAAGTCATCAACATCGGCAACCAGTCAAAAACACCATACTCCATCGAGCCACCAATGCTGACAATAAGAGTGAAGACATCATCGCAACCGCCGGAAAGGAGAAGAACAAAGCTGGAATTCCTGTGTCACGGAAAGGTGCATTTGCGTATCAGAAAAGCCTACCACTGTGAAACTGTAAGGATTTACGTCCGTTACAGGTAGGGACATCCTAAGTAAACGGAAATTGTGTGAAGAGTTCAATTACTCTCACACTAATACAAACTGTGAGAGCAAAAGATTCTCACAACGCAGAAAGAATCAACTCCGATCGAGGGAAATCAAGATGCCAAACAGGAGTCGCCCCAGTAGTAAAGCGAAAAGGAAGGCTTAAACCAAACTTAATTCCTGTCAGGAGAAGATCCAGCGTCTACTACAATCACATACCGGCAGAAATTAAAGGTAGTGGGTAAGAAATACTACACTTTGTAAGAAAATCCATAGCATGTAAAATGGAAAAGTTCAACAAACTGGCCAGCAACCAAAATGACAATGGTAAGGCGATGGATAAACTGTTAGCAAATATAACGACTCGGTAACACGGAAGAACGACATCTACATAAACCAGAGTTGGAGGCATGGTGGGAAAGAGCATTAAGCATACATCAAGAGCTATTGAAGCTACAAAAAGAAGATCGTCACTACCACATCTCAAAACATTTTGAGCAGTTAAATAAGGTCCACACTAATATTAAACATTACCTGACAAACCTAGAGAAAAATAAATCAGCCTCCACGCAAAGAGATGAAGGGAACGACAAGGAACAATCACAACAATTGAAACTACAAGACATCCAGATTTAGCAATTAGGTTCTCTATTATAACGAGTAGAAGAAAAAACTAGAGCAAGAAGAGAAAACAGTTCAAATCAACATGTGGCAAAAAAAATTTAATGAAAATATCCTGCGACAGAGGAGCTGCACAAACACATTAAGGTTTGTGAAACAAAATTTCTGGATACCTATTTTACAAGAAACGAGTTTGACAAGATCTGCACAATGGTGAGATGAAATATGTATCAAACTCGGATGTAAATAAACACAGCTACACAAATAAATAGGTCACGCAATGATGCACTACCAAAAGTGAAGCTACTTATATTCTGTGTAGTGGTGGCTATGAAGACTGGGTGACCTTCTACAAGGTAATACACCCCAACAAGTCGGTAACATGTACGGAGAAGATGCAATACCTGAAAACCATGACCCAAAGGTACCAGCTAAACTAGTCTAGCACCTCCACCTAGCAGACTGCAACTATGCAACAGCATGGGACATTCTCAAGAGTAGATATAACAATAGACGATTAATGACAGAATGATAGAATTTTAAACTTTCCCTCGATCAAGCAGGAGTCAATAAGGCAACTATATGACACGATTCACGAGTGTCTGGAGGGGATCTCAGATCTGGGAACAGAAACGGTATCCTGGGGTGCGATGATCGTTAGGATAGTGGCACGGAAATGGGATTTAGATTGAAATAAACTTTTGAAGTCTCTTCAAACGCCGAATGAATCACCATCCTTTGCTAAACAATGGAATTCCTCAAAATAAGATTCCAGTCGTTAGAATCCATGCCCTAAGCCAGGAAAAAAATATTCTCCCACACAAAGGTATCCTATATGGTAGAAGATCCATCCTACTGCAATCAACAGCACACATTTAGCAACTGCAGCACATTCACAGGGTTAGCACCACCTGGCAGGCTAGCCTTCGTGGAAGGGAAGCGTCTATGATTCAATTCCATGGAACATAATTTCAACGTCAAGTGCCATTCGTTTAACCGCTGCGCCAAGTGCCAATATCTACACCATCTGCTATTAAAATTATAAATGTTCTTTGCGAGGTCCAAATATTACGGGTATTGGTCGACGCTTTAACTTTAACTTTAACTTTAACAATTATTAACATTTTTCAGAGCGAAAATACAAGCAGAAATCAGGGGGCTTGCGGGAGCACCACTAACCAATGCAAATTCAAAAATAACCATTAAACTAAGACTACGACATGCAAGTATATATCACTGCAAATCTCACCCGGAAGCCATTAGGTTCAATATCAAGCAATGGACAAACCAAATTCTAGTAATGCCACGCTCAATATACTGAGACCAGTAGATGTGTAACTAGGAGGTCTAAATATCAGAAAACAAAAGGTGACGCTAATTAGCATGAAGAAAGAGCGCAATAAGAACATTTTTTGGAACTCAAGGAAGTACCCAGGATACCAAAACTGGTGAAGAATGTGAACAACATTACTATCAAACCACCCTAACAAATCCTCATGGAACTTATACAGTGAAGCTTCCAGACCTACCTTAGAGAGTTCCAGACCAGTAGCCGTTGCGATGTCACTACAACTGGAGAGGAAATTGCTGAAGGACGCCAAGCTGGAGGAGTAAAAAAAATTCATGAAAGAATACTTGGAGTTGAGGCATATGAAACTAACTAGCAGCTTTAACGAGAAACGAATCTACATCTACCATCAAGCAGTTACATAGGAGTAGAGTTCAAGAACAAAACCGAGAGTAGTTTTTCACGCATCTTTAAAAGCAGAAGCGCGTAAATGACGTTATGTACGTGGGTCCAAAGCTATAATTGTTTTGTGGGACCTACTTGCGAGATGGAGAAAAAAATTGTTTCGCGCTTACGGATGATGTGGAGGTGTATCGCAATATAAAACTAAACGCAGAAGCTCAGAGGTATCACACCATTCTGTGGAGACCCAAACCAAGGAAAGCAATGAAAGAATACTAGCTGACAACTGTAACGTATGGAATAGTATGCACCCCGCACTTAGTAGTAAGAACGTTGCAGCGACTGCCCCAAGATGAAGAAAAAACTTACTCAAACGCATCAGCAGTGACACTAAACGACTACTACGTGGACGATTTGCTAACAGGCGAAAAACTATGGAAGAAGCAAAACTCCTACAAGAAAAAATAATGAATTTGCTAAACACGGGGGGTGGGGGGAATTAAAAACATGGGTTTGAAATCGTCAAGAATTATGGAAGGAAGGAGCAAGAAAATCTCTAGCTGGTTCCCAGACCGGTACAGCTTGCAATGTAAGGTCAAAATCGGCAGAAAATCAGTAACGAAAAAGACTATTATTAGAGACAGCGAAAATATTCGAGCCGTTGGGGTGGGTCAGCCCGGTGACTATAACAGCCAAGCTGCTAATCCTAGAGTTACAGTTAAGCTCAAATCAACTGGCATCAATGTTTGTCCAACAATATAAACACGAAGTTTTCGAAATTAATTGATTTTCATAGACGAACTTCAGATGCCGAGATGGATCCACCACACTGAAGACCAACTACCGTTGCACGGATTCTGCGATATCCGACACAGCCTACTGAGCAGCAGTCTACAATAGAACCGATCAAGGGAAAGTAAAGCTGCTGATAGCAAAATCGAAGGTGGCGCTAGCCAAGACAAAACCGACCTTACCCAAGATGGAATTGTGTGCAGCATTATTACTGGCAAAGTTATTTAAGTAAGGCAACAACGGCATTAGAGGTTCCTAACGTCGCATTATTTGCATGGAGCGATTTCATAATAACAATAGCATGGATCAAAGGAGGTTCGTTCATATGGAAAGCATTGGTGACCAATTGGGTTATAGAAATCAACGAAATCGTGCCACATCAGCAACGAGACCACATCGACACGGTAGAAAATCTAACCGAGATTCTGCCAAGGGGATACCCAACATCAAAAGGGAGGAACAAATCCATCTGATGGAATTGTCCGGAATGGTTAAAACAAACAAATGAAAAGCGTATTGAACAACCCAATCTACCACAGAGCTGGAACTGAAATCATGTCTAACATCCACTCAAATAGAAAAGGATAGCAGAAACATAAACCGATTTCGACGCTATCACGACTACAACGGGAAATCGCTTACTGCAACCGATTCATCGAAGTGTTAATAAATTACGCGGCAGTAGCAGTTCGGAAAAGAAATAAAACGCTTTAAGCACAATAACATGTGCAAAACAACAACAAGATGACAACACTTAACGCATTCATAAATGGAGAAGGTATTCTTCGAGTAGAAGAAAGACTGTGCAACTGATGGTTATTATACTACGAAAAGCATCAGATAATACTACCGTCCCAACAACTAACAAATCTAGTGATTCTCGTTAAAGAATGTTTTATGGGGATCCAGATCATACTGGTATATGTAAAAATTTACCATTTACACATACCGGTATAGATTACGACTCACCAATCCAGGTAGGATCGTGGAAAGAAAGAGGACACAAGGCATATAAAGGCTGTAAGCTGCTTTCGCTTACTTTAATTTGCCTCGGTCTACCTCAATCAGTTTTTAATTATATAAAAAGGGGAGTGATTCATATACTGGGGTTGACCAGGTTCGTCCACATTGAGTAATATACTTGTAATGGTTTTAGACGTATATTGTTCCTTCTTTGTTATAAAGCTAAATATTTACACTTAATACTAATTCAACTGACACACAAAACTATATATAAAAAAAGAAATATTTCAGGCAAAATCAACACAAATAACGGAAGGTATACATGACGTCTAGATGGGCGCCGTTGTCTATCAGTTTGTGCGGAGATAGTCAGGCCGTTCCTCTCGTTACCTTATCGTAACATAATGTCTACTTGCGGGCGTCTTATTGCTTTCAACCTGTCGGCTTCTTGCACTTCGGTTTTTAATTGTTTTACCTTGTGTAGGCATGCTGGTGTGAGTTTTGTGTATGGTGTGTGTATGGAATATCAATTAAGAGATTCTGGGCAAATAACCGTTGCGCTGATTAATTGAGAGCCCGGGAATTGGTAGAATTTAGCCGAGAACCTTTCTATCCACTGGAGTAAGTAAATAACTACATCGGGTGTTTTTCCCGACGTGGCGTCGTTCACTGACCCAAGTGTGGTGATATATATTTAACTGACATGTAGGTGACCGCAGATTTCAGCAGCTGTAAAAGCGGAAAAAGTCTGGCGGTAATTCTAACTCTGCGATTGGTTGGAGGGGACTCTGACGTAAAAATTCTCAACGTTTTTGAAAATAATGTCGGAGGGGATATAAATTAATGGTTTGATGATTTTTTTAAATTTAATTCAATCAGGATAATTAACAAATAATTAATTAAACATTATTTGTAAAGGATGCTGGCTCTTTACAAGAGTACATTGTGATATTTATCTGCTTGTCAGCTATTGAAATCCATTTGCAAGTAGTGAGTGACATGACTACGAAAAATTTCTAGCAACATAAAAGAAGACAACATTCACCCAGTTAAATGGCCCTTAGCATAAATAATAGAAGTACATCCAGCAGAAATTGGAAAGGTTCGCATTGTGACAACTCGCAATCCCGAGGAAAAATCAGTAAAAGTCACATTCAACGCATGGTATCTTTACAATCACCCACAAAAGCACAAGCGGATCAAGAAGACAATAGCTCGCTGTGGAAACCAAAACAACCTCGCTTCTTACAAGTATCACCTGGATTCCTAACACAATTGGCATTTGCAGGAGCAAACTTTATACCTAGACAGCCAGATCCAGAATTGTACATTGAGCGCATAGGTAAAGCTTGAAAAGGAAAAGACGTACGATTGGATTAGAAGACATAATGGAAGCAAGCTACAAAAATATCAGAATATGTTTACTGCAAAGAGCTAACCTGTCACATAATCGAGTTAGGCAAACAGCCGGAGTAGTTACAGACTAGAATACACACAATTATTTACTCAGGAAGGAAAAGGGGAATATTAGGGGACATATTTAGAGTTAATGATAAAGTCCAAAACGAAATCAACGCGCTGAACAAGAATCAACAAGCATTAATGAAGAGTGTAGATCGTCCAACCAAGTTCATGTCATCAGCACTGTTAATATTCAACAACACCGGAATTAGGATTAACAGTCAGCTTGACAGATTCAGAAAGAAATTAAACCTGGACATGGAGACGATCAACACCATAGAAAAATGGTACAAAACCATGGATGAAAATCAGCTAACCCTGCATATTTTCGGTTCATACCAAATAGCAGCATCTCGTCAATGAAGTATGTTCCAGTAACAATAAAGTATTGGATGTGAGCCGTAGTAGAGGTGGTTTTAATGACCTCATCATGGAATGACATAAAGGAACTAGTGATATCGGCATCACGAACACTACCGTCTAACATAGAAATATTAACACATTCGATAGTGGAGATGATTGTCAAGCAGGATCACCAAATCCATATATCAGGATACGTCATAATGACAGAAATCACTCAGTATGTAAGAATGAAGATAACATCAATCCTACTAAGGATGGAAAACGGGACGTACGGGCTGATTATAATAACCAACTATACTTTCCACTGTCGAATGAAGAATACAAAAACAGTATGTACTTTTGAGGGCGTGCAGTCATTTGCACACCTACAATAGTAAACAGCATAGAGCAAAGTCAAAACTGTATAATAGACGAACTGTATTAACGACCAAAGGGAAACACATGCAGAGTGGTGAAGCAAATGGTGCATTTGACAATCTGGAAACAGCTGTATATGCCCAACACGTAGATGTTTATTATAAAGGACGTCACTAAGGCAGCGGTAATGTACAGTGGAATTAGGAAGGACATAACGTAAAACCAAACAGGGATAATTCATGTGTCGCAGGAATGCCTGATAAAACAGGACAAAGTTTTTTAAGTCCAACACGGCAAGATACGGTGTCAATGATCACAAACCAATCCATATCAATATGATAGGAGCAGTTAAACATCAATCTCAAGTAAGCAACATACAGAAAGAGGTAATATTGAAAGCAACAGGTTAACTCAACGAGTGGAGAAACTAGGAAGAAACAATACGACAAGACACTCCCCGGAGAAATATTTTATCGCATTCCATAGTAACCAACCTATCAACCACAACAATATTACTGGCAACTATTCTGGCAATCTGGGGAACGTATAAATATGGATACGAATACGAAGCAAAAAATAGTCAACTGCAGAGGAAGGACTTGTGATAGAATCGCAGAATACCACAGTTCCTCGACCCGACAAGGATGTTCAATCTCAAATTGAACGGGACTGCATCATTTTGCCACCATCATTAACAATTAAGTTAATTTGCAATTTTAGCATATCTTGGAAAAATCAAGAAACCGATCTAACCAATCTGAAATGTTTATTTTTGATTCCCAGTTTGGAAAACACATGCCTTGTTATACAGTGTGTCCAAAATTGGTGCGTGCAGTATTGCTATTTTGGAAACTACAAGATATCGAAAGATGGTTAAATGGAGAAAGTTTTAGAGAATTTTGAGCCCACTAAAATGCCATTCTGAAGTCAAGGCTATCTCAAATATTTTTGAAAATATTCGAAAAAAACTGAAAATCGACAATTTTTATGTTTATTTGAACAGATATAAAAAAAATAAATTACACTTTGCCATTGACACTTTTTATCCTTTATTGGTTAGTGACAGAAAAAAATTAATCCGACGTTTCGTCGACCATCATCAACTTGATTTTTTACAAGGGGGGGAAATTAGCTAATGGTATAAAATGATTCCTTTTTTTATTCCAAATCCAACGATGTATAACACTTAATGATAATTTGACGTTTCGATCCTCATTCTTGACATTTTCAAATATTTCTTTTTTTTAGGAAACATTTTTGAAAAAAAAAACTACCAAAGAATTTATTCTGTAAATGTACATTTATTTCAACTCACAATTCATAATAGGACGTTTCGACAAAAGCATCATCAAGTAATCTCTTATGAGCAGTAGCTACCAATTCGGAGATTTTCCAAACCTTGTCTTAAACAATGACAGATAAATAACTCTTTTATTAAGTTTAAATTTAAGTAAACACCTAACAATACATTTACTTCAAGTGAAAATATTTTTAAGAATTTGAAAAATCCTATTAAAACACTTAAAAATTAACTACAGCTAAATAATGAATTCGATTATTGTAAATTTATGGAAGTGGGCTTTAATGAGTTTAAAACAATTATTATATAACAATTATGTTATCTGTCAAAAGACTACAACAGTTTGCCACGTGTCTAACAACCACGCTGCACAAAATAAGAGGAATGAGTGAGCTCCGCCAAAACTCAATCAAACGGTCGAAAGACCGCAGAGCATTAGGATTGCATGGGTGTTTTGGAGGTATCGATAATATAGTTGGAGTGAGAATTTGGTTAGAGAGGAAAGAACCGAAATGGACGCCACAAGCTTTAAAAAGAAAAAAAAAGGAAAAGAAAAAGTTTCTTATTCCTTGGGAGAGGGAGAGCTTCTAAAGCTTGAAACAGGTAGCAAGAAATAGGAATAATAAGTAAGTGAACAATTCCCTCAACAAACTTAAATTTAATTCCTTTCTGGAATTCCCAACAAAGTAGGCAATCAGCCAAATATTATTGTATTGCTATATAAACATGAATAACAAAAGAAATAAATTATATTCAGTATGTACGTTAATCCCACAATTCACAAAAAAAAAAAAAAATAAATAAGAATTAAAATAAGTTTACGAGGGCAAGTCGTGATCTTGCCTTTACGCACACAGTATAGTTTAGAATACAAAAACAAACAATACCCCTTCCGGCTGAAGCAAGACCTTACGTAGCTTAGCCTTAAAAGGTCAATTTAATAAACTTATTAAACCAGTTACTTATAAGAAAGAAATAATTAAATAATTCAAACCCCCATTTGATTAAGTTACATAAATATAATTGGAAAAGCTTGTTTAGTCCCAATTTTATTTCAAGCAACAAAAAAATAGTAATTACGCAATTTAAAATTAGAATCAGAAGTTGGTCCGAACAACCTTATCCATATTCGAGTAAAGAAAAGAATATTATATATTTGAGCTACCAAGTAATTTAAACTATAGCACGAAATCTCGCGCCAACAGATTAACGGATTCAGTATTACATCTGGTACATAAAAAGTTGCAACACTGCTACTGCGTACGACCACATAACTATTAGTACAAAAGTAATTATTAAAAATTGTAGGTTATACATGAGCTCTCTAAAGGCGTGACACATAAAGCTAATATTAACAAAAACTATTCAAAATGTTGATTGTAAAGTGTGCGTTAAAATTTTAAATAATGACAACACAATCCAAACAATAAGCCAACGAGATACAGAACGGATACTGTTACATCAATTAAGACAACCAAATGTAAACATGAACTTGGATGTAATCGAAACAGTAAAGTTATATGGATACTTCAATAGATGGAAACTTAAATATATTAAAACGTAGGTTTGTGCAAACCCAAGTTAGTTGTTTTAAGATCGAACACGTGCGGTAGTTTAAATGTCTTACACAAGTATTTACACTTATTTCTTTGAAGAAGTAACGTGAAATTCTTTTGTGTGTGAAACCAAAATGTGTAGGTATAGTGAAATATTTCTATTACATCCGCCTTAAATGGCGGTTATATCACTTTTATACAACAAAGCGATATTATATAGTGAAAATTTTTCATGAAATTGACGCTTAGCATCTAGTAAATAGAAACAAGAAAATTTCCTAGAGACTTTCCACCCATCTACAGCAATGACGACTTTGAAAAGATAGCCAACGCCTAAAGAAACAAGTTTACAACTCCATTTGTTATCTCATCTCAATGTGGTTAACAGATGTTTGTTTTCAAAATAAAGCATGATAAGTAAGATGCAGTTTTGTAATGGTATCACCATCTAGTGGTGATTTAGCAAAGTAACAGGTACCTATAAAATGTAATAATGTTGAAAATAACTAGAACCTACGTTCATCTTAGAGATGGCGCAATAGGTATTAATTGAACTTGAATTTTGTAAAAACGAGTAAACTTTTAAAATACAGAAGTAGATACGAGAGAGAAATAATTTTCGTAAAATGTAGAAGCATACGTCATAAAATAAAATCATATGTGAAGTAGGAATTAGCTATGATACAGGAATAATTTTGTATATCATTTAATCCATCATATTCATTATTAAAATCGTAAATACAGAAAATTTAAATCATTTAGTACAGAAAATAGAAGCTAGTAACCTTAAAACATATTACTAAAAGTTTAAGTCACCGATACTTATTTAAGGTAGCTTTTAGAAACAGTAATCAGATAAAATGATGCAATCGATCCTATATCGGTTTTTGCGCGTTACTGGTCTCTCACATTTTAATGAGCATTGTTTGAAAATGGCGTTAAATTATTCTAACGAAGAAAATTTTGATATGTTAGTGTGCTATATCAAAAATGAAAGAAATGCTACCAGAGCTAGTGATGACTATTTTCAAATGTACCCCGAAAGAAGACAACCTGGCAGAATTCATTTTAATAATGTAGTAAGAAATTTAATAGAATTGGGAAGTTTTGGAAAACCACGTTCAAAAAAGTATACGATCGATAATGAGAATCGTAACGGAAACATTTTGGAATATTTTGACGAAAATCCGAACTCTTCAGTACGAAATTGTGGCACGGAGTTTTATATTCCAAAATCCACTGTACAGAATGTTTTGCTTTACAAGCCAACAATTGTACAAAACCTGTAAGAAGGTGACTTGAGACACGTTTACCAACTGTGGAGTCTTTAGTTAAAAAATCATCATTACTGGGCCCGTGAAAATCCACATATTCGCGATCCACGCCGAGTTCAAGTACGATTTGGTTTTAATGTGTGGTGCGGAATGATCGGTAAGTAATATCTTTGCTTGAGTTAATTGAGTAACATTTAATAAATTAACTACGACTCATATTTTTAATATTCCCTATTAATTTCATTTATTTATGACCACACGTTAACAGGGCAACGACACCTTTTAATGTTGCAGAACCAAATAATTCCATCCATTCGTGAAGCTGTTCCCCCTGATGAATTTAATAATCTGTGGTTCCAACAAGATGGATGCCCCGCACATAATTCAGGGGAAGTCCGAGCATTTTTAACGGGAGATTTTTGGTGAAAATATAATATCCAACGGTGGTCCTGTACGTTGGCCTGCTACCTCTCCGGACCTTACCCCATTAGACTTTTATTTATGGAGATTTGTCAAAAATGAGGGGTATCAATTTGATCCCCCAGAAAATAGGGAAGTTCTGGAACATCGAATTATTAATATTATTGAAAATATTAATCGTAATACAATATGTCGAGTAACCAGAACTGTCGCAAAAAAATGTGAAAAGTGCATTGAAAAAAATGGTCGACATTTTGAATAATAGTATGTAGAACTAATGTCGGCTTTATAATTATCTTGTAAAATACATTTAATATTAATATGAAACACCATAAAAATTATTTGATATTGTAGCGTTGAAAATGTATGATTCATTGCTAAAAATGTTTTTTAATTACTTTTTAGTCATAATCTTGCGGTTTAAATGAGTAACGTTTAACATAATACCCTAATAACTACTATGTGTTTTATGAATATTTGCCATTATTATCACTCCTTTGCTTGAGCAATTTATTTATGAATACCAAGTAAACATTTGAGTATTTTTAAGACAAGTAATAAATAGTTATCTACGAGAGATTACTTGATGATGTAATAATTGTTTTAAACTCATCAAAGCCTACTACCAGAAATTTGCAATAATCGAATTCGTTATTTAGCTGTAGTTAATTTTGAAGTGTTTTAATAGGATTTTTCACATTTTTTTAAATAATTTCACTTGAAGTAAATGTATTGTTAGGTGCTTACCTAAATTTAAACTTAATAAAGGAGTTATTTATCTGTCATTGTTTAAGACAAAGTTTGAAATGGCTTTTTCGATATCGTAATAAATAGTTATCTACGAATAGGTAGCTACTGTTCATAAGAGATTACTTGATGATACTTTTGATGAGTTGAAACGTCCTATTATGAATTATGTGTTGCAATAAATGTACATTTGCAGAATAAATGTTTCATAAAAAAAAGAAATGTTTGAAAATATCAAGAATGAGGGTCGAAACGTCGAATTATCATTCAGTGTTATACATCCTTGGACTTAGAATTTTATACCATTAGCTAATTTCCGCCCTATATGAAAAAATAAAGTTGATGATGGTCTCTAATCGACGAAATGTCGGATTAATTTTTTTCTGTCACCAATCAATAGAGGATAAAAAGGGGCAACGGCAAAGTGTAATTTATTATTTTATATCTGTTCAAATAAAAGTGATATAGCTTAAAATAAAAATTGTCGATTTTCAGTTTTTTTCGAAAATTTTGAAAAATATTTGAGATAGCCTTGATTTCAGAATGGCATTTTAGTGGGCTCAAAATTCTCTAAAACTTTCTCCATTTAATCGTCTTTTGATCTCTTCTCCAAGATAGCAATACTGCACAGACAAATTTTGGGCACACAGTATACACACACAAAGTAGACATCTATCAATTATTACACGGTTAAAATGCTATTAAACATTATTACATTAAATGTTGGAAGTCTAAACCTTTGTACTCCATCGAATTGTAAACCTGCAGCCTGTCGCCTTTTTTTGTACTCCAACTAAATTTCAAACCCTAGAACAGATAAAAAACTATCAAAAGAACATAATGAATTGATACATGGTAATAGCTGGAAGCTAAGGGTGATGAAGAACTACATTAATAAATTATAGGTATATAAATAAAATAAAGCAAGGATATTGAGAAGCGAGTAACGTTGTCTCTCGTTAGATAAATGGGCACTCGAGGAAATAATTTTAATCTTATAAAATATTAAAACATCTCTTAAGAAAATTATTAACCTCAGTCTAACCTCATTACACATAATCTTAAAACGGAATAAAATGATAACTAAAAAAGTGTGCAATTATGGCATTATAAATCATTCAGTAAATTTCTAATACAAATGATACTTATAAAATATTCAAGTAGTTAAAATCTGTTGATTTACCAATTAGCTATTTTTAGTATTGGTATCAATATAAGAATTCAATTTAGAATCATTTGAGCAAGTCATTTTTACCTATTGTTTGTAGAACAAATAGATTTATTGTTAAACAATCAATTCGAACAATTAAGATAATATGTTACAAATAAGATATGACGATACGTTAAAATAGATAAGTAAATATAAGAAGGAAACGTCACTATGTAAATGTTACAAAAGTACATATGATATGATATGATTTATATGTTACCTTTGTATTACGTTTCATTTTAGTATAAATAATTAATAATAATCGAGGCATAACCAGCGGTTGTTCAATCAGCCCTTTAATATTTGGAAGCTTATCTTATCTTTTATCTGTGACCACGTTCAGTATAATCATTACATTGTAAACATTGCAATTCTACATATTCTGGACAAACAACACAATGTATTTTTCCACAGATAGAAAACAAAATGACGTTTCTTTTTAACTCAAAATTTTGAGCAAACTCTTCTCGTGTTTTACGCGAATTTTTACCTTCCAACCTACATAAACTGGACTGTATTTATTTAATAAGATTTGCCCCACGTTGTGGCCTCATATATTTTTAGAATTATTAATATTTAACATATTTGATCCACGTTTGGGTTTCATAAATTATTGATATAATTTATACTTTGATTATATTCGCTATGTAATAAATTGCCTCCATTAGCATACCAGGGGATAGACTTCAAGATTAACCCTTATGGGTCCACCAAGGTCTGGCCAGACCTTCTGTTGACTTTAACTGATGTTTCTAATAAAAATAATTACGTTAGAAATTCCATGATATCCTTAACGGATCTATTTAGTGTCCCCTCGTACAGTATAATAATAAAAAAAACATTTTTTTAGATTTTATTGATGATTTACAAAACGAATACCTTGACCGTATATCATAGGTCTGGCTAGACTTATACAGGGTGGTCCTTTTAAAGTGTTACAAAGCGATATTGAGAAACGGCTGATTGAAAATAAATGAAATTTCTAGAGATACAATTGGTCGTTGGGGGACACTTTTTGACAGAGTAAGTAATGTTTTAACCCTTTCCACTGTTTATGGGTGGGGGTAACTTTAAATGTTAAATGGAAAGGTGCAGTTTTCTTTCCAGATTCATAATCTTCAGAAAAAGCTACGTTATAATCAATGAATAATTTAATGCCAATGTCAATGTTACTACGCTAAATTCAACAAAATTAAAAATAAAATCAACTAAAGAAAAAACTGATATTAGGTACATTATTTTATTATAATACGTAGATTTTCGAAATGACGACCTGTTTGTTCAGAAGCATTGTCGTTGTGTTTTCTACATCCTCCGAGAATTATCATGTCAACTGGGTAAAAAAATACGGTATTTTGGTTAGATTATGTAGTTAATAATTATTTTCTTAGAAAGTTCATGATTTTTTTGAAGCTATGTGGCACTGCAGCGATGATTCACCAGCCGCCACTGTTGCAGTTATCATGACAACGAACGACTTGACATGTTATGACATTGCCAGCAATTTCCTTAAATTATCTTCGAGTTTAAAGTCTTTAGTTTAAGCGACTTGTTAAAATTAGTGTTCATTGTGTTCGTTTATTGTTAGTTAGTGTTAGTTCTGTTCTTTTGTTAATTATCTTTGTCGTTCCTGTTCGTATTTAATAATCTTAGTTGAGATTTTAACTACGTATCCTTAAAATGAATGAATTCAACTGCCAAGTTGGCATGTTGTTAATTCTCGGAGAATTTAGAAAAACTACAGCAATGCTTCAGAACTTTGGGCGGTGATTTCCCCATTTAGCAACAAAATCTCACATGGCGTTCAAAAGATTAGAGACTAGGAGTCGCCAGACCGGCCAACTCTCATCCAGAAAACGCAGCAGGAGAAAAACCAAAACGAACGACGACATGGCGGTAGGAGTTTTGGGAACAGTAGCTCTCAACCCTCATATTGGTTTCCGAGATCTATCCAAAGACGCCGGGATGTGTAAAACATCCGTTCTCAGGATTTTGCACAATTTTAAATTTCATCCTTACCATATTACCTTACATCAAGAATTGTACGAACAGGACTTCGAGAGACGGGTGCAATTTTGTCGGTGGTTTCGATAATGGATTAATGAAAACAACTCACTGGAAAACATAAAATTTTCTGTCGAAGCAACATTCACTGACCATGGTCAAGTCAATCGTCACAATATGCATTATTGGGCTTAAGAAAATCCACACTGGATGCGAACAGTCGCTAATCAACACCCTTGGTCGATAAATACCTGGTGTGGGATATTTGGCGATGTTGTTATTGGACCTCATTTTTTCGATGGTAATCTTAATGGACAGCGATACTGCGATTTCCTTCGAAATGACGCAAAGATTGATGCCAAATATTCCAGAGCAACAACGTGAAGCAATTTGGTTCCAGCAAGACGGCGCACCACCACATTTCTGTCGAGAAGCACGTGCTATATTGAATGACACTTACCCTATCAGATGGATTGGACGTATGGGACCAGAAAATTGGTCTGCAAGATAGCCAGACTTAACCCCTCTTGATTTTTTCGTGTGGGGTTTCGTCAAAGAAAGTCATGGTGACTGATCCAACTACAGCGGAAGACATAAGAGAAAGGATTACGCGTGCAGTTCGTGAAATCACCCCAGATATGTTATTCAGAGTGCGGAATTCTTTTCGAAAGAGGGTTGATAAATGTTTAGAATAAAATGGTCGTCATTTTGAACACCTATTATAATAAAATAATGTACCTAATATCAGTTTTTTCCTGTTGATTTTCTTTTTAATTTTGCTGAATTTAGCGTAGTGACTTTGACATTGGCATTAAATTATTCATTGATTATAACGTAGTTTTTTCTGGAGATTACGAATCTGTAAAGAATACTACACTTTTCCATTTAACATCTAAAAGTAACGCCCCCCTTCCCCAAAAATGCGGAAAGGGTTAAAACGTTACTTACTCTGTCAAAAAGTGTCCCCCAACGACTCATTGTATCACTAGATATTTCATTTATTTTCATTCAGCCATTTTCTCAATATCGCTTTGTAACACTTTAAAAGGACCGCCCTGTATATATTTTCATATATTCTATATGAAAGACGGTTTTCTATCTTATTGTTTACAAATCTGAACACCTGCTGTCTGTGTTTTGCCCTTTTTTCTGTTTTTGACCTTGGCTGCGTGTTTCTATCTGCGTAATGGTATACAGGGTGTGGCGCGAAGACCTTGCATTAGACTTATTGGTAAAACTACTGATATTTGAATATTGAAGGTTTGTACTTTAATATTTTTGGCAATGAAAATATTTGTAACTGTATATCACTTCCGGTTATACCGGAAGTAACCATCAACTTGCTTATTTTAAATAGGATGTGGTATATTTTGGTTGAAATTCGTATTCTTCATAAAATTCTGAACAAATTTTTATAAGGATAACATATCTCAAAATTGGACGTTTTTTGAGTTATTTTAAATGTTGTGAATTTTTTTTTTAAAATCATATCCTCATATTATTTACGATATCTTATCTAATTGACAATCGTTTATTTTCATATTTTGACCAAACAATATCAATGTATGATGAAACATAGGAAATAACTTTGTTCATTTATACAGGGTGCTGAAAATCGAGCGACCAATTGTAATAAATTCAAATATTAAAAACTTGATTAACTTAAATGGAACACCCTGTATTTTATGGTGCTATGAGATTTATTATTTTATTTCCTTCCGATTCATATTTACATTCTCTACACCTAAATCGAGCCATGTTTAAGATATTTTCGGTCTTTTTGCATAAATGCATAAAACCTTATACTCAAATCTAATATTTGTCATAACGTGAAAAGTAGGTTGTCGAAATTCACTGTTACCCTTAGTAATTTTTTATTGATGTCAAAGCTACTAATAAGTTCACAATTGTTTTGAAAATGACACATAGAAATTGTACCAATGAGGATTTTCTAAACTAGATCCTAATCCACGGAGAGTGTAACAGAATTACTAGCCGAACATGTCGTGTATTTACTCCAAATATTGCCGGAAAAATGGTGACCAAATCGAAATACCATCACAAGACTTTTAAAGAATATATCGCAATTTGGAGCATGCCGTCCAAAAATTGCAATAATTAAACCATTAGTTGATGATGAGGTTAACGTGACAAATATGCTGGGATTCTTTCCTCCATATTGAGATGCTTCTATTAGATATTGCGAAATAAGCTTAGATTAACGACAAGAACAATTCATAAGATTCTTAAACAGTATAAGTGGAAACCTTTCTGTTATCATGTTGTGCATGACTTGCTGCCAGAAGATCTCTCAAAGCGCATTGAATTTTGTGAATGATTCTTGTTGAAAATCCAGGAAGATGAGCATTTTACTCAAAGAATCATTTGGTGTGACGAGGCAAAATTTTGCAAAAATTGAATATTCAATCGACACAATAGTCATTTTTGGTCTGACGAAAACCGTCACATAACAAGAGATCTTTATTTTCAAATGAGCTGGTCATTTAATGCTTTTTGTGCCATACAAGATGGCAGAATTTTCGGACTCTCTCGAAAATCTCGCCGGTGTCGGATATTACAACATCCTTCAGGACACTATTTTGCTATCATTAAACAATTAAATGCTGAAGAAAGAAGTCTTGTGTGGATGGTATCAGCAGGACGGGGAACCGCCACAAAACTTACAAATTAATGCTGATTTTCTGTACCAACATTTTGAGGATAGGTGGATAGCCAACAGGGGACCACGTCATTGGCCGACGAGATCCCTGATCTCACGCCCCTAGACACTAGTATTTGGGGACATATTAAAAACGAAGTATATTCGGAACCAATTACAACAAAGGAAAATATGATACAGCGAGTATTACAAACTTTCAATAATTACGCTCCCCAAAAACTTAGTAAATCTACGAAACAAAACATTATTAAAAGGATTCATAGATGCTTAGAAGTAAATGGAAATAATTTTGAACATTTGTTGTAATTATATTTTGATTATGTTATTATTATTATTATTATTATCCTCTGTAATTATGTTATATTATTATGTTATTGTTTTTTATTGTTATTCTTATCTTGAAAATGGCTCGATTCAGGTATAGGGAATGTAAATATAAATCGAAAGGAAATAAAATACTAAATCTCATAGCACCATAAAATACAGGGCGTTCCATTTAAATTAAGCAAGTTTTTAATGTTTGAATTTATTACAATTGGTCGCTCGATTTTCAACACCATGTATAAATTAACAAAGTCATTTCCTATCCCGAATGTTTCATCATACATTGATATTGTTTAGTCAAAATATGAAAGTAAACAATTATCAATTAGAGAATATATCGTAAATAATATGAGAATATGATTTTTGAAAAAAAAATCACAAAATTTAAAATAACTCAAAAACCGCTCATTTTTGAGATATGTTATTCTTATAAAAACTTGTTCAGAACTTTAAATACGAATTTCAACCAAAATATACAACGTTCTATTTAAAATAAGCAAGTTGATGGTTGCTTACGGTATAACCGGAAGTGTTATAAAATTACAAATATTAATGGACAAAAATATTAATGTACAAATTTTCAATTTTCAGATATCAGTAGTTTCACCAATAAGTCTAATGCAAGGTCTTTCACATTTGACTTGTAGAAGCATGCTGACCTGCAGTTTAGTTTTAGTTCATTGTTGGCTTATAGTCGGTAGAGTTGTGAGTTGCTTTTGCTAATCGAATATTTAGCATTGTGTTTATTTGATATTGGTGCATTGTGGAAAATTACAGTAAAAAGAACAATGCCTTATAATTTTGAATTTTTATCTGCACATAGATTGAACCGGTAAGTTTTATATTTTATTTCAATATTTTTGTTCCATTGCATCTAATATTTACTTTTGTATTTTAGTATCTCGGAGGCTCAGCGAACCGAATATTATATGCGCCTTTCAGAACACGTAACATCTGGAGATTACGAAGTGTATAGTGACGCAGATATTTTTTCTGACCGTGATGATGATGATAATACTGATTTTGTTTCTAATGACTATGCACCAGATGCAGAGGACGAAAATATTTTCGAAATGGCAAGTGATGCCGAGGACGTAGATGATAACGAAGAATTAGAAGAGCTGGTTACTCTAGATAATGTTACACAACATGAAGACATTCCTGCGAACTGTCTTGTGGATCGTGATGGGACGATGTGGAGTAAGATTCCTCCTGCACCTACTCGTGTGTGCGTCCACAATGTTTTACGACAAACTGGTGGACATGTAAAAAGTTCGTTGACTTCAAATCCATTGAATACTTTTAGATCAATTATTACAAATAATCATGCGGGAAACTAACCGAAAATCCTTGGAAGTAACTACCAAATTCAATGAAGAAAAAAACCGAAGAAGCCTAGACAATGGAAAATGCTAGATGAAGATGAGCTGTAAGCATTCATTGGAATTGTCCTTGCAGCTGGATTGAAACATTCAAATGGACAACACAGCATAGAGTTATGGTGAACAAATGCCTTACCAATTTATAGAGCAACTATCTCGATACAGCGGTTCAAATCCATTGCCCGTTTCATAAGATTTGATGACCAAAGAATCCGCGCAGCACTACAGGAGCATGATAAAGCTGCACCGATTCGGGATATTTGGATGATGCTGAACACGCAATTAGGATCGTTGTATAAGCCTACAGCAAACATAACTGTGGATGAGCAGCTCTTCCCTTATAGAGGCCGCATCAAATTCACTCAGTATATACCGTCCAAACCCGCTTAATACGGTATCAACGTTTTTTGGGCATGTAACCCTTCTCATTCGTATCCATTGAAAGCAATCTTATGTACTGGAAAGGAACACAATGCCAGCAATGATATGTCAACCAAGGAGAGAGAATATTGTTAACACTAACAAGTAAATATGTTTTCCCAGGCTGAACCATTATAGCAAACAATTTCTTTACCACTTTGAACGGTGTCAACAAATTGAAAGATTCCGGATTGGCATATGTTGGCAACTTACGGCGCAATAAAAAATATATACCAAAAGAAACGTTGGAAAATAGTTCTCGTCCGGCTTTATCCACAGAATTTGGTTTCCTAAACGACGTGAGCCTCGTGTCGTATGTTGCGAAAAAAAATAAATGTGTGCTGATGTTATCATCGCTTCATCAAAGCAATACAACAAGTGGTCGAGTGGTGAAGAAGCCTGATGCTATTCTATTTTACAACAAGACAAAATGTGGTGTTGATGTAATGGACCAAATGCCAGGGCAGTACAGGTGCAAACGAAGAACCCAACGTTGGCCGTTAGCTTTTTTTTATGATATGCTAGATGTGGTTGCATTGGCATCATATGTCATAAGACATCAAAGCGAAAAAAGCACAGCCACCGATGCACGACGTGTATTTCTGAATGCTTTGGTGGATTATTTAGTCCGTCGGCAAGTAGAAAAACGCATGAACAATCCCCAAGTAATCAAACAGTTTGTATCCAGATCAGGCATAGAGGCATATTTGGGCGGCTCGGTACAGCCTCCCGTGCCTATATAAAATACAAGTGATGCATCTAGTGTTAAAAGATCGTGCAAAATATGCTACAGTAACGATAAATTACAATGAAAAACAAGATTGAAATGTATAAACTGTTTGGATCCAGTATGTTTGCAACATTCGGAACAGCTGCATAAGTGTCACAAGTGCGTTTACTTACAATGTCAATAAAAATTATATTATAAAAGACCTTGTTTTGATTAAAAATTTAAATAAATGTAAATTTGTATTTATAAACTTATAGTTTTATTTAATTTCTCGGAAAATTTTCATTGATTTACATACAAATTACACATAAGTATAGACAGACCTATGACACACGGAAGAAGATATATTAAACTTGTGTATCCATAAGGGTTAATTTAGTATTAAAAGTATTAAACATTTACGTTAGGTTCTTTGACAAAATAAAATCAATTATAATTTTAAAATAAAGTTGGAATTGTATAAAAATTATTTTCTTCAAACACCTTATATCATATGCAATTACACATCTTGCACGTTTGCGGTTATTACCAAGTTGAATCTGTGCGCACATTGCATCATGGCTGAACAGTAAGTATACTTAATATAATATTGTATTAATATAAAATCAATGGATGGTTGTACTATTTACAGACTGATATATGGTTTACTTGAATCCTTTACATATGTACACATAGGTGATAATGATAACTAATAATCATCAACATAACCTCGAATATTAATATAAGATTCATGAACTTACATAAATATTTCTCTTCTTTCAGCTGTTCCAATTTTCTTTATTGAAGATCCATTATCGAAATCAGATGTAATTTGAATCCCACGAAGTATACTGATCCAGCAGTGGTTGATATACAGCATAAGCTTATACAGGTATGATGCTTAAATATTTCTTTGAAATATTTACCAAACTTTTTGTAAACACTTTTAATTTAGTTTATTACATAATTAAATATAATTGTGTGATTTAAAGTTTTTGTATAATTAAATACACATTTTTTACCCCAATTTTTTTTTTAGTTTTATTTCTATTGAAATAATAGCACCATGTTAACTTTGATAAAATAATTGTATATTAAAAAAATAATTGAAAACATGATTTAACCTCAATTGTTTAACGATAACACACCACTCGTACAAATAATTCACGTTAACCTTACTTATTATGCGTTTCAACAATTTAAATTGTTTTGGTATCTGAATTATTTTAGGTTATACGAAACACACGATCAATCTTAAATCTGAACCCATGTACACATCGAGTGACATGCTTTCAGCTTGAAGGATTGATAGAGCCTGTTTGAAATATATAACCAAATCATATCATTTCTTTGCCTAATAACCAATTTGATTGGTACAATTTTCCATACAAACATAACAGACCTTAATTCTGATTGGATAATCATATATCTGAAATTTACAAATTATTACTTTTACACATAACTTTATATGAGGACGTATCTTAAAAACACGATTATTTTTGAAATCTACACAAAACTTCCTTTGCACCGATACCTCATATGCCCTATTTATTTTAAAATACTTAATTCATTTGAATTTCAATAATTATGTAGTTTTACATATACAAATTTACTTATATTTAATTGATCTTACTTTCTACAGGAAAACTATAAACAAAAATGGATTCTATGACCCAGAAAACATAAGGATGCATCAGTCTCTAACACAATTATAGTTTATTTTGAAAATTTCCATCTCAACCTCTATGTTCGTACTTGACATAACCTGGTTTCTCAACGCTTGCGCTTAATTTGCATTTACGATGTTATTTTAAGATGCTACACTTTCTCTTCGCACTAACATGTAAGTTATTTTCATAATAATTGTTTAATTTCACATTTTACACTTGTTCAATGAATCTCTTCTAATTTCGTCTTTTATTTCACAATTTAACATACACTTTCTTCACCTACATTAACTGATACAAATTATCTTCTTTTATTTTCAGAACCGAAGCGGATTATGCTACCAGAATATGATTTCCTTATTCAAATGGTTAACATGAATTCTATTGAAGCAAATACATATTCTAACACTCCCGAAGATGTTCGGAAACTACTAGCATCAATAATTCTGTTGTACAGCTATGATTAAAGTGCAATACATGTGAAACTTGAACTAAATAGCTAACTAAATAGCTAACAAGATGCCGCATAATTACATATGTACTTAGTTGTTATGTAAAGTTGAACTTATGCAACTTGCGGTTTTCATATATGCTCAATTAATTCCTTCGCGATGACTATATGTTTAATGTACCTTTTATTCTGAGCTTATTTCTATATTACCATGATATTTATCATTGCAAATATTATCTCAATACATAAGTATAGAAGGTTATGCAATCGAATTTTTTTCCACTATCGCTAAATCGATTATGTACCTTATTTACAACATTTGACTAAGATATGTGTGTATGTGTGCGAGCGGGCCGGCGGGCGCGTGTGCTTGTGCGTGTGCGTGTGTGTGTTTGCGTGCGCGCCTGGGTGTGCGTGTGTGTACGTGTGTTTAGACGTGTGCGTGTGCGTCTACGTGTGCGTGTGCGTGTGCGTGTGTATGTGCGTATGCGTGTGCGTGTGCGTGTGCATGTGCGTGCGTGTGTGTGTTTTTTTACATCTGTATCCTTTATTTATATTGTTCATAGATTTAAACGTTTCGATAACAATTACACTTATCGATTTCAGTAAATGATAAGAGTTAAAAAAAAAGGAAGTCGCCAAACAAATATATGCGAATGACGGAATATAAATTTAGATCTCTAATATATGAAATATTATTGAATTGCTTTGGAAATGGCAAATCAGAACACTGCATAACGGACGGAGAGTAAAAATGAAAAATACGAGAACAAAAAATATTTACGGAATGCAATCGAATCGTAACGTATTTACTTAGCTTTTTGAATTTTTTATGGTGTATTTTTGTATTATATTATACAAATCTACATGTTTCGAATAACACAGTTATCTTCGTCAGAAGTAATATAATCTTTCATTTTGAACCCACGCGTTATACTTTCCTCTACCAACTGTACTATGGAAGAGGCAAGACACATTCGATTTAAACTTAAACTATGTACTTCCCTAGTTTCGATATATTATGTTTTATAAATTTCATGTGGACTTTTGTATATATCATCTGGAACCTTAGCAAACTGCGGGCTCACATGATGTGCACAAAGTTGACTGTGATATTAAAACCTACAAAACTTATAATACATCGTAATTACGAAAGTACATACAGTTTAGGTTGAAAACAAGAGTGACTATGGATTGCTCAATTGGTTAACGGTTGCTCTTGTAGGGTATAAGCCGTGGGTTGAAACCCCACTTGAAGTAAGTATGTACTTTAAAAGTTAATTTAAAAAGATACCATTATATATACCGGGTGTAAAATTAGTGCGTAATTCTTATGTTGCTCCGTAAGAGAAAATCTTTAAATATGAAAGTTGTGTATTAGCTTCTTCTCCGTAACCTAAAAATACCTACAAGTCTACAGGGTGTTGCATTTTCGTATACCAGTATCCAACTTAAATATTTTAAATTGAACACCGTGTATATTTTTTAATATTCTTAATTTGTCATCAATTGTCAATCTGGTAATGTTTGTTTTTTAATTAGGATCAGCCGTTACATGGTTATTCAACTTTTTAGAAAAAATATGACGTATGCAAACACAAGGAATAAAATCTGCATCGGCCATATTATGACAGATTAATCAAAAATATTTTGTCAAAAGTTTATCAAGATCATCTACTGTCATCCGAAAACGGTGGTACAATAACTTAATATTTCGATTGGCCATAACTCGACTTTCTTCACCTGTAAGTGATTTAGATAGGGAAAAAAATTCTCTTTCGATTTTATCTGGGATATCCTATACCTAAAGTTGACACTTTTTAAATTATTGCAGTTTTAGCAATAACAGAACCGTGTTATGCTAATTCAAATTTTTTAGAGGGCTGTGGAAGCAACTACAAAAAACAAAAACAATTCTCATATTAATTCGCTATAAATTAGCCTTGGAGTGTTGTGCTGCATAAGTTCACTGTTTTGTGCATCAGAATGAATTTTTCTAGGGAAGAATATGTTGATATCATCTATGTATTAGGAGAATGTGAGCGAAACTGTCTTCTTGATCCCGGAGCTATACTCACACGTACTCTGACAGAAGACACCCACCTGAGTTTATCTTCGAAAGATTCAAATTGAGGTTTAAATCAGCAGGAAATGTTAATTATACAAAACGTATGCGTGCAAGACATAACCAATGAGGAAAACGCATTAATGGTTGTTGCTGCAGTGGTTGAAAAATTTCCCAACAAATTGTTGATACAACTGTACACCATATCTTGAATAGTAATAAATTCTATCCCTATCATATCCAAACGCTACAGAAACATTTTCCCTTGGACTTATTTGTCGTTGAAGCTCCTCTGATATTATGCTGTCTTCGATTTTCTATCTTGTGGTCTTTTCTAGGTACGTTGTCGGATCTCACGAGATTGGCGCGTATGCTTTGTCCGTTAAAAGGTTTTTGATTTTGTCGTCGTATTCGGACTTGTCCATTATTATGGTAGCATTTTCCATGTCGACCGGTAGTACAATTACTTGGGTGTTGTCCTGACGAATTGTTTCTGCTGTATCCGCTGGTTGCATATTATGTTTTACTTTGGGACCGTTTCTGGTCCCACCGCTTAGTTCAATCCTTGGTACGTTTTTTGTTTCCCCGTTGATCTGTTACGTTGAGATGTGGTATACTATCTTCCCCATATGCTGTATTTGGATGTTGTCCTTTTTGGGTTTAGTCTGCATTCATTAGAACTTCTTCATTTGCTTGTGGATAGTCCATATGCTACTCGTTTTAGCCGGTACCTGGATTGGTTTTCTTAGATGCGCCTTGCTTGCTCGTTTTAAGATGTTCTCCGTCTTGTTACTGTGTTTCTAAAGTGTCAGTTTTAGGATGGTAGGTGTCACATCTTAGTGTCTGCACCGTTCCAGGAAAGTCAAATCACAAAGTGGCTTGGTATTTTTGGCTCATAATTTCCCGAACTGCTTGTGCTGCAGTAGAACTTCCACCCCGTATAGAAACCGAATGTTGGTTTTCAAGTTTCTGCGGAAGTTGAATATGTTATACACATGTCTACTTTGGGAAGGATTGAACTACACGGTGCCGCCATCAACAATTCCAAGAGAACATCAAATGCTGCATATAGTATTCGATTATCAATCTAGCAGGTGATACAGCCCACCATTCGCCAGGAAATTACCAGGGTCATGAGAACAGCAAAGTAGCTCAGACCAAACCTCACACCAGAGGAACTACGAGCATTATGCGAAGAAAAACATTGAAGTAATAGTACTATCGACCGATAAGAGAAATGCTACCGTAATAATGGGCAAGTCCGAATAGGACAACAAAATCAAAGGCCTATTAACGGACAAAGCATACACGCTAATCTCGTTAGTTCCGACAACGTACTCAGAAAATACCACAGGGAAGAAACTCAGAAACAACAAAATAGTAGAGGAGGTTCAACGACAAATAGTTTCGAGGGAGAACTCATCAAAGAATCCAAAGTTCTACGAACTACCAAAAATTCATTTCCACCTATCGTCAGTTCTATTGGATCACCACTACAAGAATTAGCGAGATACCTATCAAAGCAATTCCAACCACTTAAAACGGAAGTAGAATCCAACGTAAAGAACGCCAGCGATTTTTTCGTGGTGCTGACGGGATACACTGTGGAATCCGTGAATCTTCTATGGAGCTTCGATGCAGTCTCCTTATTCACTTTTATACCCATTAAAGCAGCACTGTAGGTCATACCACGAAACTGTTAACCAACAAACGACATCAAGTCTGGTGGAACATTGCCTTAGCAATACCTACTTAATGTACGGTGATCAACGATACAAACGGAAGGAGCACCAATGGGATCCCCACTATCGCCAATCGTTGCAGGTATACTCATTCAAGACTTTGGAACCAAAGAACTAGGTTCAGCACCGAAGAAAACAAAACTTTGCCTACGGTACATCCACGATACATTTGTTACTTGGACACTTGGAACTAAGAAATTGGCTGAGTTTCTGGATTATCTCAACTCCAGGCATTAGAGGACCAAATTCACACAGGAAGCAGAAAAAGAAAACAAACTGGCCTTCCTGGGTATTCTGGTTTAGCCAAGATTCTAGTAGCAAGGAGTGTACAAAGTACCATGTGGAGAGTGCGCAAAAGGCTACGTAGGAACAAACCAACCGACCCATCAACGTACGCAAACAAGAACATCGTAATGCGTTAATGAATAATCTGGCAGTCTCTTTACTGGATCAACATATTCATGAGGCAGCACATAAAGTAGACTTTGATAACGCCAAGTTGCTAGCCAACAAAATAAACACCGTGAATCTTTCAGGAAGCCATTGAAATTAGGAAAAGAACGTCCAATATGAACACGCACAGAAGTTACCCAATACCTGGAAGCCGCTTCTAAAGAAGCACGTAAGTTACCACACGCAACAATGCCCAAACAGCTAGGAAGGGAAAACCAGAGGAAAAAGGAGAGAAAGTAGTGAGAGGGACCGCAGTCGAAGTGAAAGGGAAAACTACAGCGAAAGTGACACCTCAATTACAATACTATCGGAGAACAACCAATATATCGGTTCGAGTCGAATCACAAAAAGTTGTGCACCGATCACCTGAAAAACTTGTTTTCCATCACTTATTTTTTCTAACTCTCAAAATTGTTCTACACGAGGGAAAATATTTTAATTCGTCTTTTACAAAATTAATGCATGGTCCCTCGGACTAACCCTCAAAATTGTAGGTGCGCTTATGTCATCGTCAAAAGTTACAAGTAAACTAAACGATGGCTTCACATCTTACAACATGGACGTAAATTAAAACATTTAACAAAGAACTTTAAACTTATCCGTATACAGGGTGCTCATTTCTTAAATTATGTAAAGTTTTAAAAAAATTATCTATAAAACGAGACCCGATTATATCATATAAATTGTTAATGCTCGATTGAGCCCAACAAGGTAGTTAAGTTTATCGGATAAAGTTTTGTATGTAGATTTTGCAAACTTTCCTTTTGTGTAATATATATGCAACAAAATAGTTGTAGATTTCTGAATTAAGAACTGTGAGCAATGAAGAAGTCTATTGAGCATAGCTTATGTAATTAGTTATTTTTTTCAGTCACTCAACACAGTTACTGGCTATGACAACCCTAAGAAATATATTAGGAACAAGAAGTTTGTCAGAAATATTATCAGATCGTGAAACAATATCTCATACAATGCAAGCCGTGCTTGATGAAGCTACGGATCGTTGGGGTGTGAAGGTTGAACGAGTAGAAATGTAAGTGTCTACTTTCAAACGATTTTATTACCAAATCATTGTAGATTTTAGTACATGCCATTAAACTACATTTTTAACTCACATTTAATCATTATGTCCACTAGAAAAGACGTTAGTCTACCAGTACAACTACAAAGAGCTATGGCCGCTGAAGCTGAAGCATCGCGTGAAGCCAGAGCTAAAGTAATAGCAGCTGAAGGTGAAATGAAAGCTTCTCGCGCCTTAAAGGAAGCTGCTGATGTTATTGCAGAAAGTCCAGCTGCTTTACAAGTAAGGCTACTTTTCTCTTTTTTATACTTAATCCTAATATTTAATTTTAGTTGAGATACTTACAAACTCTTAACACTATATCATCTGAGAAGAATTCAACAATTATTTTTCCACTGCCAATGGACATTCTTTCAGCGTTCACACCTAAAACTCATCCTTGATTAGTAAATATATATTTGTGATTGTACGTTAATACCATTGTTTCACATCTACAATAATATAATGGCGCTGTACTAAATTCCTTAAATGTGGAACCTTAGTAATAACAACGTTTTGCATTCCAACCTACATATACATAAAGGTATAGAATAATATGCGATCGACATAATTTCACAATCGTTAAGTCGACTTATTCCCCATTTTACAACGTCTGACAAAGCTTCGCGGAGATCTACTATGATGTTTTGTGCGTGTGTGTGGTTGCGTGCACGTGTGAGTGTAAGCGCGCGTGCGCGGATGCGCTGATGCTTGTGCACTCATGTGCGTGCGCGTGAGCGTGCGACTGTTCGCGTGCGTGTGCGAGTGCGTAAATGTGTGCGAGTGTATATGCGTATGCGTTTGGGTGTATGTGCCCATATGCACGTACGCGTGTGCATGTTCATGTGTGTACCAGTGCGAGCGCGCGCATGCGCGTGTACGTGTGTGCGCGCGTGTCCGTGTGCGTGTTTTTTATGTTTAATTTTAGTTAAGGTACTCACAAACACTTATCACTGAGAGGAATTCAACAAATATTTTTCCACTCGCAAGGGATATTCTATCACACGTTTAAAAATCATTCTTAATTAAGTACATATTTGTAACTATACGTTAATAACACTTTTTTCCATCTATCATAATGCAGCGGTGCCGAACTAAATTCCCAAAATGTGGCTCCTTAGTAATAATAATAATAACATATATACATGCGCAGGTACAGAAGGTTATGAAATCCACATTTTTTACTATCGCTAAGTTGACGTATTACATCATTTTACGACGTTTGTTACGTGTTTAGTTGGAAAACGTTTCTTTTTAATAAGGTTCGTCATTTGGTCAAATTTACTTACTAAAAACAGCAATTTCTTCTTAGGTTGAATGCTTCCAATTCACCATTTCGCAAATTTTTACGCATCTCTAATTGCATTTAAATTAACGTGTGTAACTTTCGTACATATCTCTTATTTAGTTAAAATAAGTCACAGTTAATACCTTCAGTGACATCTCTAAGATTTCGGATCATTTAATATAAAGCAGTTAAAAAGGAATCTGGGATCTATTAGGGTCAAATAATACATATACATATAATAAATATATATTTTCTACACATTTTTAACTTTTGGTAACAATGATAAAATACAAATTTTCTCAAGTTTGTAAAATTGATTTTTAAGGTGTTGGCCAATTTTTCTTTCTTCCTTTTTAAGAACGCCTTTGATGGTCGATGTTGAGTTTCTAGAGAATTTTTCGTTTCTGGTTCCGGATGCTGAAGCATCATTTTTTTTGGAAAATTCTCACTTAAAATAGTACTTGGTTAAGTAAAAGTATTACTAACGCTTTTAAAACGCGGATATAATTGAAATTATTCATTCGTCCACATCTTCGGTTTTCGAATATAAAAGCATTCAATACTAATTCTTTACATATATAGACACTTCAATCGAAATTACGTTGAATGTTCACTACCGGCTCGTTTGTCACCTGTGAGCATCTCTGTACTACCTACATTTCTAACGGCATTCCGTCTTAAATTTTCTGCTCACATTTTATTGTTACGTTACATCAAAAGTACATGATTATCGCTGGAAGGCATCAGAGCCTTTCTGACATCTATGACCATATACGTGAAGGCTGCTAGATACATTGGAATA
>JARFJB010001449.1:1332500-1470000 GCA_036346205.1 Vesta saturnalis
CTTTAGCACGATAGGCCAAATTTACCTTGTCCAGGTCCACAATTATTATAAAAAAAAGTTATCTTATATTGGTAATAATGGAGCAAAATTTGCAAACGACCGCAACCAACGTCAATATTGTCTATTGGTCACTTAATACATTATATTTCATTTATTGTACTTATTATATATTATATTTATTATACAAAAATACACAACACTCTCCTCTTACTTAAAGAGAAAAGGGGCGAAAGCTAACGCTTACAAATTTTATCGCGAAGACGGTTTTCGAATACGAGCACTGCGTCTTGCACCATGTTGTTCGAGTGCTAAATGCGTCACGATAGCACCTATCGACGGGGGCAAAGGAACATCCATAGAAAAAATATCTTCTTGTTTTTCTCCTTCTGGTGCTACAATCTTATGGGTTTGAACCACTCCATTACAACTTCTGTAATTCCGTTTTTTGAGAGAAGTGGATTAGTCTCCGTATATGCGGTTGTGCGTTTTCGCTTTTTCTGTTATCTCTTTCCATAGTCCTCTGTATTGTGCTTTTTGTGTTGAATTGGCTACGCCTAGTCTTCGCAGTTCTTGAATTATGTTATCTAGCCATTTCACTCGCAGACTCTCTCTTCTTATATTTCCTTGTGGTTTCCATTACATTGTTATTATTGTTGTATTTTTGTTTTTTCTTAGGACATCATAAACTTGACGTTTGTATATGTTTGATTTATTGTTACCTCCTGTATGTTCTAGTATTTCAAAGTTCATTAGTGGTCTATATGTATTTTCATCAAATTCCTTTGTACCTATGGTTGCTCTTAGTATTCTTCGTTCGAATATTGCTAGCTGTTCTTCCTCTGTTTTTGTCATGTTCCTTGTTTCCATCCCATATGTAATTTGTTTTATTAATGTGATATATATCTTCAGCTTGGTGTTTTTAATCATATTGTTCTTCAGTATTTTTCGGTTTGCTGCGTATGTTCTGTAGCCAGCTTGTATTCTAGCTTTTCTTTCTTCGTTGTTCTTTGATTTACTATTTGCAGAGGTTGCTTGCTTTTTCCAAATTGTAGTTTGCTAGGTTTATTTTTTGTTTTGCTGTTTCTTTTTTTCCAAGCTTCATATGTTTTGTTTCCTTTTGACTTGTTCGTAGTCCTGCTTGATGTGCTGCTTCATCTAGTTCGCTGAGTACTCTTTCAAGTTCTTTTTTTGATCTGGTTATAACGGCGACGTCGCCCATGTATTCAATTATATGCGTCATACCTGTGTTTAGAAGTTCCTGATTTTTATTATTATGCCTTCTAGCACTATGTTGAATAACACTGGCAGCGATCCTCCTTGCCTCAATCCCGTATTTTTTAACCACTACGTTAAATTGCGTCAGAGTAATTTTTTCTAATCTTATTAATTTATGTGGCATTTTACGATATTCCATTCCTTTTAGAAGTGCACTTTCATTTGCTGTATCCCAGGTTGCCTTAAAGTCTATAAATACTGCATGTAGTTGAATATCGAATTCGTGGCTTTTTCAACGAGTTGATATATCATATATAGTAGATTTATAGATCTTCCAGGTCCAACTCTTTTTGGTGGTCTCCTAATTATTTTTCCACGTAACGTTGCAGTTTGTTGCATATTAATGTTGATATTTTATATGTGGTATTAAGTAGGTTAGTTCCTCTACAGTTATTGGGGATCTTTTTTCTCTTTTCTTATGTAGTCGTGTTATAATTCCAATCTTCCAGTCTTCAGGTATTACTTCGCGTACTACACCGATTAATATGGACGTCACACAACACATAGTAACTGTCACGTGGTCGTGATTTTATCGATTATTTGCCGTTAGTTTCGAAATTATGAATTATTTATTGGTACCGGACTTCTGAAATGTAGTGTAAGCTCATGCAATTGAACTGAGTAACTCATGAGTTTTTGGGAAGCTTTTAGATTGTAACGCTTTTTTTACGTATTCGCATAATATTCGAAATTTTTACAAATGGTGAACGCATTTAGAATCCTTTTCCTGAAAACGAAATATAATTTTTGCTTTGTTTATCAAATTTAGATGGAGTTTTGAATTAAGATTTGGGTTACGATTTCTGGAAAAATCCCTTTTACTAAGTTTGTTGGGAATTGAGTAGTTTCTTTCTAAAAAATAGTTGTTCGCATTTTGTAAATTTTGCCAATCACATTAAGCATTGTCGTTGAAATTGCGCCGTTGCAAAATTACAGATCACATTAAAATTGTTACTTTGTATTCAAATATAGTGTAGGAAGCATATACCGCAGTTTTAAGAATGTTGTAGGCGACAGGTTGGCGGAAACTTTTCGATAAAATTTTTGGTCTTAAACAAATTTTCGCTTTTAGATACTAGGCGTTAAGGGCTAGCGTCGTAGTGAAATCACCAACTTACAGGATGTCGATTACATTGACAGCATCCACTTGTTGCGAAGTGTTTTTTTGGTGATGCAATTTTCCCGTCGGCTTTCGAGTTTAGTTCATTTTTGACGCAATTTAAGATTTAAAGAAGAAATTTTTATGATTGGTTAACTAAGAGGAAGGGGAATAAGAGTTTAATGTGGCGGTAAGTAAGTTATACACGAGGGGACTCTTAATTTAGACGCAGAGGCGTTAATAGATCACCGTTACCACCGCTGGCTAACTATCGCGGAACAGCGTTACCTTAAATGCGCGGTGAATGAATTTTCGTGAGTAGGTGCCAACACGTGAGTGATTTATCGTTAAGTGCAGTTTCTCCAAAGTGTTGTTAAAGAAAATAATAAGTGCCGTTCAGAATTATTACATAACTAGAGTAAAGTTAACAAGCAACGTGTAAATATAGCCATTGGTGTACCGTACAACTTTGAATTATAATTCGATTGAAGGTCAGATTTATTAAGTAAAGTAACGCAACGACAAAACTGTTGTTTTTTAACCAGATTAGTAACGAATTTTGCGGCACATTATGATTTAAGATAAATGGACGATACTTTTGTGGCCTTACAGGTATAGCGAATATCTGCCGGTCCCAGGTAAGCGAGTTATTTGGGTATTTAAACGAGCTGTGACCCTTCGTAATTAGGGATTACAACCCCGATTGTATAATTTCAAATACTCTGGCGCCCTTTCCGGTTTTATGTCAACCCGAACTGCATACTGTGACTTATTTATGGCAAGCTATCCTATTGTGCGCAAAATTAAGCAACACCTTACCCACCCCACCAACTTAGCAGTCAAGCAAACCCCCAATTTTACCGGTTATCCCGTTCTACTCCCAATTCATACCGTAACATAACCCGTAGCAACAAATTTGTAACGCAGGGTGCGAAGATTTCTTTAAGTAAAGTAAATATACATAACACATATATTATTAGCACTTTATTGGATTACATTTGAGCTAACAAACGCTACATGACATGACAGTTAAATGAGACATGCAAATTTCCCTTTTTATTTTCACTGCTGAAGCAACAGTCCACGCTTTTTTTTGTGTTTTACGAATAAGCGTACCTCTCTTACCAAGATATTGCCCCTGGACCGTTAAAATAGTCACAAATTAGGTCTCGAACTTGAAATCCATTTGTTTTCCTCCCAACTTCTATATCTTCCATTTCACATGCCAGAGTGTCACCATAAATGTAACCATCTGGTTTTTGAGAAAGTTGTACAATAAACAGCAACACTAAACAGTCGCTGTTGGTCAACTCCAAGTCCACTAAAATAGAAGAATGTAGGACGCGCCACTTGCTACTTAAGGTGTGTACCCCAAACTAATCGTTCCGCTAATTACCATTACGTTATGCAAAGGAATTATCCAAACTAACATTAAAATGATGAACTGGTGAACGGTGAAGCTACGATAAGGGAAGTTATTACTTTAGGTCTTTTTTTTTTGTAATTGATTTTAGATCGCGATAAATGAAGAAACAAAATAATACTTGCCCAGATGTTATGGCTTCGAGATAAGAGACATGCTTTTAATCCAATTAACGGAAGAATGCTATACAACAAATTACTTTTAAACTTAATTGAAAATCTAAACAGCTGAAGAGTGTAAAACATATATACAATGGATTAGTATATAATTAATTAACATTTTACAGTGATAATTTTAACCACGAATTTTTGAGATTGACCCGAAGGATAGCCTTTCTAATAATTTTTTAAATTGTTAAAACTGAAGTGCCTTTAGGATAGGCAACTCAAGTTGTCAGAATGTAATTCTGCAAAGTATAATTATATAAATTATTAAGCGTGTTTTATTTAATGTAAACTCTTTAATTACTTGTTAATAATGAAAAGGAATTAAACTTATGTATTTATAAAATTACTAAGTACTATTACTACCAGTAAAAGGTTTTAAATCTTTTACATCCCAGATTCCTTGGTACTTTTCTTGATCATTCGTTTATTCGTAAGTTCATGGGTTCACTCTTTTATGGATGATGAAAGGACCAACAAACTTAGGGCCCAATTTAGCAGCATAATATTTAAAGGCGTCCAAAAGAGTAATTTTTTCTAGAAACTAATTGTCCTATTAAATATTGAATATCTCTGCTCCTTAGGTTGTAGTTTTTACTTATCCTAACTGAAGCTTTTTCTGTACATTTCTTGATATCGGAGCAGAGTTCTTTGAATCCGCCAACACGTTCAAAAATAGAACTCCTATCTACCGTGACATCCTTATCAGTATCATCTTGGGAATTGCTAGAATTACTCCCAAGAACTACATTGAGCTATATTTGAGTTAATTTGATAATCTGGCTAGCTGAGGCTTTTTTTAAGGGATAGGTTAGGGGGAATTTAGAGAAATAATCTACGATTACTAAAATATAGATGTATCCATTATGTGTTAGAAGAGAACTGATTATATCTGTGGAGATTAGCTCCCATGGACGACTTACACGTTTTCTCCCCACCATAAATACTGCGGGAGGTTTCTTTTCCTCTTTGTAAATACTGCGGGAGGTTTCTTTTCCTCTTTGTAAGTACTACAGATTTTAAAATTTTTATTGTATCGAGCTATATCAGCCTGCATTTTAGGCCAATAGTAACTACTGTGTAGTCTGTGGAACGTTTTGAACACACCTAAATGCCCAGAAGTGATTGAATCGTGAGCTGAAGATACTATATTACGTCTATCCGATTTTGGAATCATTTTCTTCTAAAAATCAACATCAGGCACCCAAAGATTTGGATATTTACAAGGTAAGAATTTGTATAGTGTGGAATTGTTGCAACGCCAAGTGCGAAATTTCTTTGGATTTTTAACTACTCTATTTATGAGATTGTTGTACCATTTGTCACTAGATGAAGCAGTAAGTTCTTAGAGATGAAATCTAAGTAAAGAACGGAACGAGGAAGACAATCTGGTACTACTTGGTGTTTGCCTTTTCGGTAAAGTCATATTGCTGCAGGGCTACTGCCCAACGACTGAGGCGTCTTCTAGGATCCTTTAAATTGCTGAGCGATATCAGGCTGTGGTGGTCTGTAATAACCGTAAATTGCCTGCCTTCTATGTACGGCTGAAGACGTTCGATGGAGAATAACACGACAAGGCATTCTTTTTTTGTGACGCTGTAACTTCTTTCATTTTTGGTAAGGGATCTACTAACGAAATCTATAACCTTTTCTCCGTCAATACGATTTTGCATTAGAACTGCGCCGAAGCCGTATCTTGAAGCATCACATTGTGAAGGGCAAAGAAAATTCAGGGAATGATATCACAGGTGTGGAGATAAAAGCTTCTCTTATAAGTGCAAATAACCGACAGAATATTTTCCGATCTTTTTCCGAATGGGGTTGGTTAGTGGAGTTTTTATGCTAGCGTAATTAGGTATAAAGAGTCTATACAAACTAGTCATACCAATTATTTTACGCAGTCCTGAACAATTTTTTTGGGGATGGTAAGTTTAAAATTCAATCCACTGTGTCGTTGCCAACATGTAAACCGTTAATGTCAATGACTTAGCCGGGATGCTTTAGCTGTGGGCGACAGAGAATGCATTTTTCCTTGCTAATAGTTGAGCCAGCTGATTGTAAGTGAGAGATAACCTCTTGTAGAACTGAAAGGTGGAGATCGGAGTCATCGGTAACTACTATTATATCGTTGAGATAAGCGAATACGTGTGGTTCTAGTTCGTTAGACACTACCTTGTCTACAAACCTTTGCCACGTTGCGAGTGAATTTAACAAGCCAAATAGGAGTCTTGTGAATTGAAAAAGACCTCGGTTTGGTATTGTGAAAGCGGTGTACTGTTTGGAGTTGTCCGCAAGTGTTATTTGGTAAAACGCTGATTTAATATCCAATGTTGAAAGGACTTTAGCGTTACGAAGTTTATCTAAAGTTGTGGATACCTAAGTGTAGGCATCTTTAACTGTGACTGTATTAAGTTTGCGGAAATCGACACAAGTGTTCTCCTTTTTCTTAACTAAAATGATGCGAGATAATTAATTAAAACCACTTTAAAGCTTTTAGCAACTTCTCTCTTTTAACTCTAACAACAAAATGGACATTTTATAGTGAAAATTTTAACCAGGTCTTTTTGAGATTAACCTTTGTGATAATTTTTGAAATTGTTAAAACTCAAGTGCCTTTAGGATAGGCAACGCAAATTGTCAAAATGTAATTTTACAAAGTATAATTATATAAATTGTTAAGCGTGTTTGTTTTATTTAATATAAAATCCTTAATTACTCGTTACATGTCGTTAGTGTCCATTTGCCGCAACACATGATAGTACACCACCACTGAACATAACACAATTGTCGTGATACTCATAATTGTTAATTTTACTTCCATATCCAACGTATGGGAAGTACTGTATCGCAAAAAAAATTTCAAAATTTTTATTTGCTCGATCGCTTTAAAATGTTCGAAAACGTCTAAAACAAACTTTGAGCAAAAATCTTGACTGTGTGTCTGTGTGTCTGTGTGTCTGTGTGTCTGTGTGTCTGTGTGTCTGTGTGTCTGTGTGTCTGTGTGTCTGTGTGTCTGTGTGTCTGTGTGTCTGTGTCTGTGTGTCTGTGTGTCTGTGTGTCTGTGTGCCTATGTGTCTGTGTGCCTGTGTGTCTGTGTGTCTGTGTGTCTGTGTGTCTGTGTGTCTGTGTGTCTGTGTGTCTGTGTGTCTGTGTGTCTGTGTGTCTGTGGTTCTGTGTGTCTGTGTGTCTGTGTGTCTGTGTGTCTGTGTCTGTGTCTGTGTGTCTGTGTGTCTGTGTGTCTGTTTGTCTGTGTGTCTGTGTGTCTGTGTGTCTGTGTGTCTGTGTGTCTGTGTGTCTGTGTGTCTGTGTGTCTGTGTTGTCTGTGTGTCTGTGTGTCTGTGTTCTAGGTGTCTGTGTGTCTGTGTGTCTGTGTGTCTGTGTCTGTGTGTTGTGTGCCTGTGTGTCTGTGTGTCTGTGTATCTGTGTGTCTGTGTGTATGTGTGTCTGTGTGTCTGTGTATCTGTGTGTCTGTGTGTCTAGGTGTCTTGTGTCTGTGTCTGTGTGTCTGTGTCTGTGTGTATATGTGCCTGTGTGTCTGTGTGTCTGTGTATCTGTGTGTCTGTGTGTATGTGTGTCTGTGTGTCTGTGTATCTGTGTGTCTGTGTGTCTGTGTCTCTGTGTGTCTGTGTGTCTGTGTGTCTGTGTGTCTGTGTGTCTGTGTGTCAGTGTGTCTGTGTGTCTGTGTGCTGTGTGTCATTGTGTCTGTGTGTCTGTGTGTCTGTGTGTCTGTGTGCCTATGTGTCTTGTGCTGTGTGTCTGTGTGTTGTGTGTGTGTGTGTGTCTGTGTGTCTGTGTGTCTCTGTGTCTGTGTGTCTGTGTGTCTGTGTCTGTGGTTCTGTGTGTCTGTGTCTGGTGTCTGTGTGTCTGTGTGTCTGTGTCTGTGCTATGTCTGTGCCTGCTGTGCCTGTGTGTCTGTGTGTCTGTGTTGTCTGTGTGTCTGTGTGTCTGTGTGTCTGTGTGTCTGTGTGTCTGTGTGTCTGTTTGTCTGTGTGTCTGCGTGTCTGTGTTGTGTCTGTGTGTCTGCGTGTCTGCGTGTCTGCGTGTCTGCGTGTCTGCGTGTCTGCGTGTCTGCGTGTCCTGTGTCCTGTGTCCGTGTGTCCGTGTGTCCTCTGTGTGTCTGTGTGTATGTGTCTGTTGTCTGTGTCTGTGTGTCTGTGTCTGTGTGTCTGTGTCTGTGTGTCTGTGTGTCTGTGTGTCTGTGTGTCTGTGTGTCTGTGTGTCTGTGTCTGTGTGTCTGTGTCTGCGTGTCTGTGTCTGTGTGTCTGTGTCTGTGTGTCGGTGTATCTTTGTGTCTGTGTGTCTGTGTATCTGTGTCTGTGTCTGTGTGTATTGTGTCTGTGTACCTGTGTACCTGTGTCCTGTGTACCTGTGTGTCTGTGTGTCTGTGTGTCTGTGTGTCTGTGTGTCTGTGTGTGTGTCTGTGTGTGTGTGTGTCGTGTGTGTGTCTGTGTGTCTGTGTGTCTGTGTGTCTGTGTGTCTGTGTGTCTGTGTGTCTGTGTGTCTGTGTCTGTGAGTGTGTGTGTCTGGGTGTCTGTGTGTCTGTGTGTCTGTGTCTGTGTGTCTGTGTGTCTGTGTTTGTACCTGTGGTCTGTGTGTGTGTGTGTCTGTGTGTCTGTGTCTGTGTGTCTGTGTGTCTGTGTGTCTGTGTGTCTGTGTGTCTGTGTGTCTGTGTGTCTGTGTGTCTGTGTCTGTGTCTGTGTGTCTGTGTGTCTGTGTGTCTGTGTCTGTGTGTCTGTGTGTCTGTGTGTCTGTGTGTCTGTGTGTCTGTGTGTCTGTGTGTCTGTGTGTCTGTGTATCTGTGTGTCTGTGTGTCTGTGTGTCTGTGTCTGTGTCTGTGTGTCTTTGTGTCTTGTGTCTGTGTCTGTGTCTGTGTCTGTGTGTCTGTGTGTCTGTGTGTCTGTGTGTCTGTGTGTCTGTGTGTCTGTGTCTCTGTGTCTCTGTGTGTCTGTGTGTCTGTGTGTCTGTGTGTCTGTGTGTCTGTGTGTCTGTGTGTCTGTTCTGTGTGTCTGTGTGTCTGTACTCCATAACTTTCAGAAGGATCTAATTGTGAGTATTTTGTCCCCATAACTTTTCTGTACAACAAATAGTGGAAATATCATTTTGACAGCATACCTTACATTTTGATGAGGAACTATTGATACAATTTGCAGTGTTTTTAGTAACAATTTTTAAAATAATTTAAATCATGTTTCACTTTGCTTTTGTTCTTTACATAAATTTGATAATTTGGGCACTCCTAAACATTAAACGTCAAATGTCAATGTTGAGGTTATATTTAGTATCGGCGCACTATAACATATGTTGTGGCAAATGGTAACTAACAGCAAGTTGCATAAGAGTGACTGTCAATGATTATTGATATCTTGTACTAGCAAGTAACAAACTTCAGGGCTATATGGGAGGATGCCACAGCTGTTGACAATACAGTTAGTGTTTTAAATAATAACAGTTAATACACAGTTAAATAATGCAAAATCGAAGCCAATTAGAAAATGCCCAAAGCGAGCACCTACGTGAGATGCATTAACCTTGTTAGGTGGATCTGACAGATCCTGTCTAACATCTAAGTTTATATTTAATAAGTACAAACCACGAAAACTGTGCTACACTTAATTCATCGAACTAAAAGCGAGCCACACTTAAAGTAATTTAGATGGTCTCAAGCGATTGTTTATTTCTCCAGGCCTCCGTCACGAATTGCAAATTAGCACTCATCGGTAAGTTGTAGGGTCAGGAATACCCAATCATCTTACTTGATTTAACCTCGGTGTTTTAGGGCAGTCGAGTTAATAGTGGAGTAAACCCTTGAGTTATCTTCGATCTAGGGCTATTCGTAACTCCCAGTTTCGAGTATCCAAACAGGCAAGGATCAATTTCAGTGTAACACCCAAAAGAATAGGAGATAATGAAATGTTTGTGTTTGTGTTGTGTTATGTGTTGTTTGTTGTTGTTGTTGTGTTTTGTTTGTGTTGTTGTGTGTTTGTGTTTGTTGTTTTGTTTGTTTGTGTTTTTGTTGTGTATTTTAATTGTAATTAAGTTTGTAATTAGTTTTGTGTTTATTGTAAATTGTTAAGTGTTTTTTGTGTTGGTTTTGTGTTTTTGTTTTTGGGGTGTTGGTTGTTTTGTGGTTTTTTTGTGTTAAAGTTTGTTTGTTTTTGGTTTTTTGTGTTTTCTTTTTGTGGTGTTTTTTGGTTGGGTGTGTGGGTTTATTGTTATGTATTTATGGAAATTTGAAATTGTTAAATTTTTGTTTGGTTGTTGTGTGAATTGTTATTGGGATGGGGGTGATGGTTTTGGTTTTTTGGTTATTGTTTGTTTATGGAAAGTTGAGTTTATTTTGTTTATTTTTTTTATTTTTGGTTTAGGGTGTGTTTTAATTTAAATAGTTTGTGTTTTTTTGTGTGGGTTTGTGTGTTTTTGGTGTTTTTTGTTTGTTGGTTTTTGTTTTTGTTTTATTTAGGTTTGAAAAGTTTGTTGGTATGTTTTTTTATAGTTGTTAAATGTTGAAAATTATTTTGGATTGGTATTTTAATAAGTTAAGTTTGTAAAGATGTGTTTTATTTTGGTGTTAGTTATTTGTTATGTGGAAAGTCTGGAAAAAGTGTTGTAAGGGAATTGGTTTGTGTTAGGTAAGAGTGTGTGGTGATGTGTATTTGATTTTTGAATTGAAATTTTAGAAATTTATTTGTTGTTTAAGTGAATTTGTTTTATTTTTATGGGGAAATTGTTAATGGTTTGGTTTTTAAAAGTTGTGTTGATTTGATTTATTTATTTTGGTATGTTGGTTTTGTGTGTTTTGTTGGAAAGTTTTTTTGTTAATTAAGTTTTTGTGTTGTTTTTTAAATTGGGTTTGATTTGTTTATTGTTAATATTTTTGTTTTTGTTAGTTAATGGGTTTTTTTGATGTGTGTTTGATTTGGTGTTTTTAATTGATTTCATTTATTTTATGTTTTTGTTAATGTGTTTTGGTGTTTTGTTGTTGGTGGGTGTTTGATTTGTATTTTGGTTTAAATTTTTTTTATGTGTTTTTTTTTTTTTGTTGGTTTAGTTTTGTTATTTTAGGGTGTGTTTTGTTTTTTTTTTTTGTTGTTTTTTTTTTTTTTGGGTTGTGTGTTTGAGTTTTTTTTTTTTTTTTTTTTTTTTTGTTTTTTTGTATTTGTTTTTATTTTTTTTTTTTTTATTTTATTTTTTTTTTGTTTTTTTTTTTTTTTATTGTTATTTTTTGTTTTGTTTTTTTTTTTTTTTTTTTATGAGGTTTTTTTGTTTGTGTGTTATTTTTTGTTAATTTAATTTAATTTGTAAATTTTTATTTATTGGTTGTTATTGTGAAGTATGAAATATATATTATATTTTTTTATGAATATTTTAAATATTTTATTTAAAAAAATATGATAATATATTATTTATTATTTATTTGGTTTTGGTTTTTGTGTGTTTTTTAAATTAATAATTTTATATTATAGTTTTATATATTATTTTATAATGTTGAAATATTTATTATTAATTTTATGTTATTTTATTGTTATAAATTTTATTAAAAATATTTGTTAAATTTTGGTTATTTTTTTTATTGTGTTTATGTAATTTGTATTTTTATTTTAGTTTTTGATTATTAATTTTATGTGTAAATTGTTAAATTGTTTTGGTAATTTGATTTTGTTTTGATTTTATTTTTGTTTGGTTTTTTATTTTTTGTTTTTTTTGTTTTATTTTTGGTTTAAGTTTTTGTTTTTATGATTGGTGTGGTTTTGTTTAAGTTTTCAATTTGGAGAATAATTTTTTAATTTTGTTTTATAATATTTCTGGGAATAGTAAGTTTTGAAAGATTGTAAATTTTAATGCCATACTAAGATGGTATTTAATATTCGATAGCTATAATTTTAATACATCGTTAATTTGGTAACTAGAATTTCATAATCAAATTTTCTTTTATTAATCTGCATTAATTTTAAAGTTAATGTGAACAATCTACTTAGTTGAATTTTAAAATATTGTAATTTACGGTTACTTTATTTATAAAATTTCTAATTGTAAAATTGTACAAAATTTTTTTACTGTATCCCATTTAATTTTATTTAAAAAAAGGGTTTGAATTTTTATTAAAAGAATTAATTTAATGCTTGTTCCTCAATTGACGAATTTAAACATTTTAGGTAATTTTAATGTTTTAGCTTTTTATATTATATCTTTTTTTCTAATGTACTTAATAAAATATTTAGCATATCTTTGATTTATTTAAGTACAGAAATTTAATTTCTTTCGTTTGGTAATGTCATGTAATTTTGTAATTTTTAAGGTAGTTCGTTTGAAAAATAAAGATCACATTTTGTTGGGTCAGTGGGAGTACGTTTGTTCTTTCATGGATGACCCAGTTCACTTGAACAAGATGCAGCATTCTTTGCATTGAGATTATGAAAAATAGGGTATACTTCATTGAAACCTTGCTGATGGAAATCTGTTGCCCAGTTTTTAATAGTCAATGAAACTCTTCCAATAGTTAAGGAAATATTTGACTGATATGACTGTGGACCATTAGTCTTCTTTAAAATGGATTTGCAAAAAAGTTCAAGGAAGGTAAATTGTAATGTTTAATGCGTTGCTTTATTAGTATGGTTGTGCATCCTCTAGCATGATTATGTGCATTAGGATGGTTTGTGCAATATACCTGATAGTTTCGTATTTTTAAAGTGGGTTCTACTGGTGAACTGTGTTTCTGAGATGAATAGTATATCGATTTCATTGCTTGTGAGGAAGGTTTCTACTTCGTGTTTGTGATTCAAAATATCCATTGGCGTTCCATTGCTATTTTATATATTGGAGCCATGTTTATTTTTTTAATTCTTCTCCAAGAAATTTAATTTGTGCTGATAGTTCACTTGTGGTAGTGCTAGTATAGTTTGTTGTAATGTGAATACTGTGAATGTTAGATTTTGCGATTGCGATTGTTCCTAAAGTGATGGTTGGAAAAGGAGTTGCTGCTTTTGGTGTAATGGGGCCAATGATGGTTTTGTTGGCTTGTTTAATTATGTTTTTGTTTTTGTTGATTTTGTTGTTGTTGGTTATTTTGCTGTTTTAGTTGTTGTGACTGCTGTTGTTTTTGCTGTTGCTGGATTTGAAGTCTTGCCACACATTTGAATTGTATCTTCTGTTTAGTGTTTCAAGCTTCCCTGTACCCTTTTAGCAGGATGTTGACCTTGATACAGTATATGTTTATGTGGTTTGCTGTTATTACCTTTTTTAGGACATTTGCGGTAATCGTGCGTTCAAACTTGACAAAATTTGGTCTGGTACATGTTACGTAATGACCCAACATTGACAGTTTTACACAGTGGTATCGTTTTAATTGGTTCTACGAAAGCCACTACTGCGTTTTCAATGTTTGTTATCCGAAATTTCTTTTTATTTTCTTAGGCTTTTTAATTTCTTTCTATTCATAAATATTATATTAAATTAATGGCCTTTTCAGCCAATGCAAAAATTTCATTTCCTGTTGCATGACAGGGCTTTAATATAGTGAAGTCTGAAAAGCAAAATCTGTGTTTTGTTTTCGGCGTTTATTTTGCTGGTACAGGTACTGGATTTTGCTAGCTGTTGGTATTTGTTGAATGTTCAAATAGACGGGCTGGATATTTGAGGGCGAGAAGCTATATCTAAAACAGTTGCTGCACAAATAGACGAGTTACTGTTAAACATAAAAAGTTTAAACTGGGATCTGAAAAGTTATAGTGTTCAAAGTATTGCAATAATGGTTTGAAAAACCAATAAAGGCTCAAGAGATTTAAAATAAAATATGTAATAGTACCAAAAACCTATAAATAAATAAACAGTAACACACAAAAAAAAATATACAAATGAAATATGTCAAAAAAGAAAAACAGTCTTATCTAATGGAATCATTTAAAACTAATAGGATATTCACGCAATTGTTATGAAATTTGAAACCAACTTTATTTGTTGTGGGTTTTGAATTTACGTTTGAAAAAAATATCTAAGTATTTTTTAAACTGAATTCAGTAAATACATTCGTAAATATTAATTAAAACACCCACTTATTTAAATTTATGTAACCCCAAAGAGAGAAAAACCCATTACCAGTTAAAAGAATTACTGTTAAAGAATTGCTGTATTTTAAACCGTAACACGAAGAAATAAACTCATTCTTAAACTTATCTGGGTTTGGTTGTAAAAATAAATAATAAACACGATTGATTTAAATTTGTATCGTAAAAAAAAACAAACACGCAATAAATACGTTAATTAAAAAGATATATGGAAAGTTTGGAAGTTACCCTTAAAAATCTTAAACCCATAAACATATCTTTTTAGAAAATAAACTTTCACCATTATCACTCATAATAAAATACTTATCTTTTTTTGGGTTTTAAATGGTGTATTTTAAATTATACAATCTAAACGTTTCGATAACACTTACAGTTATCTTCCTCAGTAGTAATATTTGTTAAACATTGTTAAAGATGTTGTAAATAATTTTGTCAAAGTTGAAAAATCAAAACATAAACATCAGCATGCTATTAATATAACAGTTTCAAAATTGAAGAGGTGATATAATGGTTAGTTTTGAAGTTGTTTCACTTTTACAAAAGTGCCTCTAAAAGAAACTATTGAATACATTGATCATTTTTTCCAAGGACATAACCATTCTTTTCAGCACTGTTTACTACAACTTATTTTCAGTGGAATAGTAAATTTTATGAACAGATTGAAGGTGTAGCAATGGGTACTTTTAGCTAATTTTATATGGAAAAATTTGAAACATTAGTGTTACAAAATACACCTAAAAACCTTCAGTTTGGTATAGATATGTAGATGACACATTTGTTATTTGGAGCATGGAGAAGAAGCACTGCATGAGTTTTTGGTTTTATAAATGGTATACATCCTAGTATTCAGTTTACCATGGAAAAAGAAACTAATGAAGTTTACCATTTCTTGACATATTAATATCTAAAATAATAATTCACTATCTTTTAAGGTTTACAGAAAGCCGACACACACTGATAGATACCTTCATAAATTATCCAACCACCATCCACGTCAAAAAAATTTTGTAATTAAATCTTTGTAGATCGAGCAAAACGAATTTGTGACCCTGAATTTTTGAAGGATGAATATAAATATTTAAAAAATCCTTACAAGATAATGGATATTCACTTACAGATATTAATAATGTTATTACACCTTCTAGGCGTAACCTTAAAGAAAAACCAGTTCTTAATGTTGGTACTGCTTTTCTTCCTTTATGGCTAATGTGACAAATAGAATTGAAAAAATCCTAATTAAATATGGCATTAGGACTACTTTTAAACCTACAAGAAAAATTAAAGGACATTTAAGATCACCAAAGATGTGTCAAACCCTTTATCATTTTTCGGAGTGTATTAAGTTATCTTGTTCATGTGGAAAAGTCTACATCGGAACCACAAAACGTAGCTTTGATACAAGACGCAAAGAACATATGAGATTTTGTAGATTAGGTCAACCAGAGAGGTCAGCTGTGGCTGACCATGCCGTGAATAATCTAAACCATGACATTCAGTTTGACAATATGAAAATATTCTCAAGACGAACTCATTATTATGTTCGTTTACAACGTGAAGCTATTGAAATATATAAACACCCTAATAATTTTAATAAACAAGAAGAAAATCTCCGTTTAAATAGGTTTTGGCATCTTATAATAAAAAAAAGCATAATGATACGTCTTACTTTTGATTCTAATTTTCGACTTTTGGTATGTCTAGGTTATTTGCTGTGTTTTTCCAGTCCTTGAAGCAAAAGCTTTACGAATTATATGTTAAATTACCACAGCACTATAATTTAACATAAGTAGTTGAAATTAAATTAAAATTAAAAATTACAGAAAACGTTCTGCATTGTGATTTTCATTGTTAATAACACTTCCACTTATTAATAAAGATATCTCTTTGTTAGATTTAACTGGGTTATTTTATTTGATGTGATGTTTGGATTTGTGAATGCTTCTATCATTTTCAAATTGAAGTTTTCACAACTTACACTTACATCTAACTAGATTAAATTTTGTTAAATGTGTTTTTGGCTGACGAATTTATTGTTAGCTTTCGCCGTGGAGAGTGTTCTGATTTGTCATCTTTAAGGCAGTTTAACAATATTTAATTTTAGTGACCTAGTTAGTCTTTACTAAAATTATCAGTACACAATGTTTCAATCGTTATAATAGTACCACACTAACCTTTCTTTATAGTGCTATTCCTATAATACAACGAAAAAATCAATGAATCAGAACCCTATCGTATTAAGAAAAAAATTTATGCACTGTTCGACATCTAGCGTTGACCCTTGAAATTAAAGACACGACACTTAATCAAAATCAAATAAATAATAAAACCGTGGTTTTAAGAAGAGCTCTTCTTAATCTGGCGTATCAGTTTTAATTTTACCGAATAGTAACCTGAGCCTGATATAAATAACCAAAATATTTCAGCCAGATATCTACCATTGCATTTTTATTAAGCGCACAAGAAAATTTTAATTTCATTAACAGTAATGACAGAAAGTCAAGCATAAGTTTTCCAAACAGCAACCAAAAACTGGTAGTCTGCTATTACTAGTACAAGCAAAGATCAGAAACATGAACTCTTACGCTTACAATTACCCAGTAAAACTACAAGCAAATATTTATAACCATAAGCCGAAAGCCGAAATAGTTTTAAGCAAAAAAAAAATTAGTAGGTTGCATTAAGTCACTATAAAATTTAGATAAGGATCACTCTATATGAGTATTCTAGTTTGTAAAAACACAAATATTAAAATAGATCGTGGAGCACTCTGTACACTCTGTAAATACGAAAGTGTAAAGTTCAGCTCTTAAACAGTAAGCATAAAGATGCAACAGCTGTTTAAAATACACTGCAATTTTGGCAAATGGAAAGTCAGTACACATTAAAATAGCATAGCATTGAAGGTAGATTAACAACTGTAAATAAACGAGCACCTGTGTAAGTATGAATTGGTCGATAACTACTAAATATTACTTAAATGTTTACTAATACAGGTTGTTACACGTCCAAACTGCACTAGGCGTCGTGCATGCTACTAATGTAAGCGGGTTGCCAAGCCAGCTAACAGGGAGATGGGCGTGGTCGAAATAATAAGTAAAATGAATGATTAAATACTCAAACACCTTATACTTATACTCAAATAGCTCAATTCGGGAAAATATGTCTCTAGGCGCCACCACAATCGAAACTTTGTTAATATAATTGTCTTAAGCTGGATGTTAATTAACCCTACTTGATTGTGGAAAGTAGGATTGTGCTTACTCGTAAACTCTATACGAAGGTTCTAAACAAACACTCGTCCCAAACAATTCAACTCAAACTCAAATAAATTTAGTACTACCCAGGTTATTAAAACTTTTGAATACACCTCGTATACCAAAACTTCTAAAATAAAATTTATCACTCAAATTCATTCAATGAACGGTAATCAATTTTTAAAATTCTTAACATGAACGATATCTTTTAAATTTACTTTACTTCTGAATCGTATTTGACATTCGTAAACATTTAAGGTTTCAAAACTCCAACTTTTATTATACTTAATGAAATTTAAACTAACAGCTGATCTGTTAATTGTCATTGCGCTATTAAAACAAATATGAAAATTTTGCAATCAACCTGGCAAATATAACTTTCAGGTTGTTCCTTAAATCTGAAAAATTAAAATATGCAAAGCTTACTTTTAAAATTGTCAAACAAGATCACCAATTAAGTAAATGTTACAACTGTGTTTCATACCTGGTTAAATAAACAACAAAGTAAAAAAAAATATAACGATAATATATATTGTCCTGCATAAAATAATCAAAAACAAATGTTTACACACACAAATATATTTACATATACCTCAACAACGTGGTTGAAAATCAAAACCACACGTCACTCCCAATTTCTGCAAAATTCTTAATACTAACAACCAACAACATAATTCGAGAACGATTATCTTTTCGCTTCTAAACTAATTAATATTTAATCACATTACAAATGAACTAAACCAAAGAGATAATCGTGCTTTACTAAATTTTAAAATACTTAAATATAAACCTTACTTAAAATTGTCCATTAATCCTTGGATTTTCTTTCTTCCGTAAACCAAATTATTTGTAGTCCATTTGTACTCTTAAAATTGCCTGAAGCACATTACAAAAGGCTCAACAAAACTTATTCCTCTGTGCACTCGAATAATTCACAAATCGAGGTTATTACTCCACAAACATGTAATAACGTAAACCTTTGGTTGCCTCTTAAAATTTCTAGCAACCTTTACAATTTAGTCCCTTATACAAATAAAACTTTCAATGTCATATAACGTTACTTAAACATGGCTTAATATATACAACGAACACTTCGTTCACTTAACAGGTGGTCTCATAAATACTTTTAGCTGAATCTCGTTACAAGAACACGCGCTGCACTTAATACAACATAACATCTGTTATCTTATTCAAATCTGCTTACGCACTATTATTTTCTTGAAAATAAACAAACTAATTTTATCTTCAACTTCAATTTTATTATCGTGTATTTATGAATGTCTTTTACGATTCATCCCCGGTTCGGGTTACGCAGTTGTTTAAACAATTACTGCCTCATTAAAATTCACAAACATACTCCAACATCATCCATTCTAAACCACACTAACTCGCACGCGCCTTCCGCCAACAGCCAAAAACGAAAAGCAACTGCCTAACCTAACTAACTAACCTCAATCTCTGACTTTCCTATTTATAACTTCAGTCATCCATCTTTAAACATGTCTTCCTTCCGCGTTATATTCTCCAATAGTATTCATTCAAAATTTTATAGTTCCACTAGCTGCTTCCCTCTATACAAGCACGCGTGTAATTACAATACATCGCCATATTTGTTTTCACTTATAAATTTTACAATTACTTCATGAAGAAATCATTTTTCGTCATTACATTCATTCAGTGGCCACTCTGGACCATTACACAACTTTCAACATTTATCTCCAACCTGCGCTCGATCTGCTTCCGCAACATTTGCAAAAATCAGCACCGTCTAAGGTCTCAAATTCCATATACATACACGTATTCTCAAAACAATTGCACAACATTACAAAACTTCGAAATTAACACTTAAACATACCCAATCTTTCTCTACATATTTTCTAAAACATTCTACACTTATTCTTCACATTTCTAACCAAGATTACTCATCTTATCTTCAAACATTCCATTCCATATGGTAGCAAACAGTAGCGATACAGTGGAAAGCATTATCGTCCCATCGACAAATTTCTCTTCACATTTACATTCATCAAAATCTAATTATTCCAACACTAAAGTCTCTATAACATTCAAATACACGTATCTACATACTAAATAATATTTTCCTAAAATTCCAGTGGCGTATCATACACCCACATACATTATGCTACATACAAAAAAATTTTTTTCGTTCAAACTCAATACACTCGTGCTCAAAACACGTAATACACGTCATTATAACATCCTACACAGGGTGCGTCAACGCAACCTGATAAGGTACATAACCTCGTTAGATGTAACACCATTCAATTTTCCAACTAAATGTAGTTGCACTCACAATTAAGAAAACAGTGCTATATTTGTGACTGTAATTCGTTATAGGAACGAACCACTTTTAAAGTACTTAGAATGTTAACGGAAGCGAGCATCTATATAGCGAGAGATTCGTCATAAACGATAAAAAGAAACTCACCAGGATGTTACTTAACCGAGGGTCTTACTAGACCTAAACCTGTTTGCTTATAGCGAGAGTACGAGCCGATATAGAGTGACTGCCGAAATTTATGATCGAACTGGCTATCGGAGACCAGTTCTTAATTATTACATAATTAAGAAGAAGCGCTAACCAGGTATAGTTGAAGGATCCGTTACAGTAGCCTCCTGAAGAAACGAAGAAGGACGACAACAACCCCCAATAGAAGAACCTAAAGAACCAAATGTTTAGATAGGGGTTGAATGCTAAATTGTAAAAGTTTATTTAGATTGACTAGTCATTAAAACAAAAAACGTGATGACAACAAACAATTATTTACTCACCTCGAAAGCATGTCTAGCCATTTAGAAACCTTTTAAATCAGTAATAAAACGAAACTAATGTATTATAAGTTCTCAAACTCGAACGAAAACGCCACTTTTTCTAATGTATTGCGAGATCACGGTAATTATCGTATAAGGCTATAACGACATATTACGCAATGAATAGTTCCGATAAAACAGCGCTTGTATGTAAAATCATGTGGGTAAGAGATAAAAAAAGAAAATGGATAACTGTATATACTACAAGTTGGTTTAATTGTATTTCAATGACAATTACACTTTTATGTAATCACCTACTTAACGTGTTTTTCTAATAAACGTATTAGAGATTTTTTTGTAGATGTTTTGATTTGTTTTTAAAAGCATTGGTAACAGAAACAGGTTGAAAATCTAAGATGCTGATTTGAAATCAGTTTCTGCCAGAAGAACCTTAGGTACGGAAACTGCATCAGTTGTCCACCATTACATCAACTGTAATACAATATCACGTACTGGTGTATCACGAAATGAATATTTTCGATGGAGATACGTGTATGTAAATATATGTGTAAATATATATGTAAATATGCAAATATTTATTTATTGTTTACGATCAGGTGAGAAATCTCATATTCACACTACCTAATTAGCTGTTTATGTAATTCCCATTAAGGATGTTGTATTATTATAGAGTTTTTCTTGAAAAATAATATTGGATTTAAATAATCGGTATATTTTACTTTTATCTCGTTTGTCTTTGAATACCAAAGCGGCGCGTTTGTTTTCTTTCAAACATCCTTTAAATTGAGTATGTGATTACAATATGCATTAATTCTAATTGGTGCAAATTTTGATATATCTTTTCGGGAATCTAATAGGTTCATAATGTATACGCATTATTTGTTTATTCTAAAAAGTAGTATTGCGCGTGTGTGCGTGTACACACGGTATAAAGAGCTCAATAAACATTTCTCCAAAAAAAAATTGTTGTTATTAGAATAGCAGAAAAAAGCACGTCTTAAGGTATGAATATTATTTTTAATTTTATTTGATATTGTTCCCAAAGAATTCTGTTAAAAATTTTAATGTATTATTACCCTCATAGGTTGACGTCATCAACCAATTCTGCAATAGCGTCAGCTGTTAATCTATAAAATCCATCTCAGGCCGTTTGTTTAGTTAATTAGATAAAGGTATGAGTGTGACGCTATTTTAAAATCAATAACATTATGTGGCGTGTAGGATTGAAGCTTTATAATTATTGATTTGCACACAATAAACGATTGAAATCTTTTACTCTTTATTACCTGTATATCAACTGCATGGAACACCTACTTCACATGAGACCCTATTTTCAATTTTAAGTTCTACCACTTTCTGATACTTTTAAAAAGGAACCACGACCAGATATCATTACAGAAATCTGCAATTAGATTTTTACAGAATACACAACTAGATGGCACCATTCCCCCGCCCCCATTAGTTTTAAAATATACCGCTAGATGGAACCACGGTCAGATCCTATTACAGAAATCTACAATTAGTTGTGAATTTTACAAAACGCACAACTAGATGGCGTTACAAACAAACGAGGGGACAGTGTAGTGGGGCTAAGAGTTCGAACGATGTCTTATGACATAGTATGCGGGCCTCATACTATTTCAAATTTTCCATAACAGTTAAATCTACTTTTAAAATATACTACTATTGAAGCTACGATCAACCTCTATTACAGAAAACATTCATTAATTTGAAAATACTCCAGTAGATGGCTTCACAAACAATCAAGAGCTGTCCAAGGCGAACCAGAAGGCGAAGCCCAGAGCAAGTTCGGAGCCCTACAGCTGTCTTATGAGATGGCATGGTGTCCTCCTTATTAGAACACTATTTCAAATTTTGAGTTTTCCTGTCATAATTACAGAATCTATTTTAAAAAATACCAGTAGATGGAGCCAGGATCAACTTCTGCAGAAAACATACCTTACTCCTATAAATACACCACTAGACACAAGTAAACAAACAAAACCAACCAGTCAGAATACAGTCTTAAGCCTCCAATCAATAGTCACCAAAACTAAAATGGCCCCAAAACAAAAATGGCCGCCAAAAAATGGCAGGCACCAGTGGGCGTGTCTTCCTTAGGTCCCCAATCAGAAAGCGAGGCCTGGGGTAATATGCGCGCGCAGCTAATCAACTGGAAGTGTGCATGGCCTATTCTTAGGCCCTAACCAGAACATGTGACCTACGGCAGTATGCGCGCGCATTGCCAATCAGCTGAAAGGGGCGTTGTCGCGTGGGGTGAGCGTGCTGAAAGTGCGCGTAGCCTATTGCGTCACAGAAAGACTGGCTTCTACTTCTGTATAACGTTTACTTTTATAAGAAAATGTAGACATACTTTTTAAAGCAATTTAATTTCACATAACTTTTTAATTAGATTTCTTAATATAATAAAACTAAGTCTAGAAATGAATTAAATAGAATCGAAAATGCTTATAATATGTTATCGGTGTTTTATAGAAGCGGGCGAATTTTTTAAGATAGCATCAATATGTCTAGTAATATCTACCCGACATGAATTTTTCGTCGTTGGGTTTCATACTAAAATTATTACACATATTAAACACTTATCTTTTGGGTTTTGATACGGTGTTTTTATATTATACAATCTAAACGTTTCGTTTACGTTTACACTGTAAATAAATGTAATTATCATTATAAAACTAGTTGTTCGAACATTAGAAACCTGTCCTAAAGGATATCATTCTCGATAGATACGTTGAGCTTTGGAGAAATTTGACCGAGCTTCTAGGTCAAATTTGCATGCATCGGATTGATTTTCTCGTAAACCGTTGGTCTTAGCGACTTCAATAAGGTATACCTTTCTGAAGCAGAAAAGGTGGGAAAACAAATGCCTTACAGTGTAAGGCAAAAGTTAGGACCGATTCAAACAAGATGGAAACCTGTATGTCGCCCTCTATCAGTAATAAAAGAACTAAGGTCATATTTGAATTCTGCGTGATAAAAAGTTTATACAAAATTTCGCTCGCTTATTACAAAGATTAAAAGATATTAAAAAAAGAAAAATAATTAAACTTCAACACTATATCTTTTAAACGAAAGCGTTGCGGACCTAAGTTCAAAGGATTTTTCTTATTTTAGTGTCCTCTATGGCATGGCACTATGCATGGCACTTTTCTGTCACCTGTATATATATATATATATATATATATATATATATATATATATATATATATATATATATTAAAAGAAAAATAATTAAATTAACACTATATCTTATATATATATATATATATATATATATATATATATATATATATATATATATATATAATATGATAGATATAGATATGATATGTATCTTTTGAGTTTCCGTAAGTTGTATTCTCGTCCTTTGCCACTATTTGTATGTTATCAAAAATATATGCGGTGGTTCTCGTCCCAGATATGTTCGGCAACTCATAATTTTTCTGTTTCGTCTTTGCGGTAATTGTTCTTATATTCCTGAGTTCTCACCTTAAATGGTCTACTGCTCTCTCCTATGCATGCTCTGCCGCATTAGTATGGTAGGTTGTGTAACAATTCTTGGAATTCTGATCTTCATTGTGTGGTTTGGGTTTCATTAGTATTCCCCTGAGAGGTCTGGTCGATTTGAAGGCAGAGCGTATCCTGCAAATGTACCCACCGATAAGGTACTAACTCTCATAAGGGATAGGTTGAAGAAGGATGAACGCACGCAACTCTTGGTAAATACACTAATGAACATTTGACAATGTGCATTAGAACTACATACTTCCAAGTACAAGACAGCAAGAGTTTGGGATGGCGATGCTTTCCCCACTATCACCCATAGTGAGCAATATATATATATATATATATATATATATATATATATATATATATATTATATATATATATATATGGAAGACTTTGAAAACCAAGCGATATCCGAATTCACGAAAAAACCAACGACGTGGCTTAGATACGTGGTTTAATACATATAACTTCTACAAAATGTATATTGAATTACTCAGTGGCTCAGCGGGAAAAGTGTCAGAGTTGTAAGCGAAAGGTACCAAAGTTCGAATCAGAGAGTAGTAAAGTGCTTGGGGAAAAATCATAATATGAATTCGACTCAAGAGCGAAAACAGTCCTTAGGACTAAGTCTGATAACGGAAGCAGAGACTGTTTCCGAAATGTCTCGCTATAAAAGCAAAAACTGTGGAAATAGGCCTATCAACTCAACTAATATGAAACCACAGTTACAATAGACTTATAATACAGAATGAGAGTGATTTGTGTTCTTTCAGGTATTTCTATCCGTATTTAGGATAGATGACAGACAGGACAGGTGTGATGGTGGAAACTTGGGGCTACTGTATTTACGGGTTTATTTTAAAAAGGGGAAAGGGGAAATTTGATAGTGGATATATTAACTTGGGAACGATTTATTCTTTTACAGGGGACTTGCGTCGTTCGGGATTGCCTTAAAATGGTAGTCGTGATGTGGCAGAAATAAATATTACATAGTGAATCTCTTATCTCGGAACGGTTGTAATAAGGTATTTAAATTTACCGGAACGATTAGCTCACTGAAACGTTTATATGTTTACTTTGGTGGGCCGAATACTAAACGCTTAAGGTAGTATGGTATTAAAAAAATGCTTGATACTGGATTTAGTCGAGACGTGCGATACCGGAAGTGTTCGAATTCAGGATTTTAAAAAGAGGTAGATTTTAAGAAAATGCGCAATTACGAGAATTTAGTACTTACCCTGGTTTACGTAAGTACCACGGACGGCTGCTTTAGAACAAGAAACAATGACCGGATGTAGGTCTGGTTTAATCGCTTTCCTTCCTGCGACACTCTGTACTTCAGTAAGTTGCCTGAGGAGACGTGCAGGTATAAGTTTGTGTGTTAACATGTAATTAGCATAGACTAGCAGATCTAAGCAGACAGCTCTCTTGCGCTTTCTAGAGGAGACGGTGGAACCGCCAAAATTTAGGTAGACAGCCTCCCGCTGTGACGCTCTTCACAAATGTTTGTGTAGGTGTTGTAAAAAAAATCTTACTTGCAGATGAAGGCGAATCTGAGCGACAGCAGGACAGGATATACAGGAACATTCGAGAAGGGCTTAGAATAAAAACTCTGCTCTTGGTCTGGTGGTTTTATAGAAATCTGCAGAATGCGGGGACGGCCTCCAGTAGTGACGATATTCCTTAGATTGGCTGTTGTTTAATTAGTACGAATGAAGAGGATTTGCGTTAGAAAATACTCAATCTTTTCGTGTCGACGTAGGAGGGGATAAAATTTATTATTTGGAATTTTGTAATTGTGATAAAATTGATTCATTGGCGTATAATTAACTAAAACAAATTGGTTTTTCACAGTATGTTTGTACACCTAGCTATAAGGTTTACCATTGTACAGGTACTGAAAAAGTTTGAACGAGTACTCAAATTGCACATAAGGAATTTATTTTCCGCCAAATACATATAATTTCTGATTTTGAAACCTGTATGTTGGTACTTTTGTCTTTGACACCAGCAGCTGTTTCATAAATATTTTATAAAAACCCAAAACTGCGTCTAATAAGCTCACACAACACAAAGCTCAATACGCAGACTCACGCATGCACATGTGCTAGGTACTACACACAATCATTCGACATACATTCACAAACACATGCATTACTCAAATACTAACATGCACGCGAACAACTATGCGCTCAGGCACGCGACACATGCCTCAGACACGCACAAATTTACATAACACATGCATTACTCAAATTAACCGCACGCGTCTGCCACACATATGCAGCTATGCACACCACGCACGCATGCACATGTAGCACGCACATACACACACACACACATACACAGACAATATGTGCTCAAAATTGTCTGGATGGTTTTCAAAATGGTAAGGTATCAACTTTTTAGGGAAGCAATACTTTACTTAAAATTCTTCGTGCACGGCAAAGCAAGAATATGCAAATATCCTTATATATGGATGTTTAAAGATACAAAACAACAAAAAATCTCATTTAAAGTAACTAGCTAGCTTTGCTTAGAAAGATTAACAACTATTTTTAATAGATGACCTTACATACCAAGTAATTAATGTATGGCGGGTTTTTTTATGAATGTTAAAGATTAGAATATTGTTTTATATGTAATTAAATAATATTATACGTCATTCAGCTTTTACATAAATATAATTATCATTACCAATGTAAATGAAAAAGTTAAGTGGTTAAGCTAGCTATATGTCGTTATTCAGATATTGGAATAATTTGAAAAAGTGCATTAGTAATTTTGTTGCCACCTGACGTAATTAACTTTTAATTTTATAACTTATATGTTGGTTCTATTATATCTTTGAAACACACAGCAAATAGGTTATAAAAAGCGTTACACCTAATAACCCCCTGTCCACCTATAGATTTCACCCAAAATCTAACTAGCTCCCAGAGAAATGAAATCATACTTAAATAAGAAAAATCGTTTTATAGTTGAGTCCTTAACGTGGTAACTACTTACATACACTAATATACACACACATACGAACTATATATATATATATATATATATATATATATATATATATATATATATATATATATATATAGATACATACATACATACAAAGTCAAGATAAGGTTGAACAGCGTGATCTTGAAAACGTAAGAGATACGAAGGCAGTGTTAAATTAGAAAAATTTGTATAATTTAGGTCTGTTCACATGTAGTTTGCAAAAGTTCACTATTGTTTATCGTTTCCGAGATTTGAAACAAAATGCGATTTTAGGGTGTTTCTTTTTTCGTAATGCCTTCATTTGTTTTAAAAGATTTTTAGAAAGCGAAAGTACTTCTTCATTGTCACTTTTTGAATTATATTAGATGCCATTTACAAATTTCTTATTAGTGGTTTTGTCTCCGAGAAACCAGCAGCAACTTTATTTTTTTTGTCGCTGCAACCAACGAAACACCCTGTATTCGATATTATCTTTTATTACGAATTTAACACATTATGGTTTTGTATGGCTGGCCAAGCTACTGCACTACAAATTCCAATCCATTTTCCTGTAAACCGCAATGACATCTAGTCCTGTACATTTCTTGAGTTATGTGCTGGGACACCATCTTGTTGAAACTAACAGTTATTAACAAGTGCTAGAAGTAATTAATCCAAGGCATTTCCCAAATCAGTCCTTAGCAAGTTCAGACATTGTTCGGCATTTAAATTGCTGTAGGAAATAAAAGGTCATTTTATTCTTCGTCCCAAATGCCCATCCACATATTAAATCCAAATCTATGTTGATGTCTTGATTTTTTTTAAACAAGGATTTTGTTTTGCCCAATAATGTTTGTTACGGGGTTGAAAATTACATCGTTGGTTATCAGACCAAATTATTTTAAAAGGGAATTTTAGATGTTTGTCACATTTTATAGTATACCGTTCGCAAAAACCTGCTCTCCGCTCCTGATCAGCTGGTCTAAGACCTAAAAAAACTCGAAATTTATTTGGATGAAACTTATTCTTATTTAAAATGAATTGTGCTGTAGAATTAGCTATTCCAGTACGATGTTCAATTTGTCTTGTCGATATTTCAGGGCTTTCAACAACGACTTGTAAAACGGTATTAGTTTTTTCGTCATCAGATTGTTTTTGACGGAATAGAACAGATTTTGTAAATGAACCAAGTTCATTTAAATTAGATCCCAAACGTCTAAAAATGAATTCACCAGGGCTTCCTTCAGAATATTTATCCAAATACATCAGCTCAGTAACTACACAATTTCAGTGGTACAGGATGTAGCATGTCAACATATAGAACGTGTCTTCGTTTGCAAAATTTCGTCTTTCCGTAGATACACTTATTGATTAATTATAACTATCAATTAAAAAACAACCCACGCAATAATGGTGATAAAAACAACTTAAAATACGCACAATTCAAATAACAACAACGATCTCAACGCAATAAAGCTAAGTTAAACAGTGTTCAACAAAATGTTAAACAAGCGTTATTTTATTAAAGCCTTCTAATATTAACTGATATATGAAAAATGTAAATCTGAATTTTTCAGCTTCAAAACCATAATGTGTATACATGGTTTCCGGAGACGTAACGTCGAATACAAAATTTGAAAACGCCATCTAATGGAATTCAAAGAAAAACTCAAAAGTCGCATTTTTAATATACATATATATATATATATATATATATATATATATATATATATATATATATATATATATATATATATATATATATATATATATATTAAAAAAATGATTTTTAACTTAATTTTAAATCTTTAATATTAACTGATATATGAAAATGAAAATCAAATTTTTCAGCTTCAAAACCATAATGTATACATGGTTTCGAGACGTAACGTCGAATAAAAAATTTGGGAAACGCCATCTAATAGAATTCAAAAGAAAACTCAAAAGTCGCATTTTTTAATATACATACACACACATAATATATATATATATATATATATATATATATATATATATATATATATATATATATATATATATCAACACATACACACATATACATAAGTAGGTAAGATTGGAGACTTTTGGAACACCACATTTCCAAGGTCTACATTTCCAAGGTTACCACAATTTCAAGGTCCCACCCGCCCAAGGTTACGCAATAAGTAATGCTTGCATACAACTTTTCCAAGGTCGCACATTTCTAAGATTACCACACTGTAAGGTGTTAAAAATACGAAGGTCACTAACACCCATCACATTCTCAAGGCTATTTGCGCACCTTATCTACTCAGATAGGCATCTCACTTTTTCAAGGCTTGCTCATGTAATTTTTACTTAGAACCAAATTAAAAAAAGATAATGATATGCTAATATATTTATTTGTTGTATGTACAAATGTAATCAGTGTATTATTCAGATATATGATTTTCTCTAGGAATAAAACATTTTGATTTAGTACAAGTGCAAAGGTCCTTTCCACTTCTGTATCATTACACCTGCGAGGACGTGGTGCAAGTAATTGAGCGTACGTGCAGTGTGGTGCCCATCGGAGATGCTCCTGTAGCGGAGTGTCAGATGACCGCCATTGGTTTATTCGAACTCCACACATGAAGCATTCAACCGTATCGTCTGAAGATGCTCCTCTAGAGGACTAGCAGATGTTCATCAGCGGTACATGATGGTATACCATCACAGTATGATTGATATATTTGAGCATATACACCGTGTGGTGTGTATCTGTCTGTCTGTCTGTATGTCTGTCTGTCTGTATGTCTACCTGTCTGTTTGTCTGTCTGTATAGTAGTCGCCGCGCTCAGTCAGTTAGTGTCGGTCTGTATGGTCTGGGGTCGCACTATTGAGTCGACGTTTTCTGGAAAAAATCAAAGTAGGAGAGCTCTACAGTTATACTACTATGCCTGTATCGATCACTTGCAAAGACCACTTGGCGAATAGCTGCGTTACGAACTCGTATGAGTTCGATGAAAGTGTGGGCCAGTCGAGCTTCTCTTCTAGAGAGCTCTCCGTAATCACGACATCATAATTCTGGACGAATGGCACTATGGTTGTCAGCTGTAATGAAAGAAAGAATTATAAATATAAATAAAGTAATATCAAGACAATACATACCGTGAACGTGAGATGGTCCCATATGATCATGCGATGTGCGTAGAATAGCCAGTACCACCCGGAAATAACTAGAAACGCAGAATTGCGTTGGGTGACACTGTCTCCGACGCCATCGCAAACATAACGTTGTATAGGGGTGGAAGCATAGTGCGACCAATGGTCATAGGGGTATGTGTAGCTCAAAACCAGCCATCGTCAAGTTCTTCGTCGTCATTGTCTTGTACGTCGTCAGCGTTTTCGTTATTTCCGTGACCCTGGACCTGCGGAGCGACGTCTGGAGCACTGCCATTGCCATTGTTCTCGTCCTGTATGCTGTTATGTGACTGTTACTGTGCACTTAGTTGTACTACGTCTGACAGTTCGTGAGCGCTACGTTCCAGTTCATAAAGTTCTCCTCATCGCTACTCCCTTCAACCATGATTTCGTTACAAAAGTCAGTATGTGTTTCGCGAATTAGTCGCTGTTATCGTAATGCGTCATTGTCATAGTCGTCGTAATCATAGCTGTAGGCAGGGTGCATGTCTACGTCGGAGTTGTAGTCACCAGTGTTGAGGTAATCGTTCCCAGCACAGGAAGAACATACTCCCTCAACACTGGATGATATGCTGACAAAGTTATTATTATCATCGTTATGTTCGTCAACAGGTATGGTGAGTCCTCGTCACTGATAGTAATGATTTCGGCAATGGTCATGTAGAGTAGTCCAGGACAACGGTCGTCAGTTCATAAATTTCGTCGTCGCTGGATTGGGCGTCCACGATAATAGGAGGATGCAGAGGGCGGGATGTACAGAACCTCAGGGAAGAGGGGAGGAATCCTGAGGTGTGGGCGCTGAAGGAGGTCAACGTCAATTGATAGGAAACCTGAGGAGTAGGAGTTGGCGGGACATCGGGAGAGGAGTTGAGGATGCTGGCGGGATAAAGTTGAAGGGATACAGGAGTTCCCCAGGCGATGGAGAACGGGGGTAACATAAACCTGTAAAAAGAAATAAAACGTTAGAAATGTACCAACCATGAAAAAAATTAAAAACATAAAATTTGGTAGTTTTTACCTGGGGAGATGATAGGGAACTTGGTCTTGAAGTCATTGTGTGTTCGATGTGTCAAATATAGAATCAGTTGTACGAATAATTTGTACTGTTCTCGTTTCGCTAAATATAGGTGTTTTCCCCACTAAAACGTTTTCATGCATTTTAGAGGACATTTTCAAGGTCTGCTGATTTTGTTAAATAAAACTTTCAAAAGTTATTTTGTGAACTTTGAATAATTTGCAATGAAATCTGTAAGGGATTTGTAACATGTGCAAACGTTATTTTCTGGCTTTCATCTTTTTTATATTAATAATAGTAATCACTTTTAGATGCTGTAAACCCAAGTGTAGCTGTCACCGTAGTGGAGAATACTACGTCAACCGTAAACAGAGGTAAGAAAGCACTTTTATGTATTACTGCCACAGATGAGTAATTTCAATTTTTGCTTTTAGGTAGGTCACGAGCATGCGTGGCTTATGATCGTCCCGTATCGTGGACGAGTTAAGATCATAAGCCACATTGTGATACTACCGCGGGATGACACTCCCATCCGAGGAGGTTCTGGGAGAACGGTCTCATACGAATCACGCACAGGATGTGATGGAGCTGCTCCAGAAGGAGGTGTTGCCGGTGATCGGGTGGAGAGCGAGCAGTATTTCGACCAGGATGACTAAAGTAGCGTTGCGGTTTTGGATATACCACCTCAGCGGAGGATTTGGATGTGGTATTATCACGCACGTACGAGCAGCGTGGACGAAATACTGCACCCTACAACCTGCGCGTGAGCCATATGAGAGGATGCAGTCACCCGTGAGTGAAGATCAGGTAGTATTGCATCACGTCTTAAGTCCTGACTGCATTGCAGAGTTTGAGTTGAATGGTCCCCACTGCTTTGGCACCTGCATGTGTTGTAGATGAGCAATCGTCCACATCTGCAACATTTGCAGAGGGCAGAATAGTAGGGAATCCATTTGAAGGTTTGCTGATCCCTGCTTCAACCGTAAGGGGACCCATTTCTGATAGTACCCTGAGCTCTACTTGTATTACAGAGATCGCTGAAGAGTGGAGTCCTATGAACTCTTCGATACAAGTGGAGCGAATGGATGATTCATCAGAGAGTATCCTCAGTCCTGTGTGTGCTGCTGATTTTATAGATGATGAATGTTCGCTAAATGACTTATCAGTATCTAGGAGTCTTGCAACACGCATGCAATACTTACCTGCGCAATCACCGGTGAGGAATATAGTGGAAAATGCAGTATCTTCTCCCTAGAGTGTATTGAGCCCTACATGTGCTGCGGAAAACAGGTGGGGGTAATACCTTGCTTCCATCCCAAAGCACATGGCAGGGTGAGATACAATGCTGGGTAGAATATGTGTGCTCAGCAACACTCTATCCAGACTATCATTGTTATTGTTTCCTTACCCGTACACTACTCTACCCCTCAACCTGATATATCCATCATACATATTATCCTATTCCTGGCGATATGTTACGTTGTGTGTTTTCTTAACAGTTGTAATACATGATAGTAATGCTGCAAACTAATAAAGAGCAATAAAGAGTTAAAAAAAGGAATTATAACAAAACACGTAACTCTACCCGTTCACTTATACATTGTTTATACATTCTCTCTGTTACAGATCGCAATAAAACGTTTCAATGTGAATGTCTGAAGAAATTTTCAAGAAAAGACTCTCTACTGCGACATCAAAAAATCGTATCGCACTTAGGAATGTGGTGCAACCAAGTACTTCCGATGTGAACAGAACGGAACATAGCCATATTGCTGAACGTCTTGCACAACCTGGACCATCAGGTTTAAACAACTCAATGAATAATGTTCAACACAAACATGCTTATGATTCCTTTGCAGAACCAGGACCATAGGGTTTGAACGACTCACGGAAGCGTAAGTCAGACTAAAGCAGCGAACCAGTACAAAATAAAAGTAGCAAGAGTGTTGAAATTGTGCACTGTACTGATTGTTCGATTGATGTTCCTCGATATGCTTATCAAGGACACCTTAGAAGCAATAGGCACAAATCAAATGTGTGTCTACTCGTTGATACTGGGGTTGAAGTGATTCGCAATGCTTTTAAACAACGCATTGTTTCGTATAGACTATCACCATGCAATACCCATACGGATGTGCAGACGTTTATGGGTGACGTTAAAGTGAATGTTTTGAAACTAATACAAATTCAGTTGCAGAAACACTTCTCGTTGAAATGTAATGTTGAGTTGTTTGGGTTGTACTTTCTGAACAGTAGAGAAAGTACCGAATTAAAGTCCTTTCAAACGAAATATGATATATTGAGTGTCGGGATGGTGTTGGAAGAGTATTTTCAAAGAGTAGTGGAAATCTTGGATGCTAAGCAATCAGAATTTCAGCATAAAGATTCTGGTAAGTGCGAGTTATGAGTAGTAGGGTAGTACATTATTAATATATGTTGTTTCGTAGGGTGGTCGCTGGTGAATTTCGTATATTTAGAGGTAAACATGTTGAAATTTTCTCCACTACGGGTTCATCCTATATGAATGTCCGCCTGAAATTTCGCATAAACATGCCATAGTGAATGTGAAGAATATTGATAATTGCTGCTTTGCGTGGGCTATTGTATCAGCATTAGTGACACCGACGGGGTTACCACAACGGACGACTTCTTACCCTGATTTCAGGACGTTATTCAACTGGAACGGTGTAGAATTTCCTGTTAAGCTGACTAACATCTCAACGTTTGAGTCCAACAATAATATCTCCATCAATGTTTATGGAATGGAGGATACGTATCGTAATGGTTATCGTATTCCTGAGATAGTGGGTCCTCTCTACTATACAAGAGCTAAACAACCTATTCATGTTAATTTGTTGCTATTAGTCAGTAACCAAACGGATAATCAGCATTATGTATAGATAAAAAATTTTTCCCGTTTACTTAGCAACCAAACAGGTCGACGTAATATTTTTGTCATTCATGTATTCATTACTTTAGAACGCAGGAGCAATTAACTCGACACGTGTCTCATGACTGTAATTTCGTATACACTAAATTACCTGGCGTGATGCAAAGAAAAGACAGAACCGGGGAGTTCTATGCGGAAAATATACTTGCGTTTCGAAACTATCAAAAACAGATGTTTCTACCGTTTGTATATATGCAGATTTTGAAGCGCTATTAGTACCGGTAAATACGGCTGAACCCGATCCCGAACAACCGTTCACGATAAAAACGTGTAAACATGAACCATACTCATTCAGTTATTATATTAAGTGCGGTGTAAACGATGCTTGGTCCAAATTAGAACTTTACTGTTCATCAAACAGTTAGCGAGTGAAACTGAAGAAATTACCGTACTCCCTGTTAATAGTGAGAAATATATAACGTTTGGTAAGCATATTTATGTAGAAGAATTTATTAATGGTTGCGGCGATAGGAAAAGAAGTACAAAAATTTGGTGATTCGGTCGATAGCTGTAGGTTCATGACGGCATCCTTAGATACTCTATCTCATAATTTATCGTGATGAATGTAGAGAGTAAGGAAATATTTTGTTGATGATAATGACTTTAACTTAGTTAGAAAGAAAGGCAATTTCCCTACGCGTACGAGGACAATTTTAATAAATTGACGATGTCACAGTACCTTCAATGACAAATTCTATGATAAAATGCGTGATGAAAACATATCCGATGAAGAATACTGTCGCGTCTACTGGTGTGGGATCACTTTAAGTGTAATACACTCGGGATTATGCTGACATATATTTAAAATCAGACGTGTTGCTGTTGGCTGACGTGTTCGAAAACTTTACGGTTATATGACATGTATGGATTAGACCAGCGCAGTATGTTACAATACCTGGATTATGCATGTTGAAATGTACTGTGGCTGACGTGTTCGAAAACTTTAGGCGGTTATGTATAGACATGTATGGATTGGAACCAGCGCAGTATGTTACAATACCTGGATTGGCGTGGATGCCATGTTGAAATGTACTAAAGTTAGAGTTAGAATTATGACTGATATGGATATGTACCACTTTTTAAGAAAGGTATTCGTGGTGGAGTGAGTACTTGTGTTAAGCGAAGAAGTATTGCTAACAACGAGTTTGTCCCAAATTATGATCCTAATCGTCCAAAAGTCTTTTTTATTTAGATGCCAAATTTATACGGATGGAGTATGGGCCCACCTACCTCATAATGGGTTTATGTGGTTAACTGAAGAGGAAATTCAAAACTTTGATGTACTGAAGATTAATGATGATGTGATATTGGGTATGTGCTAGAGGTAGATAATACACTATCCCCACCTGCATGATGAACACAATGATTATCCTTTTGTCCTGAAATTCTGCGCACCACATTCCAAGGAGGAAAAATTAATTCCTAATTTATGTGATAAGACCAACTATGTTATACATTACCGATATTTAAAACAATGTATACAGCATGGGTTAATTGTTACTCATATTCATAGAGTTTTACGGTTTCGTCAAAGTCCTTGGCTAGTACCATAATACATTAATACAACTCTCGAAATCAAGCCAAGAACAAATTCGAAAAGGATTTCTTTAAATGCATGAACAATGGTGTATTTGGTAAAAAATGGAGAATGTCGACAAAAGAAGAGTAATAAAGTTATTAACAATTGGGAAAATAACGGACGTCGCTTGGGTCTAGACGTACGAAAACCGCAATTTAAGAATTTTATTCAATTTACTGATAAATTATTTGCATAATTGTCCAAACAGGTCGTTACTTTGACAAACCCGTATATGTTGGATTTAGTATTTTAGATCTTTCCAAAATTATAATGTATCGATTTTTTACGATATCTTGCGCAGTCATTACGGTAATAATGTAACGTTGCTCTATACAGACACAGATTCTTTAATTGTCGAATAAAACTGATGATGTTATGCCCATATGCGGAATAATGTTGATGAATATGACACATCCAACTATCAAAACGGTCTGCATGGTATTACAACGAATACATCCGTCGGGAAGAATGAAAATGAGTATGCAGGAAAGTTTCAATATTTTATGGAGCAGGATCAAAATCTTATTGTCTAAAGCTTGCTGATGATCAAGTGGTTAAGAAAGCGAAAGGTGTTAAGAAAATCGTATTCAAAAGTGCTGACGGGGTAGACAAAATCTGTTGCGGAGGCGTCTGATAAAACAGTAATGTGTAAAATGTTCGTGTTTAGATCAACTTTGCATGATATATACCGAGATGTTAAACAAACGGATGTTGCGTGGCACGTGTACAACATTGGCGTGGGGGCATTGGGAATTCCGGAATTGAGAACGTCGATCCTTTGAGTGGTCTACTAGAGGTTGCTAGGCAAATAAATTTTATAACCAGTTAGTAGCTAATAGTTTGGTACTGACTTGTTAGTTTTAGTTGTGTAATATTATCTCCATAATGAAGCTGTAAACATGTATAACCATACATGTAATATTATAATATCGATACACCATTCCAGGTCTCTACTTAATCAGTAACTTTTAGTGGAATAATACTATATTACATAATTCATTATAATATATATATATATATATATAATATTATTACAGAATGTACTATTTGTGTGATATATAAAAGAAATAAACAAAATATATATTTACAATTTTTTTAAAAGGAAGCTTTAATGCATTCATAAGTATCGTACATGGTATACATTAGACAGAGCGCAGTGACATAATGATTTACAATGATAATAACAAACTGGTTGTGGCAAAGATAGGATGTTCCTCAAGTTCTAATAATGGGTTGTGTAACAAATTTTCTGATGTAATCCGCTTTCTCTACCCTTGACGTAGATAGTATCTGTAGGTTGAATCAAGCGACTGAGAATTCTGCAAAATTGATGTGATGGTGTATACTCCTCTTACCATTTTATACAGTATTGATTATGAATTAACCAAGTAGCTTGACGGTGACTCTTCCGCATCTAACGTATGCCATGGATACGGTGATTTAAACATTAGTGTGGCTACTTGTGTTCCATTAAAGATTGCGAGTTTTTTCGGTATAAAAACTTTTGAAACAGCTGTCTTACTGCTTTGGTTAACGCGTTATGCCTAACTAGGCGATCGTGGAGTACAACACAGTATGCTGTCGTATGCGGGTATATTGATTGCTGGTTCGAATTCACACGAAGTACTACTGCTTTAGAGTGAATGTCTTTTGATTCGAACAGTCTACCACTATCAATGGTGCGACTGTCGTAAATTGATTAGTGTGAGTAATGGTTGACCATCTCTTTGATAATAGGACATTTGGAATTTAGGAAACATTTCACACAATGTAGCAAAGCAATTATTATCGTAATTTACGTTTAAATTGTCATACGGATAACGATCCGTGTTAAGAATACCCTAATATTCTTTAGTGCACATTTATCGAATCTGCTCATATCTTGAGAAACATTATTTTTCGCCCATTTTTTCGCTGTATATAGTGCCCAACTAAAATGCTACTGGAGTATTCACAATTTTATCAATGTATCTAACGCCAATTCCTCCGCTAATGCTGGAATGATGTACGCAACTTTCCAATATTTTATCTATGTTAACTTTTATGCTTCATCTGCAACAGTTGAAATTACCGCATCGGTATCAATGTTAGAATTAAAACCAATTCTTTCTGATGTTCAAAATCACTTTGTTGTAGTATCCGCAAAGCCAAGTAGCATTCGCAAAGGTATACAACACATTAAAATACCCTAACGCATTTGTAGTATGCTATTGAGGTAGGAAACCAACTTCGTTTCATGACGAGCGAAGTCGTTGGGTGTCAATGACAATCCTTTCAGAACGTAATCCAACCTTCGTCACGGAATCTACCACTATTCCATTCATTTCGTATCTAATTTCACTGAATAAAAATGCAATCCATTATTAACAAACGGCGCGGTGTTAGAGACGGCACCATCCTCCCTCAGCAATCTTCCTCTACGTAGACATAACTTTCTGATGGTAAAGGACATGATTCTTCCTGAATGGGTATTCTGATTTCATCATTGTTTCCAAATCGTCGTATTATGGTTGATGGGGTTCGGAATTTACTATGCATTATCAACAACAACTTTTCGTTTACGTTTAATATACTCATTGTAACTATGAAACCAAGACTTTGCATTATGCTCTATTCACTGTCAATGCTTTGAGGGTTGACCGCTTATGACTCTCACATTTCCACACTTCGATTTTTTATAGTTCACCTTGTTGTGGTTACACACATGTGTTATACTGTCACCATCTTTTCTTCAAATGTAATCCTATCGTTATGACTTCACCGTTGAAATTGACGAGTCGTCTTGGTCTACTATTTTAAGTGTTATGGTTGAAATGGTGGATGTATTTATAGGTAATAGACAACATGTAGCTGGGACTCAATTATTTTGTATCCCGCTGGTAGACTGGGAAAAATTGATGAATAATATGTGACGCCTCCCCATTTTTAAAACTTCCACTTGTTATATTGCATTCGATAATTAACGAGTTAATCTTAATAATGTTAATAGGACTTTCAGAGGTATGTAATTCATGATCCTTTTTGTTAAATCCCAGCATAGGTCCTATAGAATTTTTTACATTAAAGTTAATATCATGTGTTGCTTTCATAATTGCTTTCATAGTGTTATTGTTCGCCCGTAAATTAAAAAATGTATTCGAACCCTTCACTATCATTTACATGTTTATTCACATCCGCATTCATGATCCTGGCGTATTGTAATCTAGTTCCTTCTTAAATATCAGTTGGTTATTCTTGGAAGTAACGTTTTGTACAGTATTGAAAGTTGGCTTTAAATACTATTGCATCGGTAAATGTAAATGTGTACGACATTACGATCAAGCAAAGACTGCTGAGAATCAAAACGAACCGTCATATAAAATCGTAAGACTAAATGACCGCACTCAAACAACCTAAAGCTCTAATGCTGCAAATAGTGGAATAGAGTGAATTCCACATTTTGGTATTGGTAATATCCTTTCTCTTGGGTGTCAAGATTTTTTTTTTGTTAAAACGTTTAAGGCTTGTTGTACCGTAGATTTTAACGATGACCGATTTATCACCAACACGACGTCGAGCTAGAAGCACTGCTTTGTTGAAGGAATTTGGTCTGTTTCTGTGAGAACCCTTCCTACGTCGTAATTTGCACATTCCATTGTTCTTTTCCTTTCATTATACCGGCTATGGTTAATGCAGCTGCTTTTCTCCAAAGGTAGCGTTTGAGGAACGAAATCTATTCAAGTTTTTGTTGCAAAACCTTATCAGCTATGTGGCGATGCCTTAGATCGTTTGACTGCGTATGCAATATCGTGTTATTTACACGCTTCGTCAGTCGTTAATACCTCTGTCACGAGCTAATCGTTCTCGTAAAAAGGATACTTGACCAATATCTGTACCCAGGTATATGTAATTCCACGGGTAATTTATTTATTAAGGTGTTAATTAATCACAACCTTTTTATAGCTATTACGGTATACTTCACCACACTGACTGACAATTCACTACTAAACTATTTAATGCGTATGAAATATATATATATATATATATATATATATATATATATATATATATATATATATATATATATATATATATATATATATATACTCCATAAATGACATCCGTTTCATTCCACAGATACTGTATTACCTATAAAAAATTATGACATCACTTTTAACAATAATCACTACTAAACATAGTGTCTACAAAAGAGGATGAATCAGGTATAATCGTCGGTCCATCAGGTTGCGGAAAAACAAATGTTATGATTACCTTATTAGAACATCCAAATGGTTTACGTTTTGAAAATGTTTATGTATACTGCAAATCTTTATATCAACCCAATACCAGTACTTAAAATTCTTGCACCTTTAAAAATATCGGGTATTTCGAATACAGTGATAACAGTGACGTTATATCCCTAGTGATTCACGTAAAATTCAATAATGATTTTTGATGATGTAGCATGCCATAAACAGAATGAAATAAGGGATCATTTCTGTTTTGTTAGACACCAAAACGATTGTTTCTATCTGTGCCAAACGTATTCTTCTATTCCAAAACAGCTTATACGTGATAATCGAATCTACTAGTTCTGTTTCAACAAGATAGTACCAATCTTAACGTGTATGATGATCATGTTAATGTAGATATGACATTTGATAGATTTAAGGACTTGTGTTTTTGCTGGACGTGACAAATTTGGATTATTGTGATTGATAAAAGTAGTGAGAATGCAGGTCGTTTCCGTAAGGATTTGACTGTTACATTGCATTATAAATACTGCACTTGAGTATGTAAACATGCAGTAGTAATGGAGGACGCTTAGTACAAGACATTTTGCGCTCGCAAGAGTGTGAAAAAATATGCTAGTTTAAAGGAAGATACTGCACTACAGAATAATGTAGGCGCACTTTAAACCAATAACACAAACATTGAAACAATTGATTACTAAACAAGATGGTTTTCTCGTCAAAGCTGAACCATTTACATCAGAATTCGAAAGCTGAGCCTGTTGCACATGAAAGAAGTTTTACATCATACGCCTAAAACGTCTGGAACTCGGAAGGCACCACGTATTCTTGTTCCTGACGCCATTCACAATTTTAGAGGAAACTGTATTGCTGATACCACACATGATGACGAGGAGATTCCTACTTTACAACAATTGAAATCAGAACTGTTAGCTGGATCACAACCGAGCTTTGAAAACCTTAGTCATTATGAAGGATTAGCGAAATATTATGTGGAAGGTATATTTAGAGATCCCGAAGACGAGTATGATTTAACATACGGTGTACATTTCTTCCGAAAAGAGAAATTTTTATTGGTGATGCTGAACTAGACTTTGTTGGAAGAATTTCGTATCGCTCTTCCTGATGGATCATCATTAGACTATGATGGAACTCCGGGATTATATGAGCTACTATTTAAAAGCTCCTACGGGATACAAAGAGTGATCTGGAGCAACAATGACATTTTGCGTCGCACAAATGCTGCTCGACGTAATTATAACCAATGACCAAATCCAAGGAACTAATAGTAGGAAATACATTGAGATCATTAAACCATTACTTCACGCTAAAACACGACCCCTCATTCTATTCCTCCTGCCACAAGATCTCGCACAACTTCTATCTCCAAAGAGGAGGTGGAATGCAACTATTACGATATAATAACAAAGCGATTGAGTTTGTATCTTGGAATGATGCGAATAAATTAGTGAGATTGTTGGAGTTATTGATCAATGTCGGCAGGAAATATTACATCACAACGAAATAATATATATATATATATATATATATATATATTATATATATATATATATATATATATATATATATATATATATATATAACTTTACCATAAATAGAGGCACTTAGGATTATCAAATGACTATTAAAAATGTCTTCTTGTTTTGTTCATTAATATACAGGGTGAATTAGATCTTCACCAAAACAATATTTCGTCATATCTTTTCAATGATTAGACGATTTGTCTCATTTTTGGTGAAAGTGTGTATTCGTGTCTAGCAACTAACTGACATAATTAGAATTAAAAAATCCAGGACTGTCTTCGTGAAAATTTGTATTTCATATCCAATACTTCATGATATGATTCTCTAAAATCAGATATAATTTTTCAGAGTCATTAATAGACAGTTAAACCTGGGTATTTGAATTACATATCCATTTTCAATTAAAGATTTATTTTGAGTCAAATTGAAAATTGGAATAATCTACTGTATAATAATGTTTAGTTATTAAAAGAAATCTTTAAAATAAACAGTAACGACACACATGTATATGGTAAATACCATGATTTGAATTGTTTTACAGAGGATTTAGTAATCTGGCATATCTGGTTCATCTCAAATATTCATGTATGTAACTTTTACCTAACAGACTGAAAACTGATAAAAAATGTTTGTAATAACCTAGTTTTCTTATTTGTTTAGAAAAATCATGTAATTAATTTTATCGGAATGATAAACAAAGAAATGTTTATTCATAAATTAAGAAGTCATTACATTTAAACATTCGACAAGAAAAAGTGTATTGAGGCAGATGGATTTCATTTGAACATCTTATAAATGTAATATTTATTAAATTGACATTCAATTTTAAATATTATTTGGTTATAATTTATTTTATTTCTGAATTATGAATAAACATTTCTTGTTGTACCAAAGTGATAAAATGAGTAAAGCTGAGTTGAAGAACTGCCAAGCACGAAGAAATTTTCCGCAGCATTGAGTGGTACTTAAAGGTTTAAATGACTGTTTCAAGCTGATTTAGTAGAAATGATACCTTACTCGGTAAATAAAGGATTTCGATACATTTTAGTAGTAATGAATGCATTTTCTAAATATGTCTGGGCTTATCCCTTCAAACGCAAGAATGGCAAACTAGTTGAAGATGTAACGAATAAACTTTTGTCTGGTTTGCAAAAGACGCCTACACATATCCAAACTGACATGGGAACGGAGCTATGAAATAACTTTATATCAATCATTACAGTAGTTATTCCAACTTAAAGAGTAGTATAGTAGAACGTGTAAATCGCACTCTTAAAGCAATCATGTGGAAAACTTTCAGTATGCAAGGTTCCTATAAATGGTTATCAATATTACCTCAAATTGTTGTAGATTATAGTTCAAGAAAGCATAGAACCACCGGATACAAATCTATAGAAATAACGGAAAAGAATGCTGCCTCTATTTTGAAACATTTAAAATGTCATCAAGTTCTTGACCGTAAGATACCTAAATTTAAAGTGGGGAATTATATACATATTAGCAAATACAGAAGCATATTCTCTAAGGGTTACACACCTAATTGGAGTTACGAAGTTTTTCGAATGTTAGCAGTAGACGTTTCTATGAGAGAACTTCAAAGTGTTAAACATCCTGACATTCGCCTAATTGAACGTGTAATACGACGTCGAGGAAATATGTCTTTCATTAAATGGTTAGGGTTTGATAATTCTCACAATTCATGGATTTCTAACAAAGACATTATATAATACGCTCTGTACGATTCCTTTTATATATTGTAATATATATATATATATATATATATATATATTTTTTTTTTTTTATTATATTATATATATGTAATACATAACTCAATTATATTATTAATACATACAATGCTACACTTTAAAGCGTTTCGTAAATACGTAATCACGATGTTGCTTTTCTACATACTTCTATTCTTTTCATAAAGCGTGCAGAGTCTCTTGCTAACTGTTCCCATTCTCCTTTTCGCTCCTATTCTACTACATCGAGAACTACATTTTTGAGCTCATTAATGCAGACCTCCTTCAATTCTCGTGTTGTCATCTGTTGGAATACAATTCGGTAAATGGCATTATATTTCATGTAGAAATTGTTCCAGAGATATTTCTCTAAAGTCTTCTATTAACCGCTTAATACAACAAATGCACTCTTCACCATCGTTATATGATAGAAAATATTTCTCACACAGACGCATTCCATTACCATACTTATAAGCTAGATTATCTAAATAATCATCACTAAACGTACCGCCCATATACTTTTTCATATTCAGCATCAGATTCTAGTGATTGAAATTGGCATATTAGTCTTTGCACTGCACTAACACAATACAGCCTTAGGCCACGACTCTGCACTATAACACATCCACATATTGACTAAACTTTATTATTATCCCTATTCTCGCTTTGCGTTACCCCACTTATTACTTAACGGCTTTCGCAACTTCTACGTCAATATCAATTTTCTCCTTGGCTACAATTTCCATAACACATGTTACATTGAGATCAAATATATCTTGTAATGGAACTATTAACCTGTTATGTCAACATCAGGCATTTCCGCTGCCGCATGTATTATTTTATTATAAAATGCAGAAATTCCATAGTAGGTACTAAATCCAATCGGTAACTGACTATCTTAAGAAGTCCCATAACTGTTCTATAGATTCCCATCCTAAATAGATTTCTAATTCTTAACAACCCATCTTTGTAGGTAGCCATGTCCTTCAGGTGTGTAGAAATAATTTGTAATTATCCTTGATTTTCCATAAGTATGTGCCATTCCTGCTTATCAAACACCACTCCATTACTCTTAGATCCACCAAGTTTCACGACTGGTTCAAATTGAATTGGGGTGACAGACCGACACTAACATACTTCGATTTACTTTTATTTAAAAATACTGCACATTGTTAATTAAATATCACGACATCCACTTGAATTCATAACACTCACAATCTTCGCCTTTCTACCGCTTGATGTAATATGTTCTCCATTACATACATTACGTTTCACATGTACTCCCTTTGCATTTATATCCTAATTTCCCAATATTTCTACCGTCAAGGTTACCTGCTTCACCTTGACGCCACACTGCACGTTACTTCAGCAATCCTACCGTTTCAAGGCCCTTGTTCACGACGTTTCTGCTAGGTTGACGGGATCTCACCATTCACTTCAAGGATGTCTCCTTCACCTTTCCGGCCCCCCACATTTTCAAGATCTCCCATTATCCAGGTTCACTCCATTACAATCCTCCATTCTCACGTTTACCACTGTTACAAGGTTATCATTTTAAGGTTCACACGCTCAAGGTCGTCACAACTCCACACTTACTAACCTCCATTTCTACGTTTACCACTTCTTCAAGGTTCCACAATCCCGACTTCAATCACGTCATTCTTCAAGGTTAACTATACATATGCTTTCACAGGGTCTTTCCTTTCTTTAAAAGTAGTGATAACTACACTATAGTATCGTGTTATTTCCACCAGTCTCAGTATGCTAGCCCAGTTCAGAACAATTGGATGATAGAGTGCTACCAACCATTATCACTTTTATCTAAGTGCAGCGAGCATGTGAACTAATTCCAACTGGGTGCAATTAAAAAAAGGCTACTGTCTTCTACGACATTAGAAGCATTAAAGAATACATATGAAGATGTGCAATGGAATATTGAATGGTTTGACAACCTAGATAAAGAATTCGCTACTTACCATCATGCCTTCATGGGTAATTTGGGACATTATTCACACATTGCTCTTCATACTCCTTATCATCTTGCTGGCCATATGCATTTATGCTACTGCTACAAAGCATTGCAACCAAGTGAATACCGAGTTATTGACCATCATACATATGGACAGATGGTCGCAATTTCACATGTCACACCAAGAATACTGGTGCTCATCGTGCAGAGCGCCCTAACAATGCTGCACGAGGTATATGAAGATGATTCATGCATACTCTGCGGACAAGTGTATTATTTGGAAATTAGTTTTTTTATAATATATATATTGTATATAATAAATTATTTCTTGTTAGTATCTTACTGTGTTCTATGGTGAGAGATGTGCGACGTGACACCAACCTTTATTATCCTCAGTATTACAATTATTTCGATAAACGTTTACTTACGTATCGAACATGGTCTGGAGTTCACTCACTACATCGCTTGCAAGCAGGGTTCATTTCCATACCTTCTGACATGCTACAGGAGTTCTCCGATGGGTACCACACTGCACGTACTCAATTACTTGCACCACGTCCTCGCAGGTGTAATGATACAAGTGGAAAGGACCTTTAGTAAATGCCTTCATTTGTTTTAAAAGATTTTGGAAACCAAAGTACTTCTTCATTGTCACTTTTTGAATTCTATTAGATGCCATTTACAAATTTTTTTATTCGAGGTTTCGTCTCCGAGAAACCATCAGAAACTTTACTTTTATATCGCTGCAATCAACGAAAAACCTGTATCGATAGTATTTTTATTACAAATTTAAGACATTATGGTTTTGTAGCTAATTTTTAAGAAAAATTTGGATTAATTTTAGTATTTGATAATATTTTTTATGCACAAGTTTAACAACTCTAATCTTTTAAACCTATTTAATTAAAGTCAAATAATTAAATGACTGTTGAAATAGGTTGCTGTCGTTTATAGGTAAGCTCTCTTCACTGAAGAATTTAAACACGGTATAGAATTTCTGGCGAATTGTACTAACTGCTGCCATAACCGATACTAACGTTCAACATTAAATCGGGTGATCGGGCTGGCCAAGCTACTGCACTATAAGTTCTAATCCATTTTCCTGTAAACCGCAATGACATATAGTCCTGTACATTTCTTGAGTTATGTGCTGGGACACCATCTTGTTGAAACCAACAATTGTTAGCAAGTGCTAGAGGTAATTCGTCCAAGGCATATCCCAAATCAGTCCTTAGCAAGTTCAGATATTGTTCGGCATTTAAATTGTTGTAGTAAATAAAAGGTCACATTATTCTTCGTCCCAAAATGCCCATCCACATATTAAATCCAAATCTATCTTGATGTCTTGATTCTTGTTTTAAATAAGGATCTTGTTTTGCCCAATAATGTTTGTTACGCGGTTGAAAATTCCATTGTTGGTTATCAGACCAAATTATTTTAAAAGGAAATTTTAGATCTTCGTTACATTTTCTAGTATACCGTTCAAAACTGCTCACCGCTCCTGATCAGCTGGTCTAAGACCTAAAAAAACTCGAAATTTATTTGGATGAAACTTATTCTTATTTAAAATGAATTGTGCTGTAGAATTAGCTATTCCAGTACGATGTTCAATTTGTCTTGTCGATATTTCAGGGCTTTCAACAACGACTTGTAAAACGGTATTAGTTTTTTCGTCATCAGATTGTTTTTGACGGAATAGAACAGATTTTGTAAATGAACCAAGTTCATTTAAATTAGATCCCAAACGTCTAAAAATGAATTCACCAGGGCTTCCTTCAGAATATTTATCCAAATACATCAGCTCAGTAACTACACAATTTCAGTGGGACAAGATGTAGCATGTCAACATATAGAACTTGTCTTTCCATAGATACACTTATTGATTAATTATAATTATCAATTAAAAAACAACCCACGCAATAATTGTGATAAAAACAACTTAAAATACGCTCAATTCAAATAACAACAACTATCTCAACGCAATAAAGCTAAGTGAAACAGTTTTCAACAAAATGTTAAACAAGTGTTATTTTATTAAAGCCTTCTAATATTAACTGATATATGAAAAATGAAAATCTGAATTTTTCAGCTTCAAAACCATACTGTGTAATACATGGTTAATTTCGTAATAAAAAATACAATCCAATACAGAATGTTTCGTTGGTTGCGGCGATACAAAAAAATAAAGTTGGTGATGGTTTCTCGGAGACGAAATGTCGAATAAAAAATTTGAAGACGCCATCTAATAGAATTCAAAAAGTGACAATGAGTACCTTTGGTTCTTAAAAATCTTTTAAAATAAATGAATCAATTACGAAAAAAGAAAAACTCAAAAATCGCATTTTTTTAATCTCGGAAAAAGAAAGGAAAGGTGACGTATTTCATTTCCTCCCTAAGGGGGAGGCCGGGCTGTTTGAGCCTTCCAAGCTCCTTCAGTCACAATCATGATTCCCAGCATACATGCATACATGGTTGGATTAAGAATGAGTGTGGTCAGGATAGGATCGGAAGGAAATGAGTTTGGGTTCTGAGGGGGAAAATACTACACCAGCATTAGCCTAAGTAGCTGCACATGGTGTGAGTATATGCTGTGACCATGCCGCTAAATGTGTACGGGTAAAACTCTCTGAAAAAACCTCATACAAGGTAGGCGGTGACGGGAATCGAACCCATTACCTCCCGAATGCTAAGCAGGTCGTGCCAATTAATTCTCGGAAACGATAAACAATAATGAACTTTTGCAAACGACATGTGAACATGCCCTAAATTATACAACTTTTCTCTAATTTAACCGCCTTCGTGTCTCTTACCGTTTTCAAGATCCCCATGCTGTTCATCCTTATCTTGGGCACGTTGTATATATGCTATTTAAATTTACAATAAATTAGAAACTTAACAATTTAAACCAACTGAACTTATTGTGGTAGTTTCTTCAACTGACTTCTAGTGTAATAAAGGGGTAAATTTTCTAGCAGTGATTACCGTATGGTGCTCTAAGGACCACAAACTCGTGATATTTGAGACTGTTCAATACTTCTGCATTTAAGGAGATTCTAAAGTAGGTGCACTAAATAAAGGTATGTTAAGTTGTATATGTGACTAATGAACGTTTAATGCAAGAGTAAATTCGTGATACGAATTATGAGCTTTACAGTGCGTTCGCAAAGTAGCGGCGTTACCATAGTATAATTGTTGCATATTCACAAAATTCATTTCACCGATCAAAATCATCTTCCGACAGCTAGTCAAGTAAGCATATCTTGTAGGATGGAAGATTCTCTTTTCAATACTTTATGCACAGTAGATCGCGCTAGGCTAATATTAGCCATGTCCGTAATGGTAATACTAGAATTACCTTAAACTGCTAACGCAATGTTCAACTGATCTTCACTAATCGACTTTCGACCAGACCTTCTCATGTTCCGAACATGTACAAATTTCCGAAATTTCGCCCCAACTCTGCTTTCCATGCTTTGGCTAATGAACTGTCGATCAGGGCGAGTTGCATTAAACAACGGAAGCACTTCTGCTTGAGTGCGAGACTTATCTCCGAAACCAAGCATGCACAGGATTTTAATTCTTTCATGTTCGCTTAATTTCACAAAATAACGATAAAGTAGTTACTAGACAAACACATGTTGCTAACGTGCAAATAATTAAAATAATTGTAACAAAATGTACAATTTAACATATCTTACACTGACAATGAAATTTTCTCATTTTTAATGTTTACGATAATTTTTATTCAATATTTTCTGATGTATTTACCTTGTCGGACGTAAAAAGAAGTACTTCCTAATTCTGCAATAAAAATAGGTTGATATTTAAAAAAATGTACATCACGTCATCTTTTTTTTTGTCACACCCTATACATTTCACTTTTGTGGTTATACTAGATAAGATAAGTTATATCAACACAATGGAAGTCTTCCTTAACTTATCAATTTGCTAAAATCAATTTTTATAGATTTTCTCTTAAAATTAGAAAACTTCTATCATCTAACTAACATATTCTCTTAGAATCCTTTAACGTTCACTGTACTAAATTGCTGATTATGAACCCCAAGTTTCCTATCCTTTCGGCTCTTCCTAAAATCCATAAACATGATATCCCGATGAGACCTACTGTAGCTTACAGAGAGACTCCAGTTTCTAAACGTTCTAATTGGCTTCATAACATCATGGGATCGCATATCAGTTTTGAATTTCTTAGTGTCAACAACTCCATTGGTGTAGTTCATTTACTAAAAAGTCTACAGCTTAATGGTTCTCATATTTTGGTTTCGTTTGATATAGTTAATCTTTTTCCTAGCGTTCCAGTCTCTGAATGCTTAGACATTATTAATACTTATCTCAACAACTCGCAGTTATCAAATAATAAGAATGTTTTTTCATTGGAAAATGCCTTAGAATTTGCAACAAACATTTTTTTTCATGTTCAATAATAATACGTACACACACAAAGCAGGACCTATGGGTACATCTTTCCCTCTTCCTTTTTCTCTTTTCTTATTCTATCTAGAAAAACAGTTTTTCCTAAACCCTTCATTAGGAAGCTTTGTCTTTATCGAATATATGTGGATGATCGTTCAGTAATCTTCAAAGGTGATGAAAGAGAATTAAGCCAGTGTCACGATTTTCTAAACTCCTTCCATAAGAATATTAAATTCACCTTAGAAAACGAAGTGGATAGATTATACCATCAATTTTCTTGATTTAACATTAACCAAAAAATAACAGATACAAATTAGTGTGTACAGGAAAACTACCACTACAATCACGTAATTCATTACAATATTTTCATCCTTTAAATCATAAATGAGCAGCTTTTAGGTTGTCCTTCAACAGAGTTTGTAATTTACCCTTAAATAAAATTTTAATACAGAAGTTAACATCATTTCTCAAATTGCTCAGCACAACAGTTATCCCAAGGAATTAATTCAAAAATGGTTTTATAGGATAATCTATTCCTCTCATATTAAAGATTACACCATTTTGGACAACATTACTGAAGAACAACTCCATTTCAGATCTTTTCCGCATATGGCTCCTTCCTCACTTCAGTTCGTAAATATTTTTAAACAATTTAATATAAATATTTCTTTCAGTAACATTTAAAATCTCAAATCTGCCTTAATCAAACCAAGCACAAGTCGGATAGGCTTTCTGAATCAGGTGTTTATAAGTTGTAATGAAGTCCTTGTCAATATAATTGCATAGGTCAAACTGGACAATCTTTCAAAAAGACGTTCTCAGAACATAACCTTAATTGTATTAAAAAGAATAACCACACATCACAAAGATCAGTCTTCGCATATAACGTAATATCCACCATAACTTTGATCTTGGTAACTTTGAAATCCTACACATATGTAATAAGGAAAAAATCAATTTTTGGGAATATTATAAATTCACAAACAATTAGAAAAAGACTCTCAGCACTATCTTAATGAAGTACTCAATTTTAGTAGATTATTTTCTGAATTAATCTCACCATGATGTATATTTTGACACTACTCTCTAATCAGCTGTTACTTAACAGCTGGTTCTCTAATTAAACTTTTAAATTCTAATGGTTTAAAGTAATTATTCAAATTTTCTCCTGTAACTATTACTTTACAAGTTCCTTTATTTAGAATATAATTTTAGCACAATGGTTTGGATTTTTACTTAACTTAACCTCACCACTGGGTTGTTTTTCGCTTATAAACAAAATTTAAAACTTTATCTGGATTCATAGATCGATTAATTCTTCAAGTTTGTCAATTCACTCTTGTACATCAACATGGTTTGAATTTTGTTAACTTTGCCCGTGTTGGGTTTTATCAAGTCGCATTAATATAATTAGGTAATACTAATATTGTTGTTCGTCATTAGTTAGTGATATATTCTTCTTTAGGAAGGAATTTTTCAATTGGATTTGTAGTTTATTATAATAATTATAGAAACTATCCCTTGGTGGAACCTTAGGTAAAATTAGTTTCTAAGTTTCTTCTGATATGTATTTCAAATCATTAAGAAACGATGAAAATTTCAGCAAGATACAATAAAGATTAATCAAGTAATCATCGCGATGAAACAAAAACTCTTCCTTTTCATTTGACATAGTTACTCAAGTGTCAGTGTTTTGTAAGATTAATAAATAAACACATTAAAGTTGAAATAATGCCTCCTGTACGACATCGTGCAAATTTACATCAGTTAACTGAGTTTGAACATGGCAGACTAATCGATCTACGAGAAGCCGGATTATCAATTCGTGATGTTGCCGCTCGCGTGGGCGTATCGCACAATTTCCTTGTGTTGGCGAAGATGGTCAGAAAATAATGAGGAACGACGACGTTTGCGTCCCGAACGTCCTAGACACACTACTGATCGTGAAGATCGTGCTATTCGGGATCGTTTTTCATCAATAAGGGAAATTGGTGATGGAAAGGATTAACTGATCATCAAATCTCCTTACGATCGACGTGTCCAAGAATTCGACCTTTTGGGCTCAGATCATACCGACCATTGCTTTGTTTACCTCTAACTCGGCGCCATCGTACTGCACGGTGGCAATGGTGTAACGAGAGGTTGCATTGGAATGTGCAATGGAATCAAGTCATATTTAGTGACGTATCTCGATTTTGTTTATGGGGTTATGGTGGTCGCAAGTTGGTTAGAAGATGTCCTGGAGAAAGACGCAATTTGCAGTTTTCTGTACAACGACATACTGCTCTCACTAAAGGTGTAATGGTGTGGAGGCTATCTGCCATGAACCAGATCTCTTCCAGTAGTTATTGAGAGAACGCTAATGCAAATCTAGAAAATTCAATTTTTCAACAAGATAATGCGCCGCATACCGCAAGGGTTGCTATGGAGTTTCTAACTACTACTAATGTTGATTGCTTCCATGCCTTCTCGTTCGCCAGACTGATCACCAATCGATCACGTGTGGGATATAGACGGAGAATAAATAATCTACAGCCACTCCCAAACAATTTAGATGCCGTTCAACAAAGGATTTTAGAACTGTGGGATAGTCTACCTCAGGTTATAATAGATTCATTCATTTCAACCTTGCCTTAATCAGATAGCTGAATGTGTGAGAAACAGAGGAGGGTCGACGCATTATTAGTGTTATCAATATGTGTATCTTGCTAAAATTTCCATCGTTAATTAATAGGAATAAAATACACGTTTTTTGAAAAGTTCATTGAAATAAATTAGCGTTTTTTACACAAGAGGAAAAATTTATCTATTGGGTCTAAAGATGACATTTCACGAAACTAGTCAACAAGTTTTGTTAACCATCTATTAATATCTGAACTAAAAACATTGTGGGAAGGTTTTGAATTTCTGTGTATGTTGATTTCCACAACCCATTTGAGTATCTGTTATGAGTTTAATTTAAATAATAGGCCACATTTTATCATGTTTAATTCGGTACCATCTCTTTTGGAACGTACTGCACTTTATCTCTCAGATCTTGGTATAATATTTAAATAAAACGAATGTAAAATGAAACTTTTATTATATTAAAGTAAAATGCAAAATACACATTATTTAAATTGTCCGGAGCAGTTTTGCACACCATGAGCGAATGTTCTGGGAATAAGAACTTTTTACATTTCACAAGAATATCTTGTAAGTTTTCTCTTAGTCTCCACAGCTGATGCGTATTTTTGACAGTCAATTCGGTGATATCTTCAATGTACTATTCTTCTACCTGGAATTTGCTATCGTACATTAACACAGGCAATAAGCATGCGTAAATGTTCCTCTAATAATTTTTCTGAAAGCTCTACGTTGTAATACTAATCTTCATTAAGGTTCCTGTCATATACGAGTACTATTAATACCAGCTACATTAAGCAAAGAATAAGAAATGACCATGGACCATCGTTTTGTATTTCTTGCACAGTTATATGAGGTACATAACTTATTCACTACGTCTACGCCACTTTTGGTTTGATTAAAAACAGTAACAATCTCAGGTATATGGCATCATCTTGGTGCATACTGCACACTAAAATTACTATTTTATTTTGTTTAGAACATAAGGCACTAATGTTGCCTCCTCTCGAAAGCCCAACATTGATAAAAATGGTTGCTGTATTCTACCATTCATAAAAATGGTTGGAATTCCTATTATATTTTTCTTCACTGTGTGTCTACTATAGTTAAATTCTCCTCCCTTAAGGCTAAAACATATATTTCTTCCAGAGTCGCGGATAGAAGAATATAATCTTTAACAATTGCTTCAGAAGAATTTGAAACGGAATAGTTACCTTCCAAGGCTTTGAGTATAAAAATTTTCTCATCTACCATGGCAAATATTTTTATTCCATATTTGCTTAGTTTGGAAGAGACATATCGTTTAAAGTTGCAAAGTTTCCTAAAAGCCTCCAACTTCTCATCTATTCTAACCTTTTCTGAGGGAGTCTATGAATTTTTACAATTTTCATTAAATATTTCAAACAGCTGCTAATTGGAGGCAGTTTATCAGTTGCTAATCTTTCATCTCTTATGTCTGTCATCAAATCTAATGTACTTCAAGAACAATTTAAACCTTTAAACAGACATCGTGAACCTGAGAGTTCAGTTCCCGTCCTATTTGTACCACATAATTGTTTTTATTAACACCTGCTAAATAAAGAAGGCCTAGAAGAGCCAGAATTTTAGATATTCTGGTGGGATTACATCTCTCTTTTCTCGAATATTGGTTAACTTTGGACGCTATGAACATATCTGTATATTAAACAATTATTGCAATAATGTCATAGCTGAATAAACAATTCCAGCATTTGAAAGGATTTATTTTCCCTTTTAAAGTGGCGTTGTTTCCAGGAAGGTGCAAGACGAAGTTGTGAGACCTTGCTCTAACATGCATGTTGGTGGCTCTATTCTCCACTTTATATTCTCTTCACTCTTAGCAGCCTTGCCTAAGTAAAAAAGTCTTTCTCGTAAGATCTTCATTGTTAGTGTCGTTGTCATCATCTATATCCTGTTTTGATTCGGAATCTTCTTCACGAGTATCATATTCATCGAGATTTTCACCAGCATATTCATCATCGCTATCGTCGGGTGCATCATTCGAAGAAATTGTGAAAATTAGTTTTTTCCTTTTTTACTCCGCTAATAACAAACCGTAATTAATTCCGTCAAGCAATTAATTATGCACCGTTTCATATTGACAAAAGGAGAAGTACGGAGTAAAAATAATTATATTCTGACTTTTAATAGAGGTCAAATAAATATAGTGTCTAAGTTTAGTTACTCAGAATAAAATAATTTATGATAAACAAAAATTAAGAAGTTATTATTAATTTTATTAAATACATAAATAAAAAGTTTACCTCGAGTAGGGTTTGAACTTACGAACTGTACTTTGTTAGAGTACCGCGCTAACGAACTGCGCTATCGATATCGCAGTTGGTTATCGCGGTACTAAAGCAAAGTACAGGTCGTAGGTTCAAATTCTACTCGAGGTAAACTTTTTATTTACGTATTTAATAAAGTAATAATAATTTTAATTATGTATTTATCTTTGAACTTATTGGTTCATAACAAAAACTTATAATAAAAATTAAGAAGATCTAAGAGATTGCTGTTAATTATAAATATAAATTTTCTCTTTTATTCCAAAATTAAAACTTGATAAATAACAAGTTAATAACAAGTTTTTGTAGTTTGTAGTAAAACGTACATTTTATAGATAGAGATAAGTAAACCGAAGCATTCAAAAATAGACTTTAAAATCCAATCAATATAGTTAAGAGTTTTAAATTGATAATATAATTAATAGTTAACACCGTTTTTATAGATCAATTGAAGTGTTTCTTAAGACTGCATTTTTAAGTAATAGAAATTTTGTCCGTTTATGAATGACGTTGTATCTGAAAGGAAACATCAGTAAATCTCAAATATGATAGCATAACTTTGCCTCTGCAAATACCGTCTAGAAACAAATTAAATTTTGTAATTATAGAGAAAACAAAGTTCACTAATTCATTCCTGAAATTAAAAATTAAAAGTTAAGTACGCAATAATGGCTATAATGTTGGCCAAATAACTTTAAGATAGTAATGGAATGTAATCTCTCTGCCATTGTATAAAATCTTGTATGTTTAAATAATCAGAACGCCGACAGATGTATCAAACAGTAATTAGCTTCTGTAATTGCGTGATTTTGAGTTGATAGAAGTGTTATTAATTACTAATTAAACCGTTAGGTGGGACATGTATTTTTTGTTAACAGAAACCGGCAAAGTTTTGTACCAATCGCTTCGTTATTCCACAATTAATAATTTTAGTACAACAGAAGTCTTAGATTATTAATTGATTTAAAATTAATTAATACAAGTTGCGCTGTCGCCTCAGTATAGAAACATGGAATTTCCAACTGCCCACTTTTCATATTTTGTACTCCATACAGGGAAGTGCCGTGGTTAAAGGATTATCTTTTCGTTCTCACTGATTTAAGTGCACAGACGAAAGTTATATTTTATTAATGAGTATAACGTAGTTTAAAATTGATCAATATAACTAAATTTAGTAAATACTCGCTCTGTAACTAAGTTTGAAAGCTAGTTAATTTATTTTGACACAAGTACTAAAAAGTTGCTTTACTACGGAACACCGTTTCCCTTTAAACCGTAATCATTGCAATTCACATAAATTAATAGAGCTCATATTTATTAAGGATCATTCATTTCCATCCATCATTGGTGAAGAAATTTTGTTTGTCTATGGGACCTATGACCTTTGTCAACTACCGTATCCGCCTTCCGTCTGTAATTTTGTTTTAGGTACATCTTTACCGCAGGATAAAACCCTGAATATTCTTCCACTAAGACACTAGGAGAAAGTTTGAAACCGCACAAGTTCAGGATTGCACCCAAACCGCCTGGACATTACTAATTTTTTGGCGCCCGAATCCGTTTTCAAATAAAATTACCGTACCTTATAAGTATTTATTTACATAGAGTTGAATGTTTGATTGCTCCTTGAAGGTAAGCCTTGCACCGAAAAGCCCGTTACACAATTTCCACTTCGTTCATAAGATATTGTAAACGAGCTTGCTTTCCTTCGTATAAACCAATTCACCTATATACAACAATAACTCTATTATTTCTAAACTGTTCGAATTTTAACCATAAAACCTTACCAACGTTTACAAAATGCCTGTTAATTACACGAACACCAATAATCGCACTATATCTGACAAATCTGACTAACGTCTAATTCTAAGACAAACAATGCTAATACTGTGTGTATTTGTGCGCATGTACCTCGACTCATACGGAAGCTAACGGATACCCGACCTTAATTTCTGCACTCACCGAGTATTCACGAAAATGTATTGTTGCGATCTCTCAGAACAAGTACACGTACCGAAAGGTACTGATATTAAACACGTTCAGTAAAACTATTTATTGCTTTATTTATGAATAATCTAATAGTTATTATTTACGTTAAGGGGTATAATATTTACGTGGTAAGAGGTTTCGCCCCACCGTTTCGTCCGGTACACATACAATAAGTACATTTGAACTAAATAGGAATAGGAGCCTCTTTAATCTGAACCTACTTTTAACATCTCATTACAAAGCGATTAATGACACAAACACACACAACACACACACACACACACACACACACACACACAACACACACACACACACACACACACACACATACACACACACACACACACACACACACACACACACACACACACACAAAATGTTTTAAATGTAACAATTTCGGCCACATCGCTTCAAAGTGCCCTAAGGTAGAAGACCAATCACCAACTTATCGGGATATATCAAGAGATTACAATAAAAGACCTCATCCAACAACAGAAACTATAACTCAAGAAAGCTCCAACGAGGATATAGAAGTAGTTGAATTCCCAAGCATTAATGCAATTGAAGATGGATTAATCAATAATGATGTAAATCAACAAGAACAGGACAAAAATGAAATTGCTGAACTGGAGTTCTCAACACCAAGGAATGCTGAAACCAATATATCTAAAAACAAAAAACGAAAGGTAGAACAAACTCTCCCAACGTTTGAAAATTATGAAGAAATACAACATATATGGGAAACAGGAAATGAATATGAATTAGACTTTATAAACTATACGGATTTCTTAAATAAAGTAAAAGGAAGTAACAGCCCAACTGAGATAGCTAGAAACTACACAAATAACATAGAAGAACTAATAGGCTTAATGAAAGAAACTATCCCCTATTTTTCACAAAGAGCAACAAAAGAGAGGTGTAAACGGTTGATTAACTCGTTAAAGAAAGAAATTCACAAGGAAAGAAATTTAGCTTCTCCTACTGAAGCATTAAACGAAACACAATTGGAACGATCGTCATCCATCGATAGCATTACATTTTAAATTTCGACCTTTACTACAATTATGCCAAACAGCTTGCGTATATTTACTATAAACGCCAAGAGTTTACGTAGTACCTTTAAATGGAATGAATTATTAACCTTCATAGATGTTAAATCCCCAGACATTCTGTTGGTACAGGAAACAAATCTTACAATTGTTCCACAATCAATTGAACACAACCCATATGTTTTCTACTCAAATCCACGTCTCGCTGAGTACAGTGGCACGTTGATAGCAATAAAAAAAGGGGTTAATATCAAATTAACCGGACATAAAATTTTGGCTGACTCTTACCTACAAACTATCACGTTCAGCTTGGGAAAAGCAGAATGGCATGTAGTTAACGTTTATTTACCACACAATATTTTTACTGCAAAGGAGATTTTAAAAAAATTGAATTTGCATCTGAAATCAATTAAGAGTAACCCATACTTAATTATCGCCGGAGATTTCAACTGCACTTTAGACCCAGGTAAAGATCGATGCCGTACGATCGAGCGATATCCTGAATTGGCAAGACAACTAAAAGAAATCTGTAGAGATGCAACACTCTATGATTGTTGGGAGTTTTTAATAAAAGTAAAGAAGGTTTTACCTTCTATGCGAATAACAAGCAAAATGGCGCGTCAAGATTAGATAGAATTTATTGTTCTAGCAATGTATGCTCACACTTACAATCTACAATGTTACATGCTTCCTTTTCGGATCATCTAGCTGTCTCCGTAGCCATCACGCAGCAAAGATCTAATCCAAAAGTCGCTCCATACTGGAAATTTAACAACCTGCTATTACAAAATAAACCTTTTACAAAGGCAATGGAAACCTTTCTACAAAATGCATTACAAACCTTAGACCTTTCATTTGTACTAAGCGAATGGAGTAGACTAAAACTAGCGATAAAGGATACAGCAATTTTATACCAAAAGCAATGTAAACCCAAAAAAGTATTTAGAGTTACGCAACTTGGAAAACCAAATAAATACGATACACAGTCAAAAACGCGTACTCTAGAATAACCGAACAACAGTTAATAGCTAGAAAGCATGAAATTCTTATAAACTCCGACCGCCCAACAATAATTAAGCAGTCAGACACTCCTTTAAAAACACTCTCTTCATTAAAATATAACAACAAGATTATAAAAGATCTGCCTAGTCTTTCTACAATAGTAGTCAGGTTTTTCAGTGAAAAATATGAATCAAAACCATTTAACTTACACAGATCAAGCATGTTATACGAAAATTTAACCGCCCTTTCTAACGATGATAGAAAACAGCTAGATCTTTCCATCTCACCTGAAGAGTTAACTAGCGCACTTCTTTCATTAAATAAAAAGAGCGCCCCAGGTATAGACGGATTAACTGTTGATTTTTATGTTTTCTTTTGGGATTATCTAAAAGGTGTCTTTAAAGCTATGATCAACGCGGCAATTAACGAAGGACAACTTCCATCAACAACCTCCAAAGCAGTAATTAATCTGTTTCCAAAAAAAGGTGATCTGTTAAACTTAAATAACTGGAGACCTGTCTCAATATTAACCACGGATTATAAAATACTGGCAAAAGTCATATCTAGAAGATTATCTAACGTGATTAACAAAGTGGTACTGGAAGACCAAAGCTATTCCGTGCCTAACAGATCGATGTACGATACATTACACCTCCACAGAGAATTAATACATTTTGCTAATAAGTACAACAAACCTCTGGCAATAATTAACCTAGATCAACAGGCTGCGTTCGATAGAATTAATCACGGATACCTGCTATACGTATTAGACAAAATGAATTTTGGCCATTATTACATAAATTTAATAAAGCTGTTGTACAAAAATGGAACAAGTCAGATACGAGTAGGGTCAATTCTCTGTAGAGGAATTGATCTTCAATGTGGAATCAGACAAGGATGTCCTCTATCTGGTCCCTTATTCTCCATTGCCATTGAACCCTTTCTATCCTTAATTAGAAGCCGAATTAGCGGTTTTACCATAATGTCTAACCCACATGCAATTAATATAAAAGTGAGTGCATATGCTGACGACGTATCGGTGTTTGTGTCAAATTCACAAGATTTTGTTAAGGTGGAAGAAAGTTACAGAGAGTACAGCATCCAATCAGGTTCAGAACTGAATCTGAATAAATGCACAGGTTTCTGGGCAGGTAACTGGAAGCAAAGAAAAGACAAGCCTCTGCCTTTTCAATGGACAGCGGAATGCATAAGAGTATTGGGGGTATATTTTTCAAACAACGATACTGCAGACTCGACGAAAGCGTACAAATCTTTAGAGAATACCCTGTCAAACGCTTTGGAAAAATGGGAGAGACGGGCAGCCTCATTATCGGTAATAGGGAAGAAGAAGGTTATTCACCAATACATTATTCCCAAACTATTGCACATCTTACAAGTGATCAATATTTCCTTACAACAACAACAAGCACTTCAAAAAAAAAAGTTAACTTTTTGTGGAAAGGAAAACATTGGGTGTCACAATCGGAGCTTTGTCTACCGTTAACCCAAGGTGGGTTGGGATTAATTCATCTACCATCAAAATCCAATTATTAAGAGTATGGGTCGCTCATAAAATTACTACCAGAACTGAGAACCAAAATGGAGCTTGAACACACGTTAAAATGTTCACATTCCTTAGGATATACGTGGCAATGGTTTTTCTTAACAATTTATCACCCCTGATAGATCAGTATCTGATTTTACTGCCAACATGGTAGAAATAATGCAACATGTAAAATTGCAAATAAATAAATTCAACACTAGTTCCTCGTACCATTCCACCAATTTTCTCCACTATCTGGAAAACCTCGGTTTAGATCAGTAGGAGATTTTAGGCCAAACGGAAAATGGATGGATAAGAGGAATTGTAAACATCTTAGAACTACCACAAAAGTTGTAGAAAGTGCGTCATTAAGGCATTATGAAAGAATAACAACCGTATTCAATGCTCAATTCCAAAGATTTACACCTTCAGCTAAAAGCACGTTAACCTTCTGTACGTCGGAAAGAAACACCATTCAATTAACTAAAAGTTCGCGAAAGAAGTTACAAACGGAATTGACTGTTAAATTTTTCAAGTGCAATCAGAACAAAGTGCAAAAGGATATTGGTCAGATATAAGAGTAAACTGGACATCTTTTTAATCCCATTACATCAGGATTTATATCTGAAATAGCATGGCGGCTTGCAAGAATAGACTGGCTGATCCTATTTTTCTTTTCGTTCAAATATTAGAAACAGAGAGAGTTGCCAATTGTGTGAAGAGCCAAAGTGGATGCATGGCACATGATAATGAGGTGCCCAAAAGTATAAGAACTTTGGACACTTGTGAATATATTAGTTAGTCGGTTACCGATGAAAACAAATTATCGAGTAAATTACAATGTGGCGGAATATCAGGAAAAGTGACACTGTTAACCTCGCGAACCTTTTAATTAATTTATCAAAATATACCGTATACCATAAACCCATTAACGCCTCTGCTCCGCTGTTCAAAAATGTATACATAGCGTCATTAAAAACAAGATCATACAGTTCCTATCGTGGCATATGGGGAAGGAATCAATTGACGTATTTAAGAGACAATGGTGTATAAACAATGTACTGTGCCAAATTGACAAAGACAACAATATACAATGGTGCAAAGAATTAGGACATACTTAAATCAATAATGCATATATTTCAATCAATTATGTGTTATATATATATATATATATATATATATATAGTTGATTAACATTGTATATAGTACTGTAATATAATATATAATATATAATAATAATACACACACACACACACACACACACACACACACACACACACACACACACACACACACACAAACACACACACACACACACACAGCACACACACACACACGACACAATCACACACACACACACACGCACACAGCACAAAAAAAATATATACACTAATACCACACACCCACACCACACACGCACACACGCACACTACACGCCACACATTACCCACACACGCACACACGCACAACGCACAACACACACACCATACACCACACACCACACAACATACACACCACAACTATCAACCATATGATATACACGCACACATCGCACATCACACGCACACACGCACACCACATGCACGCACACAGCACACGCACACAGCACACGCCACATCGCAACACGCACACACGCACACACGCACACACGCACACAACACACACACACACACACACGCACACATCGCACACACGCACACACACGCACACACGCACAAACGCACACACGCACACACACACAACCACACGCACACACGCACACACAGCACGCACACACGCACACACGCACACACACACGCACACAGCACACTGTACACGGCACACATGCATACGACGCACACACGCACACAGCACAAACGCACGCACAGCACACACGCACACATGCAAATGTATATGTCACAGATACAACACAAAGAAATCACATTTGGATTGCAGTCATTTTTCGCAACATGTACACATTTGCTACGACATGATCAGTACCGGTACATGTATTGCATTATTCATGAATAACGATATCACGTTTTCACTTAGAAGTTCATGCATCACATAGAAATGCAATTATCACGAAAAACAAACACACACACTACACACACACAACCACACACGCAAACAACGGTCACACGCACACACGCACACACGCACACACGCACACACACACACGCACACACGCACACGCAACACACAGACGCACGCACGCATGCATTCACACGTGAGCAGCACACGCACGCATGCACACACATACGCACGCAGCACAGAATATGAATATTGTAGTTAGGTGATTGAAGATACAAAACAAAGAAAATCACATTTGGATTGTAGTTATTTTTGTTTGCATAGATTTTAACTATTTGTAGTAAATGATCTTAGGTACCGGTAAATTATGTATTGCATTATTCATGAATAACCCGTTTATTCCGTTTTTTATCTTAGAAGTAGGTTTTTTCTTGCAATTACATAGTATGCAAAATTTTATCGCAAAAATATAAATTTTTTAAACGTGACACTGTTAAATATCTACCAAATTGTTTAAGAAAACCTGATCGAGTGATGGTATCGGTGCCTACCAACACTAGTGATACAATGCAAAGTATCATAAACTATGCAGAAGCAGGTATGATAGCTATAAACCTCAGTGTATGACAGCAGGTAAAGCGGACAGCACAACTGGTGGCTGGCACTCATTATCTTCAACAAGTGCAAGGCCTATTCGATTTTCTTTATCGTCGGCATTTTCTGTGACTTAAGGTAACAAAGTGCACATGCTGTAAATGCATCGACCCTTGTTATTGGACCACATCCATGAAAATCCGGTTCTGCTAGAAGATAAAGTTCTTCTCAGGGAGCTATTAGACAGACATGGCAACTGACACACGCACACACGCACACACGCACACACGAACACACGCACACACGCACACACGCACACACACACACGCACACACACACACACGCACACACGCACACACGCACACACGCACACACGCACACACGACACACGCACACAGACACACGGTCACACTGCACACACATGCACACACGCACACACGCACACATGTACACCACGCGCACACGCACACACGCACACGCACATACGTACACACACACGCACAAACGCACACACGTACGCACACACACACACACCACACACGCACACACACGCATCACGTACACGCGCACATACGCACACGCACACACGCACACACGCACACATGCACACACGCACACGCACACGCACACATGCACACACGCATACACGCACACACGCACACACGCACGCGCACACACGCACACACGCACACAGCTCACACGCACACACGACACATGCGCACACGCACACGCACACATGCACACCCACGGACGCACACACGCACACACACACACACACACACACACAAGAAATAAAAATATGTTAAGAATATGAATATTGTAGTTAGGTGATTGAAGATACAAAACAAAGAAAATCACATTTGATTGTAGTTATTTTTGTTTGCATAGATTTTAACTATTTGTAGTAAATGATCTTAGGTACCGGTAAATTATGTATTGCATTATTCATGAATAACCCGTTTATTCCGTTTTTATCTTAGAAGTAGATTTTTTCTTGCAATTACATAGTATGCAAAATTTTATCGCAAAAAATATAAATTTTTTAAACGTGACACTGTTAAATATCTACCAAATTGTTTAAGAAAACCTGATCGAGTGATGGTAGCGGTGCCCTACCAACACTAGTGATACAATGCAAAGTATCATAAACTATGCAGAAGCAGGTATGATAGCTATAAACCTCAGTGTATGATAGCAGGTAAAGCGGACAGCACAACCGGTGGCTGGCCCTACTCATTATCTTCAACAAGTGCACGGCCTATTCGATTTTCTTTATCGTCGGCATTTTCTGTACTTAAGGTAACAAAGTGGACATGCTGTAAATGCATCGACCCTTGTTATTGGACCTTCGATCCATGAAAATCCGGTTCTGCTAGAAGATAAAGTTCTTCTCAGGGAGCTTTATTGGACAGACATGGCAACTCAGGAAGAAAAATACCACAAAGCCTGCCATACAGATTTCTTCACAAGGGTGAGGTCCGTTCAAAGAAGCAAAGGTAGAGAAAAACAGAATGAAGATTCAAATGTCATGGTGTACGGAAGTGATGTTAGTTAATTTGTAACGTGCAAAATCGATCTTAAATTCGATATTACTTGATTAACAAATTCTCTGAATTTACTGTACTAAAGGAAATTATATGTTCCAAATTGACATGGTAGTTCCTCTTAGGGGACAACATTTCTGCCGGTTTTATATCTACTATTTAATGTTAATTGTTTAGTTTGGCTATTTACGGATAGAGGAATTTTATTATTTTCACAAAAATATTTAAACCTTATTGGTAAAGTTGGTCTTTTTATATTTCCCGTAAAACGTGTTGGATTGTGGTTGTTGTTGCCATGAGTAAAATTAAAGGCGTTGTCTTGGAAATTTTCTATGCTTGCTTATTTATGCCAATCGGTAGTTTCTAAAATAGAAGATTTAACTAAAAGAATCATTCATGTCTGCTATACTTACTTTGTGATGATTATTGCTGAAAGTAGCGGATATATAATTGAACACTTTCACTCTACGGTAAGGTGCCGATATTCCCTTAATTTTTGGTAATGTTTAAATTTCTTTTAGTGAATGAACACTTCGAACTAAATAAATAGCTGGGAGTTTAAAAGTAGTTACAACTTTTTGGACTCGGCTGACATCGTAGAGGTAAAGCAATTGTTCGACATCACTTTGTACTTACTCGTGTTATACTATCTTGAATTTTTCGTTCCTTCTTTCTCTCCGTCTTTACGTTCTCTTTATAACTGTGCCTACCTCAACTAGGACCAGGTCAGAATATTTTGTTATAAACTATGTTCATTGTATGTATGAATGCTAAAGTTAACGATAGACGTTCATGCTTTGAAAGTTGCCTTCTTCAGCGGACAACAAAGCGTCTACAAAATAAAATTGTGTTATAATAATGATACCACCAAAATTATAATGAAGTATTTACCTTATTAGAAATTCGTTGTCTACAATTTTCTTATAGATTACGGTATGTACAGCATTCGAGTATAACTAACTACTGTGTATTTACTGTAAAGCCACAGTAACGTTAATTGCTTTATGGGTTGGTTATATACAATAATTTGCGCTTATTTTCACTATAATCTCTTGAACCACACTAAAACGCCATTATCGTTGCTATCCATTTTATTGCCATGAATTACAAACAGTTAATTCTACTGTTAATAGCTAAATCTGATTTTGTTATACCGGTTGTATTCGTAATTGATTTACAGTCTTAAGAATTTCGATCGAAAATCATATCTTAAATTTCTATATAATATATATATATATATATATATATATATATATATATATATATATATATATATATATATATATATATATATATATATATATATATATATATATATATATATATATATATATATATATATATATATATATATATATATATATATATATATATACATGCCACCACAAACGCGTCGGTCCCTAGCACCCAAACGACTGAATTTTTCAAAATCTGTTTGGGCGAGAATATGTAAGCCTTCTAGGACTACAATCTAAAATTAGTTTGATTTATACAGGGTGATCTACAAACTTGTTACTTATCAAAGTTATGTTATTTTAAATAGAATACCCTCCTTTTTAATTTTTTTTTTTGAAATAAGGTGTAAAAATAAGGTAGACTTTCATTAGAGTTCTCCATACCTAAACCTTACAGTTTCCGAATTATTTAACATTTTTTGAAAATGTAGGGTTGTCAAAAAATTCAAGTATTTTTCGATTCAGAAAAGATGAGACAATCTAATCTAGGACATCGTAATAAGGATATTTGGAAGTACGTATCCTGTTGTTTATTGTTTCAAATCATAATTGATAAAATACAAAGAATAACGCGTAAAGTTAACAAACTTCGAAGTTAAATATCTTTGTTATTTTAAATACAACGCCCAAGAAATTTTTATAGGCATGGAATAGTCTTTTGACAATAGTTCGAACTGTATTAGGGTTCCTTATACCTAACTTCAATACTTTTCGGAAATTAGTGTATTTGTTACATTTTTAGAAATTACGCCATTAACTCATGTCGATCAGTTAGAATTCTGTGATTTACAAAGGTTACAAATGTGTTAAACGGTTTTTGGTTTATTAAGGTTATCAAGGTTATACGGTTGTAAAAATATTAAATTTATCACATAACCTAACTTTTTCTAAATATACAAATAATTTGCGTTTTAAAACGTTCTTATTCACCAAAATGTTATCCATACAACTTATAAAACTGTCTTTATTACATTCATAGTTCATATTGCTTGTATTGTCTAAATTTAAGTCACTTTAAGAAATCATATTGTTTAACACACTTTTCAAAATTCTAACATAAAATGTATTTGCATGTAAATATCTTTCTGTAGAATTGTTCTATACACTGTTCTTCAAATTTATTATGCACCACTTTGTTTATCACATCCGCTTCCATATATACTGTGAGTAATGATCAAATTATGTTCGTATAGTAACCTTCTTGAATTTTACCATATTTCGTGCATTTAACTTACTTATAACATGTCCCTAATATAAACCTAACTCTACAGTATGTTTAAACACCTGCAAAACATCCAAATGCCAAAATACTTTTAAAGAACTGAAATTTAATGAGACAATACTAAGTACTGAATCGTACTTACAGAAATAACCTTATTTAACATTCCTGACATTCTTTTAAGTAGCACAATGCGTTTTATGATTAAACCAAAAGGTATAAATTTTATTAAGACTGTTTTAACCAAAACAAATCCACTTTCTTGCCATCGTAAACCAAATTACATCAACTAACTGCATCGTAAACATATCATGCTTGATTTCTACCTTTTTTAAAGAAATTACTAGTTTAAACTCTCCAATCCCTGTCTTACTCTTATCTAATCATCTCAAAACATGTATATATATATATATATATATATACAGGGTGAGTCAGTTTTTGTAGACAAACTTTAACAGGAGATAGAACACATGTTTCTAAAAGAAAAGTTCCTATAAACATATGTCGTAGAAGGCTTCGTTTCCGAGATACAGGGTGTTGAATATAATTTTTTTCTCAAATTTTCATTATAACTCATAAACGAATGCTTAGATTTTTTCATGTTGGGGATAATGTCTATTAATTAAGGGGCATAAAACAAGCGATAAGAATGTTCACAAACTTGCACAGTGGCGGAGTGGGGGTGCTCAACCACTTTCATAAACAGAACTTCTACGCCAATGACTTTTTTTAAAAAACTGTTATTTTCATTATCGACATACAGTTTAACAAAAATAATGTACCTTCTTCTGTTTCGAAATTCCTGTGCGTTTCGAGTTATTTTGATTTTAGTGTTTGATGTGGTACTAAGTTAAGTAATGTGCTTTATGTGAATAATTGAATATAAAGTTTTTAATAAAAAAGATATAATAAAACATTTAGAGCCATTTTAGTACCTAACGATCGTTTCTTTAAAATTTCAAATACATTTTCCTTTATAAATAGGTTATCGGTTTTTTTTAGTATCCATTGTTATTATCCTCGTATAAAAAGAAATGCATAATTATTATTGTTATGCGGTCAATACTTTCTGTATAATTATGTATGTATCAATTTCGCCATAAACATGTATGTAGTTTTTAAGTGAGATTCTAATAAGTTATAGACCGCTGCTCACTTGCTCTCATTAAAGAGCCGCCACTGTATCAAGCCATACTCAAATACAAGACTTTTGTAAATTGAAATCTGTTTAGTACACTAATTTTAACAATCCTTATTTATTATTGTAACAATACTTAATTAATAATTGTGAAATTAATAAGAATTCTTAGCAATAACGATTTATAAATAAATAACAATAACACTAGTATAATAAAATTAGACACTTTGTTCAAAATGTAAACCGTTCTTTTCAATACACATTTCACAGCGACGTACAATAGAACGTCTTAAGTTAACTAAATGATGCACCCTTATTTCATTGCAACAAAATATGATACTCCTTGGAAAACAAGTAAGTATTGAATTTTATATTTTGAAACGACAGTTTGACTTTTTACAAACACTTGCTTCATCTTGAATAATTTCACTGTTATTAATTATTGTTTTAAGTTCAAAAAGTTATTTCATTTGATTTGCCAGCTTTTAATTGGTGTAACATGCCGTTTACATTTACAAATGGCGAACAAGTCGACATTCATTCTATTTATGGGTTCGCAAATGGGAATTCAAGGTACGCAGCTAGGGAGTATGGAGAAGATTTCCAAATAGACGACAACCTCATCATTCCGTTTTTGTGAGTATCCATCGTCGATTTGTTAACCAGGGTTTGATAAATGTACATGGGGCCGACAGAACAACCGTGGACGAGATATAATTGGAGAGGGTATATTGCGTGAATTTAATAGGAACCCCACGATAAGTACTCGACGTACTGCTGTTGCTCTTGGTATTTCCCAAAGTAAAGTTTCCGGTTTTAAAACGGGATCACAGACGCCCATATCATTTTCAACCTGTTCATGGTTTATGTCCAGGTGACACCGAACGAAGACTTTTTTATTGTAGGTGGGTTCTTAACTCCATTCAAAATAATAGAGATTTCTTATCCAACATACTGTGGACTGATGAATCCTGTTTACTCGTCGTGGTATCGTAAACTTTCACAATCTGCATATATGGGCACATGAAAACCCACATGCCATTTGACCAGAAGTTTTCAACATGAATTTAGTACAAATGTCTGGATTGGAATTTACGGCAACCACGTGTTTGGACCTTATTTCTTGCCACAACGTGTAAATTCAGAAAATTTCCTACAATTTTAGAAGAAGAACATGTATATGTGGGAAGACATTCCATTGAATTTAAGAGCGACATTCTTGGTTTCAGCTTGATGGATGTCCGGCCCATTATGGCAGAAATGTAAGAAATTGGCTAAACAATAACTACCCGGGGAGGTGGATAGGTCGTGGAAGTCCAGTGGCGTGGCCTCCTAGATCCCCCGATTTAACGCCACTTGACTTTTTTGTGTGGGGATTCATGAAGGAAAAAGTGTATACCACTCCGGTTAATACACTTGAAGAACTTCACAATCGCATCAGAGATGCTTGCAATGAAATAAGGGTGCATCATTTAATTAACTTAAGACGTTCTATTGTACGTCGCTGTAAAATGTGTATTGAAAAGAACGGTTTACATTTTGAACAAAGTGTCTAATTTTATTATACTAGTGTTATTGTTATTTATTTATAAATCGTTATTGCTAAGAATTCTTATTAATTTCACAATTATTAATTAAGTATTGTTACAATAATAAATAAGGATTGTTAAAATTAGTGTACTAAACAGATTTCAATTTACAAAAGTCTTGTATTTGAGTATGGCTTGATACAGTGGCGGCTCTTTAATGAGAGCAAGTGAGCAGCGGTCTATAACTTATTAGAATCTCACTTAAAACTACATACATGTTTATGGCGAAATTGATACATACATAATTATACAGAAAGTATTGACCGCATAACAATAATAATTATGCATTTCTTTTATACGAGGATAATAACAATGGATACTAAAAAACCGATAACCTACCTATTTATAAATGAAAATGTATTTGAATTAAAGAAACGATCGTTAGGTACTAAAATGGCTCTAAATGTTTTATTATGTCTATTTTATTAAAAACTTTATATTCAATTATTCACATAAAGCACAATACTTAACTTAGTACCACATCAAACACTAAAAATCAAAATAACTCGGAAACGCACAGGAATTTCGAAACAGAAAAAGGTACATTATTTTTGTTAAACTGTATGTAGATAATGAAAATAACAGTTTTTTAAAAATCGTCATTGGCGTATAAGTTCTGTTTATGAAAGTGGTTGAGCACCCACTCCACTCGGCCACTGTGCAATTTTGTGAACATTGTTATCGATTGTTTTTTGCCCCTTAATTAATTGACATTATCCCCCAACATAAAAAAATCTAAGCATTCGTTTATGAGTTATAATGAAAATTTGAGAAAAAAATTTATTCAACACCCTGTATCTCGGAAACGAAGCCTTCTACGACATATGTTTATAGGAACTTTTCTTTTAGAAACATGTGTTCTATCTCCTGTTAAAGTTTGTCTACAAAAACTGACTCACCCTGTATATATACGAACCCGAGAAGTCGACTAAATAATTAACTTTTGAAATTCTTTGTTTTTTCGAAAAGAATTTCGATAACATCATTAACTTGCCTTCGTATTTTATTCCTACATAATATATGAATATATACATAGATACATTACATTAATATAATCGTCTGGGGAAAAACTTGTTAGAAAAGATTAGTATTATTATTATTTGCCTGTGATATCTTCGTGTGATTAATATATTTGTATTTAGAGGAACGTGTTTAGTCCATTTATTGGAAATTCAAATTAAATAAGTTTACTAGGAAACTGTTTCTCTCTGTTCTCCCTGGTTCAAGCCTTACCGGCCTCTCTTATTAAACCATAATTTTATTGTTTTTAAAAGCTTGAGGCGCTCAAATCTTGTTTACAGTACTAGTTACGTGTACTACAACGATCTTTTCCTAAACTAAGTATATCTAATATTTATCTACGCTTCAAAACCTCCCACACAAATAAAGTGCTCTGCGATTAATTTATCGTTAGACGGAGTTCTCAGTCGCGCTAACTAACCTCCCCTTTTATGTTACGTGATAGGTTAGACACGTACCAAACTAGTTGACTGTATGAAAGATATTTACTTGTGCAGAGAAAAGGCACCAGTTTTCAAGCTATCTTATATCACCGAAGTTACTACACAGCGTATGACCGAAATGGGAGTGAGGACGAAAGCAAAAGATATCAACAGGATACGTCTGGAGGAACATCTAGCTTCATTTGTACCTTGGCTAAGAGCTGAAAAAGTGGTCGTGAAATACTACCGAGTTTCGAAGGAGATGTCGGGGACGCAATTAAAGATTCGTGTTCCTTTGGTCCTTCAGTGACGGGTTGTGTCTGGGACGGCAACTGCTTTCATGCGGAAGACGTTGTTTTGTGACTTTACAATATTCAATGGCTCATTAATGGAGATTTCAGACCCACAAATTCTGTTCCAGTGTTACAGGAATTTCTACACATTGACTGTGAAGAACTAAATTTTGGCCGTTGTCAAAATGAAGCACTTTCTATTTTCCAGCTTATCAGATACAACAACGTAAAATCAAAAGAAAAGCATCTGTTGAAACACCTCGTCATCAACTAAAGAACGAAACGCCAATGTTACAGGAAGGCCTACACATTGACTGTGAAAACTAAACTTTGGCCGTTTTCAAAATGAAGCACTTTCTATTTTCCAGATTATCAGATACAACAGCGTAAAATCAAAAGAAAAGCATCTGTTGAAACACCACGTCATCAACTAAAGAACGAAACGCCACTTCCTCTTTACATAGGAATTAAAAATTGTGAACAAACTATGTAAACTTGGCTTATGTGTTTCTTGTTACAGGGTCCAAGAGGGTTCTGCTACAAAGCAGAAAGTATAATAAAGACATTGTTGTAGGCCCATATCCGATCAGTTCAGATGTGTTCATCACTACTACCATAGACAATATAGATCATAATCAACCGTCCAGTACTGCCCATAACTTTTCCATGATTCCAATGTGACAGTAATTCAACATCCAAGGACTTCGTGTGATGTTTTACAACTACGAACCTAAATATAGAACAATGGAATAGAGTAGTCAACGGTAACCTCCCACTTTCTATTCCAATATCACACCCTTGAAGTGGAAGGTCAATCATTGCACACCGTGCCTGTAACTTCCTATGAAGTAACTAGCTTCATACCAGATCTGTGGCTTAATTCAATAAGAGAAATCATCGCCAGTGAACTGAATGAAGTGGAACAAAGTCCGAAATTATTTGCTGTCTTTCATTCCCAATCTAACAGCCAGCTTTAAGCCATAAAAGCCTCTGAACACTACTTCCTCTTTTCCATGAGGGATCGCTTCTCCAGCAATGGTGAACCATTTGATGGATATAGTTATTACGCAACATTCAAATTGAACAAAGGCCAAACTCCTGTGATCACAGCAGACCAACCAGTGTACACCATAGCGAAACAAATCCAGTGGAGTAGACACCATAATGATAATGGAGGCCTTCACATTGAGATGATAGTCCGAACCATCCTGGGCAAATGGGTAGTTAACAGGAAGTGGACAGACAACCCTATAAGTGCCGGTGTAACCAGTGTAGGCGGAGCTCAAGCATGCTTGATATCCTCTCATGTTAAAAGAGCTACATATGCTCATGAAATAAATATTGTTGTTCTGTATACTCTGAAAGAGCAGGCGTACATGAAACACCCAAAAATTAAAGAAAGATAAAACAGAATGGAAGAGTGCTGGGATACTGTCCTTGAGATCGAGTTCATGTTGCTTCGACTGGTTCTCAGCATTCGTACTGCTAACTTTAAACTGTATGTTGTTACACTGAATCAAGAAAGTACATCATGGAGATACGAATTTGAGAAAAGATTCAGGACCCATGCCAAGCATCTGCTACCATAAATAAAAAGAAAATCCTTTTGAATGCAACCAATTAGTTATCATTGGAAGTCAAAAGTTGATTGCATCGAAATAATCCGTCCTTGAGTGAAGTCAAGTAGCAAAGCTGATATTGTGCACTGCATAGAAAAATGGTTGACAGAAAACAGTACAAACGCAGACACAAGTAACAAAATGTTACGCCAGCAGTACTGGATAGTGCAGTAATAGCACTACCTCAAAGAGAAAAGAAGTTTTCAGAATAGTACAACATTTTCAAGCCATACATATATGTTATTAGAAAACCTGACACGAGTTGATGTGGTGTTCGATAGGTACAGTCCTCATCCCTGAAGTCTGACACCCTCCAGTCAAGAGGAACAGGGATTCACATTAACATTATCCACTACAATCCCTAGAAATTTTAATGAGTTCCTCGAGTAGATGAGAACAAAGCACAGCTATTTCACTTCTTGCCAACACAATTTACAAGTGGTGAATGCGAAGGAAAGACGATGGTGTACACTTGAATAAAACGTTATTGTGTCTGGCTTGAGTTTGATGCATATGGTATGTCACCCCATGACATAAAGAAGCAGATGGTCACGTTCTCCTCCACGTGAAACATGCAGCTGATAGTGGCCATGACTACTTCAGCATACGTACTGTAGATTCAGATGTCGTCGTCGTGGCTGTATCCGTCTTTGAAGAATGATTTATGTTCATGATCTGTGCTCTCAACTGTCTCCTGAGATCTGCAGCAATCTGCCCATTTTTCATGCAATCACTGGTTGTAATACCGTCTTTGAATTCCATGGTGTCGGTAAAAAGGAGCTTGAAAGATGTGGACGGCCTTCCCAAGTGACAATATTTCTTTTGAATAGTTGCTGGCAGACAGGAATCAGATGATTATTATGCTTCCAATGGAAAGATTTGTTTTTCCTTTGTACTACAGAACATCACACCATAATAGCGTTAATGACTGTAGATGTGTTACTTTATCAATAAGAACAGCCATAGAGAACATACCGCCCACCGAGAAATGCAGCATGTGAAGCGAGCTACTCTGAAAGCTATAATGTAGATGCATTGTTTAGAGAAGGACACCTGGGGATGGGAAAAATCTGACGATAGTTATTTGCCAGTGTGGTCAACCATTCCTGACGTCGCAAAAAGTTGTTAAGAACTGTACTCATGTGTCTGCAAGAAATGGTGCTCTTCGTACATATGTGTAACAAAAGGACTAGAGGGTCACTGTTCTCGAAATGATGTGTAAGAAAGGATTTGATTACATTAGCGTACTCGGAAGTATTAGTATAGATTTTGTAATCTTAGAAGCGGAATTTGGAGAAACTTAGTGTATTGACTACTCATCTGCCGAACATAGGTATATTATTTGGAAACAATCTTATTATTTGTGAAAAAAGGAAAATATATTTTTCATAAAATGGTTATTGCTTTATTTTTGGTACTGACATTGACTTCCGCAACCTCAAAATTCAGGTTAATCTTACATTTTACTCCCACCGAAAGGTATACGTTTTTCCACTTGTAACAACCCTTTTGAGTTGTATTAAATTATACCTTAATTTAAGGTCTTTCATTCATTCAGTTGTAAATATAAGAAAATTTATTTATTAATGATATATAGGTATGTGGTAGGCAACTTAATTTGCGTATCTTTTAAGTGCATACTTCTTAATGGTTTATATTCCCTCTTCAAATTATTTTTCTGCTCAAATACGTTTGCGCAATAGATCATCGTTGACTAAATTCCTTGCGCAAATCCTTCGCGCACGACTACATGATCTAACTTCCAAAGCATCCATTTTTTACTTCTTGTGGTACGCTGATATGCAGAAAGTTTTTTGGGTTTTCCACCTAAATTTTAGTGTAAAGTGCCATTAATTTGATGGTAAGATATTTTAACGCATTATACTAAAAATTAAAACATTTGATCTTTTCAGGCACTTTTATTTTAGTTCACTTTTATTTTATATTACTTATATACTTTTGATTTCACCGCTTTTGATTACGCATTTAATTTTACTGTTGCGTACTCTCTCATTTTATGATTGCAATTTTATTGGAAAATTTCAAGGTAATGCATTAAACAGATTATTCCATTTCAAGAAGAAAATTTATAAGGATAATTCCAGTTTTGAGTGTGGCTTACAACATTATTACAAGATATTGCGCAAGATTGATGCAAAGACGACATCACCTCAGTTAAAATTTCCGTAATGAATTTACATACCAGAGGTTATTAAAAATTGTGTACAAACATTTTACAAACAGGTATTTATGTAATGAATTTTTAGTGTAAGACTAGAATTTTAAGATATATTTTATTTACCTATCATTAACTGTTAATAAACATAGTTGTATATATTTTATTTTTTTACATTTTGATAAAATTTTTATTGTAAAAGTCGGTTTAGTTATTCCGAGCATTATGAAAACAACTTGGCGTCCGAGATCATTTTTAATAGCGTTACATTGCAGCATTTTTATTATTTATGTCAAGTGGAAGTAATCGAGCAGAAATTGAGGTAATTAAGCAAATCAAAAGAGCGGCCACCCTATGTCAATCTACCGATTTGAGTCAAAGGCATTATTTGTGGTGAATGGTTGGTATCTCCAGTTAGTTACAACGATTTGTGTTTTGCAGAACTGTTTACTCTTATTTCTTTATTCATTTATTTGCAACCAATTTATTATATTATTACGATTACCATTTACACCACTAACATTATACACTGCCGGCCATAACAGCCGCTATGTTTGACCTAATAGCATAAATGAGGCTTCATTATTTACAACAAAACAGTTTTAAACTTCAACTGATGTGAAATAAGCTGCTATAAAGTATAAACCATTAACAAGCAACAGGTTAATACAAATATAATGTCCTCATGGCCGTCATCTTGATGACGTCATTACAGACGACCGGGACTCTTAAAACCTGTGGTCCCCGTCGTTTTACATTCAGGGATTGATGTACAGCGTGATCGAGATTGATTGTAGAGTTTTAACTCCACCATGGTCATGGCGTCATCAAAATGTATTCTAACGCTGGAAAGTGTAAGATGTTTATCAAAACTTTCATCCGCTGGGGTCATGAGCGTGCGTCAATACGTGTGTATAAGCTGTCATAATTTGCTTCTTTCTGTTCTTGTCGTTTTATTTGTCTTTTATTGTTCCTGTAATTCAGGTAAAATCTGTCTTTTTCAAGACAAAACTGCACATACTTGATTGATTTACCTGCCAGGTAAATAAATACAGAGCTCTGTTTAGAATAAAAATAAAATGCAAATAATTTTAAGTTATAATTGTTAGTGTTATGTTTTCCGATGAACACAATAAGTTTCTCTTGGAGGCTTATTTTCGGTCTGGTAACGAGATGAAGGTGGTGTCTGGAAATGTTTGCAGGTTTCTTGCTTAGAAGAATGCCAACAACGGTTCGCCAACATTGACGTTACCTACGAAACATTCACACAGCGTGTTTGTCGAATTGTTCAACGTTTTCGTGATACCGGCTCCGTAACCAAAGGTAAATCTCCTGGCAGAAGACCCGTACTTGAAGACGAAGGCTTAGAAGATATTCGGAGCGATTGGAAGCTAGTCCCAATAAACCTGTAAGACGATTGTCGGCTCAAGGTGGCAATTGAGTAAAATTTGTTTTATACTCAATTTATTAATTGTAATTGTAGGGGTTTCGTATGGGACATACGAACTTGGCATATTTATCACAATTTTTCGGTGATAGAATAATAAGCAGAAGTAGATGGGCACCACTATTTCTCTGGTTGACTCCGCTCGACTGCATTCTCTTTGGTCGTCTTAAAAATGTTGTGTATGCAAATAGTTGGCATACGGTTGAAGGGTTACAGAATGCCATAGTGAACGCTGTTAATGTAACAACTCCACAACAGTTAGCACCTGTATTTGAGACAGAGTCAATTTATGCTTAGAAAATAATGGACAACATTTTCAGCTGCTACTGTGAGCTTTCGGAAGCAATAATTTGTCTCCGTCATCAGTCAAATTAAAACTAAATTCAAATAACAATATTCCACTTAGTTACTGGCATTTTTAATAAGAGGGTTATTTTTGTTTCAAGGTCCGATCGGTTACGAAATTAAAACCACAGTGAAAATAAATTTTTTATTTGTAACAAGTACTTACATAGTTGCACTATATCTCTACATAGTTACCACTCCGATTTAGACATTTGTCGTAGCGTGGTACCAACTTTCCAATATCCTCCGTCATAGAACGGAGCCACCTGTTTTCAGCCATGTTTCTACGCTGGTCTTCAGCTTGATGTCTGTGCCAAAATGGTGTCCTAACTAGCGTTTCATGTGAGCAATAGGTGAAAATCGGATGAAGTCAAGCCTGGGCTGTATGGTGGGTGATCAAACAGTTCCCAACGAAAACGCTGCAGAAGCTTCTTTGTTATAGCTGCAGTGTGCGGCTGAGCATTGTCATGGAGAAGGACAATGCCTCATATTAGTTATACTGTGAAATAGGTAGAGATAATTTATACGTACTAGAAAATTCTTCCACAGTTATTGCATGTGTAGTGTTGGTGGATTTTCATCGGGTACATAATTACTTGAAGGATCTGAATCTCTTTCCATTTTCTTCTCTGTATCATTAGTAGACGATTATAATAACGTTTCCAGTTCTTCTTGTGTGCGCATGATATTAATTTTTCGATACAAATAGGGAGGTTGTTTAAACCATCTCTACATTTTACACCATATAAAGCTTAGTAAGGGCTGCGCCCAATTCCAGAATAAAAGCAGCTATAAAAAAATCGATTAAAGTAAAAGGCAACTACAAACATACAGGCACTGCTGTATTAACCTATCCAACCAAACAAAATTACCAAGGTTCGTTTACGCAACTAACTGGAAACAGGAAATGTTTGAGATAAGATATAAGAAAGACCACTTCTATTATTTGAACAATGGTAGAAAGCAAAATGGAGATTAAAACAAATTTCATAACTTACCGATTTTTTGGACGATTTTAAACCTCTATTTTGTTGAGTTAATATCTTTCATGCACGACGCTAACTTTTTTCTATATCCTGGTTCTCCTCTCCACTGGATCTTGTGATTGTGAATGTCTCGGTTTACCATGCACAATGTGGCCACATTCCAACTAATTCTCAAATAACTTACAAAAGTCAAAATACGATTCTGTGTGAAAGAAGCCTATCCGCTTATTCTGAATTGCCCTTCGTAGACGTTGAAGAGTCATGCAGTATGAGGCTGCAGTGATGGTCGTGTCACGTTCCATGAATTCCACCAAGAAAACTACATTCCGGTCCCAGAACGCAGTAGCCATACACTTTCTGTTGGAGAAGGTTTGCTTGAACTTCTTTGGCTTATTGGGAGAATGACAATGCATCCACTATTTAGATTGTTCTTCTGTTTCTTCAGTTTCGAAATAGACCCATGCCTCGTCCCCTGTGACAATTTTGTTCGAAAAATCTTCTCCTTCATTGTGGAGCGCTGGAGAAACGTTAGGAGGGTCCATTCTCATTGTTTTGTGATGGTCGGCAGCATCTTGGGAACCAATCTCGCACACAGTTTGCGGTACTGAAGTATCTCACTCACAATGGTGTAGAGAGCTGACCTTGATATTTCAGGAAATACAGAAATTGTGAACCGAGGATTTTCTCGAATTGCCTCATCTCGCTTAACGAGATCATCAGTTGACACTCGCTTCCTTCCTGGCCGTCTGCATCATGAACATTTGTACGTCCTGCTTTAAAGTTCCTGCACCATTGTCGCACTTTGCTGTCACTCATTGAAGTTTCATCGTACACATTACTTATTCGTCGATTAATTTCAACTGCATTACACCGTCAGTCTGAGGAAACCGAATTTCGCGACCGATCCGACCTTGAAAAAATAACCCTCGCAATAACATTAAGATGGAGGTAGTTCAACAATCAAGAAATACAGACTATTTATGTCGTTTAAAATTTTGTTGTATTTATTGTTGATATACCATCAACTTTTGAATTTCCCAATCTGGGTCACATATACCATCACCACCCCAAGTGGCACGTTCTCTGCCAGAACTGAAATATTTGCCTGCTTCCCAACTCCACTACTGAACGTTGGAACTAGTACCATAACAATAATTACGCAACAAAAAGATTCCACAGAAAAATTCCATGTAAAAAGTAAACAATTTATTTAAAGTTCTAAAATAAACACAAACACAAACATAAATACAATAAAATATACTGCAGAACTATAAGTAGCGTCATTGCTTCTTATATTGCTCATTTATGTTAAAGATTTTTATTAAAGTTTCACGTTAAATGTTGCCTGTAAATATGATAAATTTAACCAAATTTATATTTTTCTCACTATTTACTATCAAATACATTATGTCTATTACCAACATTCAATGTTAAACTTAAATAGAAGTGGAGCATGGTGTTCAATATAAATAAACGAAGACATAAAAAATAGAGCTCAACAATGTACAGTAATAAATTAATATAATTTCCCTATACCGGAACTCTCACTAAGGTCGGCCACGACGGTGATAGATTATCGCAGAACTTTGGGAAAAAATGAAAATAAAATTGCGCACAAGAGAGAGTTGAAAATAATTTTCAAGATTATTGCATTATTTGTTGACCAGTATCGGTCATTATATAAGTTTAATAAGTGTTAAGATAGTGTGTTTCAGGGTTGTGCAGTAGATTTTCTCAGTATGATGCAAGTCTTCGAAATGCCCGCCTCTAAATGTTTTCTTTCTTTAAAATAACTTTCGATTGTGATTTAGAAAAACACAACTACAACAATCTACAGCACTACAGTTTTACATTTCTAATTTTAACGTTAGCAAATTCGTTAGTTAGAGATGTGTAGTCTAGAGTGGCAGCCAATGACAGATTGATAAGTTTTACTTGGCTCATTGAACTTCTAAGTCAGCGATTCTCACCCTGTGGGACGCGCCGCTAGGGGGCGTGATAATTCTCAATGGGGCGCAAGCATATAAAAATAAATAATAAAAAGTATTATTTTAAAAATATTAAATTTACTGAGCGGAAACCAAAATAAAATACATTCTGACAATAATAAAAGTAAAATACTCATGTTTTCAGTGCAGAAAACTAATCATCCACCCTGCCCAAAATTCAAAGAGTGATTTATTACTAAATTGTATTTTGATTTCGCCACTTTCCGTGAAGTCTATGAAGGCTTCTGCTTCGGCAGTTGAGAGACCTTCGGGAATATTTTGAAATGGGTCCCTAACCCACTCGTAACTTGCTACCAAGTTGTCGTCAGCAAGAAGCCACTTTTTCAAATTCTTTGCCGGCATGAATTTCAATGGTTACAAAACAACTTTCACATGTTGTTCTTCAGCCTTGTAAGTTTTAACACATTCATCCACAATTCCAATTTTATACAAAAACCTTAACTTTACCACTCGTATCCAACATATGTGTGTTTGTTCCTTAGAGGTGAAGATTCAAGGTATTTAATTTCTCGAAAATGTTGACCAAGTAGCTTAATTTAAAAAACATCTCGAAAATTCACGAGAATTTTCGGCGGGGAGGCGATGAGAATTGTGATTGAAAATTGAGTCACAAATACTTGAAGGTTGAGAAACACTGTCTTAAGTAGTGTTTTATTAATTTTAATGTGGAGAAACTTCTTTCCCCACTAGCTACAGAGACAGGGAGCGTTAATAAAATTCTCAGAGCTACAGCACTATTCGGATACAAAGTAATTAAGTTATTTTGGCACAAATAATTTAAAACGTCTAGCGGTTTCATAGAATATGGTAGCATTCGGGATACATCACGTAATTCTTCAAGATCATTTTCATTTAAATCTGATTCATTTTCGATAGAAAGTATTGACTGGAGACTGATACAATAATTCTTCTTCTTGCGCAAACTTCAGTTTCGACAAGAAATTCTTTATTGCGTTCAAGATTCTTTGCAATCTCATTAACAGCAATTTTTATCCCATCATATCCAGATGATCTGTAACTTTTCACTTTGAGTATGGTTTCTGATAACATCCTTACATAATTTGACAAAGTTAAGTTTACAAATTGCAATAGCTTCGAGGCCGAATTTATCTCCAATAAAATATCATACCAAAGAATTACACCGCATGTAAAATTGTAATTTTAATATTTTTGCTAACCCTCTTGCTTTAACTTTAGTTTCTGCATCTCTGTTGACGTCTTCCATTATTCCATATTAGCATATTAGCTCCGTTGTCATAGCCCTGTCCTCTAAGCCACTCTAACTCAATACCTAACTTCCCACCAAATTTATCAATTCATGTTGTATACTATTGCTTAGATAAGTCACAGACCATTTATCAGACTCACGTTGAACTCTCCTGACATGTTCTTACATAATTGGACCAAACTCAGAAATGAAAGGGCATAAATTTGTGGCTTATTTCTTTTGTTTGTTTACACTAGCTACAAAGAATAAATTGTAGGTTCTTTTACAATTCTTAACTTTGGTAGTTTCAATTTGTAAAGATATCATTCATTTAATAAAAGTTTAATTTACTTGCTACCAGGTTTCAGTTTAAGGAATTGAACTCGATGTTTGCTTCACCAAAATTCCTTCTCACTTGTTTGCGCCGGCTAACTTGTTAATTAAAAGAAATGATTATTGTTATCAACTAACATATTTATTTTCACTTGGATTTTCTTAAGATATATGTAATTTGTAACTTTATTGAAATTATTCTTTCAGTATTAAAGCTTTTAGTATTCGTAAAGGTTAATAATGAGAATAAATCAAAACGTTATACTTATTTAATTAATTTGAACCTAAAGAAAATGCACAAATGCTTTGCTCGCATTAATACATAGAAATTACATTTGGTATTTCTTAATAGCTAACATGCAGAAATTTCTTTATCAACAATGAATGGAATTTAATTAATTCAGTGTTGATACTTAAACACAGATTTAAAGGAAAATAAACCCCATAGAAGTTTCTTTTACTATACAGGTTGCAATCTTACTTGTCACTTTTTAAAGGCCAAAGGTTCTACGACTCGTTACTATGCCACCGCTCTGGAGCTGTATTCCTTTGTTCCCCAATATCTTCTGTGGAAGCTTGTCGCTGACTTGCACAATCTCAAATTTTCTTTCCAGCAATTTCTTGATTCTGTGAATATTTGCTGTATATTTATTATAAGTTTTGTTATGAACGAATGAGTTCAAAAGAAAATATGTAGTTAAAATGATTACTAATTTTATTAAATACATAAATAAAAGTTTACCTCGAGTAGGATTTGAACCTACGACCTGTACTTTGCTAGAGTACCGCGATAACCAATTGCGCTATCGAAATTCAAGCCCCAATCGATGTAAATTTTATCTTTACGTATGTAGAACTGATGTAAATTATAAATATAATGAGATTACAATCAAATTACTTATGTTATTGGAATGTGAGCCTGCAATATCGCAATACATAAAGACAAAATTTACATCGATTGAATCTCGATAGCGCAGTTGGTTAGCGCGGTACTTTAGCAAAGTACAGGTCTTAGGTTCAAATCCTGCTGAAGGTACACTTTCTATTTATGTATTTAATAAAATTAATAATAATTTTAATTTGCTAGATATATTTACAGTTTTTAATTATCACTTTGACATTCATGCAGTGAAATGTTTCCAGCCGGGAATATACCCGGTCCATCCAACAATTACACAAACAACTGTAATAATCTACAACCGATGTCCACAATGCAAACCCAATTTCAACCACCGTTAATCTATCCAGGTCAGCTAAGTCTAACACAATCAAATCACCAATTATCTCAAATGTATCAAAACCAAGCACCTCAACTTTACCAGCAATACCAAAACTAATTTCCTTTTCCGAACACAACTAACTTTAATAGCACTTATCCAGCAACAACATTCATACAACCTTCACAAACTAACCACAATAACGAAACCGACAATGACGAAACAATGATATCAAAGCAAGAAGACAGTAACAAAAAACACTCATTGCAAACCATTACTAATAAAAGAAAACGAATGCGACTAACACAAACTATCAAAAACGCTCCCACAACAAACACGGCAAATAGATTTCAAGTACTCAATGAACATGAAGAAAATAACAATCCAACTAACAGTGAAACCCAAACAAAATCTCAACTACCGAACCAAAACCCCCCACCAGTATATATTTACGGTGTTAGAGACTTCAAAGCTATGACTGATAACCTAAACAAAGTCATTGAAGAAGAAAGATTCTACTTTAAAGCGCTATCAGACAACACAGTTAAGATAAATACCAATACTATCGACGCATACAGAAAACTAATCTCACATTTACAAGAAGAAAACATAGTCCACCACACCTATCAAATCAAAGAAGAACGCGCCTACAGGGTGGTCATACGAGACCTTCACCATTCAATTAATACCCAAGACATAAAGATTGAGCTTCAAAAATTAGGTCACTCGGTAAGGAACATCATGAATATCAGGTATAGAGTAAGTAAACAACCGTTGCCAATGTTCTTCATCGACCTCGAACCAAAACCAAACAATAAAGAAATCTACAAAGTCGAGTTTTACAAAATACAAAATTAGAGTAGAAGCACCGCGCATTAAAAACAATATAGTACAATGTACACGATGTCAAGCTACGGCCACTCAAGACATACTGCAGCAAGCCCTACTACTGCGTAAAATGTGGACAGCAACATGATAGCAAAACCTGCAGCAAAACTAAGAATACTCCTGCTAAGTGTGCTTTGTACGACGGCAATCATCCCGCCAATTATAAAGGATGCACGGTCTATAGAGACTTAAAAACTCGAACCACATCAAAGCAACCCATTATAAGAACACCAAATAAAACAAACCCAGTAATAAACTCAACAACTAGCCAGCAAATCTTACAAAATCCCTCTCAGAGATACCCAAGTTATGCACAAGCAACTGCAAGAAGAACTGACAATAATGACGAGATAGCTGATAAATTAAACACCTTCTTAAACGAATTCAAAAATATGTTCACTCAATTATTAAATCAGAACAGCATGATTTTATCTATGCTTTCCGCAGTCATTAATAAAGTAACCCAATAATGGCTACTTCGATAAGAATAGCGGAATGGAACTCAAACGGGCTGAAAAACCATATTCATGAAGTCACTCTATTTTTAAATATCAATAAAATCAACGTTCTGCTGATAGCGGAGAGCCATTGTACACTAAATACAGTAATAAAAATTCCATATTACTCTATATATTACGCAAATCACCCGGACGGAACAGCCCACGCAGGTTCAGCAACCATAATCAGAACAGCAATAGACCAGTACCCGTTACCACCATATACAACTAACAAAATCCAAAGCGCTCTGATAAAAATAAATTTATTCCCCTGGTCATTAATTGTCGGAGTCATCTACTGTCCCTCTAGACACACCATGCCAGTTGAAGAATATCAAGAATTTCTACTATCAATAGGACCCCGTTTCCTTGTAGCAGGTGAGTGTAATGCCAAGCACACTACCTGGGGATCCAGGTTGATTACACCCAAAGGACAAGCACTCTTTAAAGCCATACGGCAACATGATCTAAAGTACATATCTACCGGCGAACCGACCTATTGGCCGTCAGATCTAAATAAAATTCCCGACCTGCTTGACTTCGCAGTTACCAGAGATATTCCTGATGTGTGCAGTAAAATTGAAAGCAATTTAGATTTATTTTCAGACCACAGTGCAATAATAATTACTTTGAGTACAAATGTTATTTACAAAACCCCAATACCAAAACTCTGTACAGCTAAGACTGATTGGGAGAAATTCCAACATCACATCAACTGTAATATAAGCTTAGCCCACAAAATGCATACTCCAAACGAAATTGACGAAACCGTGGAGTACCTCACAAACCTAATCCAAAAGGCATCCTGGGAAGCTACACCGACTGAACACAAAAACGATTCAGTAATATATAACATTCCCCTACATATCAGGCAGCTCGTCATAGAAAAACGCAGAGCTCGTGGAAAATGGCAAAGGACCAGAAACCCTCGAGACAAGACCATCTTAAATAATCTAACCCACCGTCTTCACGAAGCTCTACATGAAAACAGAAATGCAACATTCGGGCATTGCATCTCTAGCCTATCTCCAGTAAATTATTCTATCTGGAAAGCTACAAAAAAACTCAAGAGATCTACTACTCTAGTACCACCACTAAGAAAACTTGACCACAGCTGGGCTAGATCAAACAAAGAAAAAGCACACACCTTCGGAGTGCACCTTGCCCAAGTCTTCACACCACTGACATCCAATGACCAAAACTCTGATGCAGAAATAGAAGAATATTTATGTGCGCTAGGCCAATTATTCCTACCCGTGAGTCCCATTTCACCAGCAGAAGTATATAGGGAAATTAAACTAACCACCTCGTATAAAGCCTCGGGGTACGACCTTATAGTAGGGGAACTACTAAAACACCTTCCGAAAAAAGCAGTAGTACTCATCACAATGATCTTTAATCGCATGCTTGCCATTTCTCACTTCCCTACTCAGTGGAAATATGCTAAAATTACCATGATTGCTAAACCTGGAAAACCTCCACATGAAACCACCTCATATCGGCCGACGAGTCTGTTGCCACTATTATCAAAATTATTCGAAAGATTACTGCTATACAAAATCAAGGAAATAACAAACCAGACGATCTAATACGTCTCACCAATTTGGCTTCCGTAGGGGCATTCAACCATTCAACAATGCCATAGGATCGTTAACTACATAAAAGAAAATCTGGAAGGGAAGAATATGTGTGCATCAGTGTTTTTAGATATACAAGCTTTCGACAAGGCACACAGGACTACTATACAAAATAAAAGAAAGTTATCCCATCAAATATACCTTCTCTTAAAATCCTACTTAAATGAACGACACTTCCAGGTTCAAGTTGACAACTCACTATCATCCTACCACTCCCTTAACTCTGGAGTTCCACAAGGCAGTGTCCTTGGACCCTTTTTGTACCTCCTGTATACCGAAGACGTTCCCACTACAGACACTACCCTAATTGCCACCTTTGCAGATGATACTGCCATAATGTCATCTGATACTAATCCAAACCGGGCATCCGAGAAGCTGCAACTACACCTAAACCTCCTACAAACTTGGCTAGATCGCTGGAGAATCGGAGTAAATAGTGAAAAATCCACCCAAATCACATTCACTACTAAACGCTCCACCTGCCCACAAGTTACTATTTATAATCACCCCATTCCCATAAAAACTGAGGTGAAATACCTAGGACTCCACCTTGACCAAAAGCTGACATGGAAACCCCATATAAAAGCCAAACGGCAGCAATTAAATCTGAAAACAAAAAATCTATATTGGCTCATAGAGACTAAATCGCAAGTAAGCATCGAAAATAAAATCTTACTGTATAAAACCATCTTAATGCCTATGGACCTACGGATCGAACTCTGGGGATGTAGCAAACCTCCAATACCAAGATTTTACAGTCCTTTCAGTCGAAGACTATACTACTCTGGCAAACGCTCCATGATACATCAGTAACCAAACACTGCACCACGATCTTAGAATTCCCTTCATCAAAGATGTCATCAAAACTTCAGCTCGCAATAGCCGAGACCGCACATTGAACCACACCAATCAACTCATCGCCAACCTCTACAACCATAAACCCGCAAATCGGAGACTCAAAAGGCAGTGGCCTGAAGATCTAGTCGAGTGAATCCTGGAGACCCATCAGTGGATGGAGCCCAACTCATGACATCTAGCAACACCGTCACATTATTTACTTATTACTCTGTAGACGAACTAGATTGTAAATTTGCAATAAATTAAAAAAAATGTTCAAGTTTCGCTACGAATAGCATGCAAGCACAAATGGTAATGCTGAATTGTACAAACTAATTGTTAATACTATTGTGTTATTCTTCTTTATTTACTATTTACACGTTTAGGCCAATCACGATATTTTATATCGTTCGTTCACTATTTAAATCATGTCATGAAAGACCTTCAATATGCACAAAGCGCGTAATTTATTTCTTTATAGCGTCAATTTTCTTCTTTTCACTTATTTGGCGTTTTTATTATTTTAATAAGGAAGGTATTCTTACTTCTTCCCTATTACACATTACCTTTTATTTGACTTTATTTATTAATTTAGAGGGTAGAGTGACTATACGCTACTGTCACTCGTGCCTCGGCAACGATCACACCTTTTGGTTAGTTTCAACCAACTTGCTACTTGATTAAAGTGCAAGTCATTGTAACCACTCATTTCCTCTACTTTTACAACTCATGTATGCATTTGCAGATTGCCGCGTTTACTTTAAATATTTTTAATTAAATAAGTAGATAACTTATTGAAGTAATTTGAAACTTCTTTTGTCATCCGTTACAGAAAGTAATTCTACCAACTTTAGGAAGTTTCGTTATTAGGCTGAAACAAATTTTTAGTTGTTCCACGAAAATCCAGTAGTCTAATTATTGACATAATTCTTTTTAGTACTCCTCTCTAATGCTGAATTTTCATATCCATAAGTCGTTGATATTCAGCGTCAATAGTTTTTCTGCTTTAATCGAATGTCCAATTCAAGAATTTCTGTCATTAACAGACTTTTCGTGCATTATGAGGGCTCCTATAAGATTTCCCCAGTCGGAATAATCTTTTTGGGCCAGTCACTAATTACAGACCAATTATCAAACAATATACAACAAAAGCAAAAACAGCATCATTTTTAACGAAGTAAACCAACCAACTTCTCTCAACGACCTCATCATTGCTCAGCACTTTCAAATAAGAAGAACAATTTATAACGCAAATAATGGAAGAGAGAAGCTCAAGCTTAAGCTTGTTTGTTAGTTTTGGTTAAAGCATTATTGATGTTTTAAAAGGAGTTTACGCTTTCCCCACCACTTTATTTCAAGAAATAGACTAATGTGTTTGAGATAAATGACATTCCAAAATTTTCTAATTACATTTTTAATTGTGTTAAGAAAAAGCTGTTATTTTAATGAATTTCCTATTTGGGGTGCATGACCTCACGACGTGAATATTCATAAAATGGCGCATGATAATGCAATGTCATCTTGACGAGTATAAATGGAGACACCTTTATTTTGCATTAATAAAGGCATGCTGTTATATATCTCTGGTTTAATTGTTGGCTCTGTATTTCCATTATTTGTATGTAGAAAACAAAATGAAACTTGTAGTACCTTACCTTACGTTTACATTATGGATATTATCTTACCTTATCGTACGTTTATATTATGAAAATATCCTTCATATATAGTCTACAGTTCGGTTATTTGTACGTTGAAGACAAATGAAAATTATAATACCCATCTTACGGTCATATTATGGAACTTACGGTACCTATATATATATATATATATATATATATATATATATATATATATATATGGTCTACAGTTCGTTGATTTTTACGTTATTGGCAAATGGAAATTATCGTATCTGTATGTTATAAATGGGAAATGAATTTCTTATGCTACAGTTCGTTTAAAGACGAAGTTATATTTATTTTGAGTGTATGTAAGTAATACGTATCCTTTAATAAATTTAAGTAAGTAAAAATCAGTTAGTGTTAATTTATACGGTTATAAAGGAACAACTGATTTCTGTTCCTAAGATAAACAAAATTGAGTTCATAACCTGCATTAACCATAATATTTGTTGACATAGGTCAGTATACGTTCTATTCTTGAATATAGTGTTGATCATATTGCATTTTGAATTTTAGGTAAATGAGGATTGTAGCTTATATAGTTGTGTTGAATTTAGTAAGTTTAGTATCGTAAATCTTTACGAGAAATATCGTTTTAGTTATTTTATGCTAATATTAACCAGACATTTTGATTTATTAAATATACATGTAAATACTGCTATTTAGAGTTTATTCAGATTACCTATTATGCTATTAATGTACAACGTTCTCAATTTTTGTTGTATTTTAATTATTAAACCTATAAATTGAGTGGCATCCAAAACAAAGAAATGTTTTATATTGATTACACCTATGGATATATCTTTGCCTCCCTCACGACCTGTTCAAAAGGAGTTCTCAATTACAGTAAGTTTCATAAGTTTGCACCTCACTGAGCTAGACCGTGGTGCAATTTACCCTTTAATATAACAATCAATCGCACCTAATTTTTATTGTACTTGAAAACCAATATTGCGTCGTTGACAACCGAAACTATAGAACGCTTTAGATGCCATTGAAAACAGTAGAAAAGTTACAGAGATTTCAAAAGCATTTAAAATTCCGGAATCAACTTTAAGACTTCAGAAAGAAGAACATAAGGTATCCAATCCAAAACTAGGCAGGGTGGCAACATTTTCACTGGACCTGGAGAAGAAAATTGCTGATCGTGTTCTTCATTTAGCAAGATTGTTCCATGGATTAATTACGACTGAGTTAAAAAACCTGCATTTCAATATGCTGAGGAAAATGGAATAACCGACAACTTTAACAAAGCTCATGGGGAAGCGGGAAGGATTGGCTGAAACAATTTTTAAGAAGGAACCCAACAATAAGCCTGAGAACACCTGAAGGGATTAGTGTAAATCGTATCGTCGTGTTAAATAAAGAATCAGTGGAAACATTTTTCCAAACTATATATATATATATATATATATATATATATATATATATATATATATATCTGTGAGATTGATAGTTGCTCTTCCACTGTATTTTTCTTTAAAACTATTCTTCATTATTTTATAATGTATATGATTTCTGACATACATCCCTACCCTCCTCTTTTGTTTTCATCACACAATGATGAATACCAGTATAGTTTTGAAAGCTGATTAACTTTGTTTCATTATTGTATAGTCAGGTTTCAGTGAATATCAGTAAATGTGTGTTTTGGAACTGCCTTAAACGTATTTGTGTGTCTTCAGTATTATTTCTTATGCTTCTAATATTTAGATATAGAGTGTTTGATTCTTCGGTCTTCTGTTTCTATGTTGCGGTTGTGTCGATCGTAAACTTCAGTTACGTGATAATTTACTTCTTCTTCAGATAATTTCACCTTCTTCCCTATATGGGATAATTATATCTATCCGAAGGAAGACTGCAGTTAGTGGTTCCATTACAACATGCTCGTGGCACTGATGCACCAAGTGTGGACAAGGCTAGAAGGAGTATGTGTGTGTTCTTATGCATTTGATATTTTTGTCCATAACAATTAAAACACTTTGTGATATTCTTTAATTTTGCACTTATTCCAGCCTACATTTACTTCCTTATTCAGTAGTTGCTGGTAAGTTAAACCATTCATTTCAAGTTGGATAATTCACTTGTTTGAATATCACGACCGTCGTGAGTATTTTATGTCAATTCTATCTTCTGTGTTCAATGATAATTATTGGTTTAGAGCTGTCGTTGCATCAAGTGGGCCTGATTTTTCTGTGTAATCTATGTCTAAACCAATGATTACTAATCTTCGTGGTTTTATTATCGTAAGTTCCACATCATATCCGCGTTTGCGTCTGCGTCTGCGTGTGCGTCTGCGTCTGCGTCTGCGTCTGCGTCTGCGTCTGCGTCTGCGTTTGGGTCTGCGACTGCGTCTCCGTCTGCGTCTGCGTCTGCGTCTGAGTCTGCGTTTTCATCTCCGTCTGCGTCTGCGTCTGCGTCTGCGTCTGCGTCTGCGTCTGCGTCTGCGTCTGCGTCTGCGTCTGCGTCTGCGTCTGCGTCTGCGTGCGTCTGCGTCTGCGTCTGCGTCTGCGTCTGCGTCTGCGTCTGCGTCTGCGTCTGCGTCTGCGTCTGCGTCTGCGTCTGCGTCTGCGTCTGCGTCTGCGTCTGCGTCTGCGTCTGCGTCTGCGTGTCTGCGTCTGCGTGTGCGCCTGCGTCTGCGCCTGCGGCTGCGTGTGGGCCTGCGCCTTTGCAGGTGGCTATGTCTGTGTTTGTGTTTGTGTCTGTGTCTGTGTCTGCATCTGTGTCTGTGTCTCTGTCTGTGTCTGTGTCTGTGCCTATGCCTTTGTCTGTGTCTGTGTCTGTGTCTGTGTCTGTGTCTGTGTCTGTGTCTGTGTCTGTGTCTGTGTCTGTGTTTGTGTCTGCGTCTGTGTCTGTGTCTGTGCTTGTGTCTGTGTCTGTGTCTGTGTCTGTGTCTGTGTCTGTGTCTGTGTCTGTGTCTGTGTCTGTGTCTGTGTCTGTGTCTGTGTCTGTGTCTGTGTCTGTGTCTGTGTCTGTGTCTGTGTCTGTGTCTGTGTCTGTGTCTGTGTCTGTGACTGTGTCTGTGTCTGTGTCTGTGTCAGTGTCTGTGTCTGCGCCTGTGTCTGTCTTTGTGTCTGTGCATATGTCTGTGTCTGTGCCTGTGTCTGTGTCTGTGTCTGTGTCTGTGTATGTGTCTGTGTGTGTCTGTGCCTGTGTCTGTGTCTGTGTCTGTGTCTGTGTCTGTGTCTGTGTCTGTGTCTGCGCCTGTGTCTGTCTTTGTGTCTGTTATATGTCTCTGTCTGTGTCTGTGTCTGTATTAGTGTCTGTGTCTGTGTTTGTGTCTGTCTCTGTCTCTGTGGCTGTGTCTGTGTCTATGTCTGTGCTGTGTCTGTGTCTGTGTCTGTGGCTGTGGCTGTGTCTTTGTCTATGTCTTTGTCTGTGTCTGTGTCTGTGTCTGTCTGTGTCCGTGTCCGTGTCCGTGTCAGTGTCCGTGTCCGTGTCCAGTCCGTGGCCGTGTCCGTGTCCGTGTCCGTGTCCGTGTCCGTGTCTGTGTCTGTGTCTGTGTCTGTGTCTGTGTCTGTGTCTGTGTCTGTGTCTGTGTCTGTGTCTTTGTCTTTGTCTTTGTCTGTGTCTGTGCCTGTGTCTATGTCTGCGTCTGTGTCTGCGTTTGTGCGTGTGTGGGTGGGTGTGGGGTTAGCAGTGCTGGCGGTGGGTCTACGTGCGTGTGCGTGGGTGTGTGGTTGGGTGTGGTTGTGTGGTGTTGTGCGAGTCCTTGTACGTGGGCATGTGCGTGTGTGCTTGCGTGTGCGCGTGCGTGTGCGCGTGCGTGTGCGTGTGCCTGTGCCTGTTCTCTTGCTTGTGTGCTTGCGCATGGGCGTGGATGCGCGCGTGGGCGTGGGCGTGCGTGGTGTGCGTGTGTGTGTTCGTGTTTATTTGCGTGCGTGTGGCTCAGTGATCGCGCATATACGCGGGTGTGCGGTGTGTATGCGCCTGTATGCGCGTGTGTGTGACGTGTTGCGCGTATGTGGTGTGTGGTGGTTGGTGTGTATGCGTGTATGCGTGTGTGGCTTGTGTGGCTTGTGCGGGTTGTGTGGTGTGTGAGTGTTCTGTGTGGAGCGTGTTCGGTGTTTATGTGGTGTGTGAGTGTGTGTCTGTCTGTGCGTGTGTGTGTGTGTGTGTGTGTGTGTGTGTGTGTGTGTGTTTGTGTGTGTGGTATGCTTGTGTGTGTGTGTTATATGTGTTGGTTTGTGTGTGAGTGAGTGTTGGGTATGGGTGTATTGGGGTGTGTGGGGTTTTGTGTATGTTGTTGTGTGTGGTGTGTGTGTATGTGTGTGGGGGTGTGTGTGTGTGGACGTATTTGGTGTCCACGATAACTCCAGTATAAGAATACATACGTACTTAAAATTTTATTTAATCTTGTCATCATTTGGCTTAGATCTGATTAGATTTTGTGAGACCCATGGGGGAGTTCATTATTAGCAGGTTTGGGGTTTTATCAAATATTTCTAAAAGCTGTATTTCAAAGATATAGATATATCTAGATATAGATCTTAAACTTATTGGTTCATTATGTTCTATACAATGTTTTGTTACGGCGCGTAATTTAGCCACAAAAAATTCCTATGGTAGAATATAAGTGACAGTGCAAATTTTTCGTTATCTGAATAACGATTAATTTAATAAGAAAATGGGTAGACTCACTTTTTTTGGTAAAGGTTTATAGTGCTAAGCGATATAAATGAAAAATTAAATAAATAATTGAAAATGCTTGTGCTGTATTATCGATATTTTTACAGAAGGGCTTTGGAATTTTTTTTACGTTAACAATGATTTATGTCTATTAATCTCTATCTGACATGAAGTTTTAAACGCATTCTGACATGAATTATTGTTTTGTTATTACAATGTTGCCGGTTACGTTATGAACGTATATAAAATTGTAGTTATCCTAAAAAATTGAAATTAAAATTATTTTTTTATTTTAATTGAAGTTGGATCTAGATGTCTATTAACCCCTGTCTGTCTGAAGCTTTAAACGTCTATTTGATATAGATTATTGTTTTTCGTTTACAATGTTGCCTATTTTCGTAATGAACTATAAGAGAGGTTGCATAATTACTCAAAGAAAATGTTATTAAAACTGTTTTATTCTTTTAATCTCCATATTGTAGGTTGGAAGGTCGTGTGATGTTCTACCCAGATATTTTATCACACTTTTTATGCGGCACTTAGATTTCATCCTCATCGCCGGCCATTTTTATTTTAAAGTTTCAAAAAGTGTTCAGTAATTTGAATACGGTGGTCGAGTACTATAGCGCTGTGATTCAAATCGATTACTGAGGTCTAATTTTGAACAAATACTCTAAGACTACATTCTCAATTATCGCTTTAGAACTCAGAAATTGATCCAATAGCTAGTAGTTGTGCTAGAATTGACCTCTCTAACTATTCCTTCTATAAGTTTTAGTCTTAAATAATATTAAATTAAAATAGAATGTTTTCATTAAATTTTTGTATTGAAGTCACAGGCTAATGCATCTGTATTATTCATTAATGATTTTTTTCCATGTTTATTGCTCAGCAACAAGATTTATCTAATCACTTACAGCACACTATGTACACAGTTAAATAATTTTATTTTATTTTCTTAACAGTTGTAGTTCAGCTTGTCTTTATTTAGAGTATCCTTCGAATCTGGCTTCTTGTCAAATTGTATTTAAATTCGTTGAAATGACAAGAAGAAGAAATGACAATATAATTTCACGTTGTTAAGTTCTTTACCTATTAACGTAGTGGAATTACGATAAAACTTTAACAATGCTTGAGACTGTGTGTTTGTTTATTTGTTTTAACAACTTTGTTGCTTCGGAAATTCTATCCGACCGTTTATCGTCCTGGTTTATAATAACGCTGAGAGTTTAATTGCCGGCGTCCTTTTTTTTTACTCTGCCGTATCGAAAAGGTTTCCTATATTTGTCAGCCCGACAGCGTTCAGTAGTCGGCTTCATGAGCTGTCTGTCACCAATTTTACACCACAAAGTACACACAAACAAACGCCGCTACCGATATCTTACAAGTGTGAAGTGTCGTTGCACTGAAAACAAGGAACAAGGAAGAATTAAGTTCTAAAACATCCTGAATAGTAAGTATTTGTGAGACACCTCACTTTTCCTTTTTTACGTCACAACCTCCGCCCCTGGGACCCTCACCTTTCACTTTTACATTCCACGTGGGATCGTATTTTTCACCCCTATGATTTGTTTTCGGAAATCTTCAACCCTTGGTTTTCACACTAATTAGAGTCCTTTTGGTTGTTTCAGAACTTTTTGTCAGTTAACACATAGGCTTCTTTTCGATAGTCCTGTTTAATCCCTTGATGGAATTTTCCCTAATTTGATTGTATCAAGAACCTCTTTGGCTGTTTAGCCCTGGGGGTAGGCAAACGTGTGCCATACAATGTTCTAATAACACTAATGCTACCTCATAAGACAGCTATAAGAACTTGTGTTAGGTCTGCGCCCTCTTGTCGGGTTGGCGGAAATTTGAAATAATAGGCCCTAGCCAAGACACTACAACAACGTGTTAGGTCTGCGCTGGCCCCTTGTTGCGAAATCAATTTGTGTTGCTATCTACTTGTTGGACTAATGAATATTTTTGTAAAAGGTAGCGTCACTTAGGGGTAGGACTAATTGGGTTTATTTGTGGCGCCATCTGGTGGTGTATAGACTAATGAATATTTTCTGCAATAGAAGTTGATCACCGTCTCTTTGTTATGAAACTTTAATTAAAACAATTAAACTACTAAAACGTTTTATTTATCAGAGTAGAATAGTTGAAAAACAAGTATTATACAGTAACTGGATTATATAATCATTTATAACTAAACATATAGTGAAAAACTTATCTACAAAATCAAGCATTGGTAAGTTATTTATTCTAAAATACAAAACATTATCGTATAAAGTCTACAACATCCGAATGGTAATCCTGCAACGTCGTTTTGTTGTAGCGGAACCATCTAGAATTCTTCTCAAGGAAACGTAAATGGTAACCTGGGGGGTCGTCCAAAGGAATCAAAATATTCCCCGTTACCATTTTCGTCAATGTAAATACAGTTCATTGCTGACCTGGTTTGTTTGCTGAATCCGTGTTCAAATAATTGCACAAGGCCTAGGTGCGTGTCGGACAGCTGATTAGAAGCAACAAGTTGAAACACATTCTTGTGGCTGGGGATCGATTTCAAACATTTCAACACATACATCTTTGGAGTTGGTATGCGCCCGTCTTGCAGTAGTAATGCGTTTTCCAGAGCACACGGCCCTTGATCTTATGGTTTAAACAACTATACGCCTTTGCTTCCTTTTCAATTTTTTAAGCGGTGGACAACCAATCCCTACAAGTTTAGTATTGGTTTGTTAAATAATCTGCTGCTTTTCACTACCCTTAACGTGAATTTTGTTAAACGGCAGCAGAGTTCGTATCAGTTTCTCTTAGAAATCGTTACGTCGGTTCATGTAACAGGATATTTTGCTGCAGTTGTTTCTAAACCTTTAGCGTGTGCAATTAGAATGGTGGGGTTGATTCCATACGTCTCACCAGTAAACTAGAGTTCCAATTCGCGTTTTGTAAGTTGAAGCGTGCCCATTAGACTAAAATTTAGCCTTTAATTTAAGTCCGCTTATGGAAACTTTTCCTGATTAAATAAATCCGAGTGCACGTGACCAATCATCTCGATTTGTTTGCTGGTCGCTGCAAGTATTTGACGTTTCGAGAAACCGTTATTTGCGTTTGGTGTATTTATCTGCCCATCTGTATCGTTGTGCCGGTACAACCTAGATTGAACCCTTCGCCTCCTTTCCATAATTTAACAGCGTTTCGATATATGAGCGGTAGGCGGGTGTTGTTTTTGTGACACCATCTTCTGATTTAAGTAAACCTCCACTTGTGAGAAAAGCGATGCATCCAATTGTTTACCGGTGCTACATCAGCGTCTTGCTGTATCATCTTGCTTAGAACTTTAGCTGTGATGTACAACATGGTCTGACTTAAATCTATGTGATCGTTTCCATTTCCAGGCACTAAAAATTCTATTGGGGCGTCATCACTAAGAGCTGATAAGGGCTTGTAAAATATCCATTCACCACTCCATACTTGTCTGCTGTCGGCGATAAAAAACAGATCCAATTTGTACTTTACGCATTCACATGATTGGGCATGCAGAAAGCCATTATCTTGATAATAATCGTCGTAAGCAGGTTTCTTCTTCTTAACGGCAACATATGTCTGTAGGGACTGGTTATTATCAGTCAGACGTGCTCTTTTAGCCCCCCTTTATCATTTTATGGATTTTCTCATCGGCTTTACGTTTAAGATTTCTACCTGCCTCGTGAAATCTTTCTTGAAACGATTCCTTAACTGGTCGATCCTCTATAACGTCACTAAGAATATTAGCACCTGTTCTGCGACCTTCTATTCCAATGCCTTTGCATCAGACTTAAATAACGATATTATACTTCTAAATATACCACCTAACTTCCTATCCGTGGCTACGCTGATGGAGCCGATACCGTTACCGGCCTGATTCATATAAATTGTTGATAAGGACAAACCTTTTTGCACTTTCTTAAAGTGTAGCTTCAGACACGAGTCCCAAACTCGAATGGCATTGCTGCACCCGCATCTGTTTTTATTAATCTCGATGTTTTAAATTCCCGTGTCATCACGGGCATGTAGTGTGGGAAAACACATCTTTATGATTTCAGAAGTAATATTTATTATACGCATATGCAGGGATGTTGGTTCCATAGCTATGTTTTGATACCCATAACCCGCTGTAAGGCTAAACGTTGTGAGAATCCGAATAGCGAAGGAGCTTTTTAATTTCGTAGGCTTAGTTAGATTATGGTATTCGATTGTTAGCAATTTACTTATAGCTCGTGATTATTTAGCTCGTTGGCAATTTATTCAAAGTTGGCATAATCCCGAGGCAAAACGTAGCACATACCCCTCCTCGATATAAATAGCTTTTCGTTATTTTATTTTAGTTGGTTTCTAACACATGTTCTTCTGCGGGTGGATCAATTCAAAAATAAATTAAATTGTCTGTCCAAACGGAAAAAAGGGTCTAAATTTCCGGACAACCCATGAGCCTGTTAATCTTATTCTTTTGGTAGTTGTGTAATAAAACTTGACGTCATTTTGTCAAAAATATAGAACTTTACTTAATAAGGTAAGATAACTCCATTTTATATATCTTTCAGCTGCGAAGCTAAGACCCAGCTATTAATTTGTCACTGTATCCACCCCTTCTCCAGGTATTGTTTATATTGCCCAAGGCCCTTCCTGCTAAAATCTTATCGACTTTGAATAGGGCATTTATCAATCGTAACAACTTGCAACTCCTCCTCGTAAAAGGTACCCCAACAGGATCGTTATTAAGATCCTTATGGAAAACTGGGTCTTCTTTTATCACTGCACTAATTGTAAAAATCTCCTCGCTCCAGTTCGTTTCATATCCCTTCTCAAAGGTGTTTAGTTCTCGATTCAAACATGTTTACCGGCTTTATATTTAGGATGACGTGATTGCCTAACCTTCGCGTACAGGTTATTCCACACTTCCAAAATGTTTTCATCGTTTACAGCCGCAGGGGCCATCTTTATACTTGAATGAGGGCTATTGTTGTAAGTAGTCACAAGTTTTGGAGCCATATTGTAGGTGAAATAACGCCACATCTTTGTTTTCAATGTTTTATTAAATCTTTCAACTACATCAGGGTTATTTGTTACATAGAAATTGATATTTTGTTTCTTGAAAAAGTTTTGTACACTGACACCACAAACCCGTTGCCTTATCCGTCTGTAGATTTGCCGGTGTATTCTCATTTTCCTTAAAAATATCGGTGAATACTTTTCAGATGATGCTGTCTTTGTTTTAAGAACTCTCGCTCAGGCCCTCTTGCTAAACACATCAAACAGTTAGTATGCAGTTGTATCCACTATTGTGTTTACTCAAAGTTCGCATATCGCAAAGATCCGCTTGCCACAGCTCTAAATGTTGCTCATAATATACCTATTGCGGAAACTTTTTCTGATAGGTTTATGAACCGTATCCTTTTCCGCAGCCATTTTTCACTGCACCATATCTACCCTTTACAGTATTAACTGGTTTATCTCACATCCATGTTATGTTTACGTTTCTAGGGTTTTGAAAGGCCCTTTGTTCACTTCCCGAAATAAAACTTCTTCAATGTTGGTATGTTTGTTTCTTTTTAAAGGGTATACAATATAGTCCAAACTTCGCCATCCGTTGGGTTTGTAGTTTTAGCTGTCTTATCGTTTTGGGCAGATTGATAATGTTAGAATGAGGAATGATCTCACCTTTTATGACAGTACCCTTTTATCCCAAAATACGTCACCGTCGGCATTCAGTATACGCAAGAAAGCCTCACATTTTTCCTGTATGAAACAGGCAGTGTTGATACTATCTCGTCGTCTGCCATACCTTTGCGTTTCGGTGAATCCCTAATATCACCATCACCGCTGATTGTTATACTAGTGTGTTGACGTAACTAATTGGAAAAATGTAGATATCTTTGAATGTTATTGCTGCCATTTGTCGTGTTGGTCATTTTGGTTTTAATACTGAAATGGTTGAACTAATGTAATCGAACACACTTCATCAAAATTAACTTGAAATAACTTCAAATTCCATAAATTTGCTGATTTTATTAATAATGAAAATGTCTTGTCAAATAATATTATTACTACTCCTTTTTTACATTCCCAAGCTACTAAAACAATAACAAAAAAAATTGAATTTAGATTATACATAGCCCTTGAAATCCCTTGAGGATTTCAACAAATACAAAAAATATTGTGTAGTAACAAATCTAGAAATTGTAACATTGTATAAATTTAAGTCTAAATAACAAAAAATTTTGTTTAGTTATTAGGAGCACGCACAAACGGTGCACAGAACGACACTACAGATCCACCAGGCAGTCTTATTGAAGCAGCACGAATAACACTGTCTGCACCCGATGTATATCAGTTATAACAAGCCGCCACTGAAGAGGAGGAAGATTGTCATCCTGTAAAAGCACAATGGAGTTGATGTGGAGAGATCAGGAAGTTTTCTGCTCCATTTTGACGTTTCTGAAGTTCAGAAACAACCTCCTTTTCCAACGCTTCCAAAAATGTTGAGATATTCGTTGTGCTCGTTGAAATGTAGAAAGTCTATTTTCTCGCACAGACATATAATCGCGTTCAGGCAACGCTACTAATGGACGACCCACCAAGAAATGTCCGGGTGTAAGAGGCACAAGATCATCAGGGTCAGACGACAAAATTGACAACGGTCTTGAATTTAATATTGACTCAATCATCGTTAGTATTGTATACAAATGCTCAAATGTGAGGTTTGCGTTACCGAGTATACATTTCAAATGTTTTTTTACAGATTTAATGGCACTTTCCCAAATACCACCTTCATGTGGAGAATGAGGATTGATAAATTGCCATTTAATTGACTTTGAAGCCAAAAAACTAAGTATACGTTCATTAGACTTTTCCTCATGCAAAACTGAATATAAAGAATCTGAAATTGTTTTAGCTCCACGAAAGTTAGTAGCGTTATCACTAGATATGCAGCTAGGCATACTACGAGCTATAAATCGTTTCAAGCAATTCAGGAAGGCTTCAGTAGTTAAGGAAGTAACCAATTCTAAATGTATAGAGCGAGTAATCATACAAACGAACACGCATATATATGTCTTTAATAATCGTGCACCACGAGTGCTTCTATCTCTTATACTAATAGGTCCAGCATAATCCAAACCAACATTGTAAAATGGATATACTTGTTTTAAACGAGTTTCAGGCAAATTACCCATGATCGGGTGTTTAACAACAGGATTAACTTTAAAACAAGGTACACACTTTCGCAGAAGTTTCTTAATGTAGGAAAGTCCTCCTATGGGCCAAAAACGTTCTCGAATATGAGAGAGAAGGAGTTGTGCGCCACCGTGAAATAATTCTTTATGACCGTTTAAAATAACCAGTTCAGTGAACTTGTGGTCCTTTGGGAGAATTAAAGGATATTTCTTGTCAAATGAAAATTCTGAATTAGTTAGTCTACCGCCAACGCGTAGACAACCCATATCATCAAGAAGGATTTAGGGCTTGAATTCGTGAATTCTTAATAACAAGGTTATTTTGAGAGACTTAATCTCATTAATGAAAGAATTAGCTTGACAAAGCTTGGTAAGTGCGATCAAGGAATTCCGGAGTTCAGTGACCTTTAAATTGCCGGTTCGCCTTCTTTCATTTCGGCAATTATAATTGAATCGCAAAACGAAAGCTATAATTCGTTGTAGTTTTCCGTAGGAAGAAAATTTATCAAAAATGGAATCATCTAACAAATTGGTAGAAATTAATACAACGGTACCCTTGAGTTCAGTACTCATGTGAATCTGGGATGTAATCATGAAAATTGGAATCATTATGAATGAGAAACTCAGGACCTTGAAACCAAACACGATTATTCTTCAAGGTCGAAAGGTTCGAACCACGTGATACTAGATCTGCTGGGTTATTATCAGTTGAAACGTGATGCCAATGTTGAATGTTAGTACATTCCTGTATGATAGCGATGCGATTGGCAATGAAAGTGTGATACTTGTTGGGAACAGAATTAATCCAATTTAAAGTAATTTTGGAATCGGTCCATAGGAAAATATTATGAAAGTGAATATCAAAATTTTGAGGATTTTAGGACACCACTGACAATAACACGGCCGCACAAAGCTCTAACCGAGGGATAGAAACTGTGGGTAGGGGTGCAACCTTGGACTTAGAAAATAACAGTACAAGTTACGTGGCTATCTGCAGTGCAGCAACGCAAATATAAGCAGCAACCATAAGCCATAACACTACTGTCGCAAAACCCATGGAGCTCAATTCGTGACGTAGAGTTCGGAATAACGCAACGAGGAATCTTGATGATATGCAGATGCTGTAACTGTGTCATAAATTCACACCACTCGGACATTAGCTCAGAAGGGATAGAATCGTCCCACTCAATGCCAGATTGCCAAAGCTTCTGAATCAAAATTTTTCCTCTAATGATAAAAGGAGAATATAAACCCAATGGATCGAAAATTTTGAAATGCTAGATAAAATTTTCCTTTTAGTGGGAACGGAATCGTCATTAGGTATGTCAACCTTACAGAACAAAAGATCATTTCAGAATCCCAATGAATACCTAGAGTTTTTGAATCAGAACGTTCGATAAGGGGAACAGTGGAAAATTCAACGACATCGGACACCAGTGAAGATAAAACTTCCTGCTTATTAGATAAAAACTTGCGGATAGTCAAGCCAGCAGCAGACAAGATAGAAGATACTTCTTCCTTTATTCGAATAGCATTTTGAATACAGCCAGTTGAAAATAAAAGATCATCCATATAGAAGTTCTTCGAAATAACTGCAGCTTCAGGAAAGGAATCCTTATGAGAGTCTGCAATATAGGTCAGACAACGAGTGGCTAGGTAACTAGCCGAAGCAGTCCCGTAAGTGACTGTATTTAAACGATAAATATCGAGAGGTTTCTCGGGATGGTCTCTCCAGAGAACATGCTGGAACTTACTTGATGCAGCATCGACATTGATCATACGATACATCTTGGCGATGTCACCACAGAGGGCAACCTCGTGAGCACGAAAACGCAATAAGATATCAAACAGATTGTCCTGAACTTGAGGACCGACGATCTGAGCGTCGTTAACTGAGATATTGGTGGAAGTTTTTGCGCTAGCATCGAAAACTACGCGCAGTTTCGTAGTTAAAGAAGACTGCTTAACAACAGCGTGATGAGGAAAAAACTGCGGAGGTATCTCTGAGATATTTATAGGACCATCAAACGTTTCTATGAAATGAGCGTCAGAAGGAAAATGTCTCTTCGCATCTGCTATCTTGGTCATGTGACCCAGAGCCTCGTATTCGAACATGAATTGTGAATATTGCTTCAGAAGGTCTGGATCTCTGTGCAGACGTTTCTCTAAATGGAAAAAACGTGATTCGGCGATGTGTTTAGAATCACCTAGCAGTAGTAATTTTGAATTGAAAGGTATCGAGACGGTAAGACTACCGGTTTCGTCCGTGCGAATAGTATTGAGAAAATGGTTCTCACAAAATCTCTTGAGGTGAAAGTAAAGACAGCTTTGAAATAGGTTTGGGTTTATCCAATTCCAAAATTTGGTCAAAGCTTGATGAAGATCGGTATTGGGTTCATTAAACTGAGATGTGGTATGACAGCAAACTGTCGAAATACCACAACATAAAGAATTTGAAAGAGTAAGAAAATCATTAGGTAAATCGCCCGCAATGACCCAACCAAGAAGAGTGTTTTGTAACGTGGGCATTGAGGATCCTAAAGAAATTTTTTGAGGCAAAGTTAGTTTATGATACATAGATGAACCAATCAAAATATCAATGTCGCCTGGCTGATTATAAGAAGGATCAGCGAGTCGTAAATTAGGAGGAATCTCCAAAAGGTCTTTACTGAACATAATTCGAGGAAGAGGATCAGTAATTTTGGGAACGACTAAACAGTCGATATCAGACTTGAAACGTCCGGTTGTGGAGTGTAATTCCACAGAAGTGTACTTCGAGCAGCTTGATACTGACTCGTAATGCCCTTAAGGGTAAGGTTGATTGATTTACAAGAAGAATTCAACCTTTTATGTAGATTTCAGATATAAGATTGTTTTGGGACCCTGAATCAAGGAGACCCTTAACAGTAAAAGACTTGTTGTCACTGACGACGTTAACTTGAACAGTGGATAATAAAACCTCAGAGGATCTTGAAAACCCACATACAGAAGAAATGGTGAGTCTCAGAGGACTCAACACCTGGAATTCCTGACTGAGCAGGAGAAACAACAGAATTAGAAGAAGAAAGGCTACTAATCTCATTCTGGCAAGGAGCACCAGGTCGAGTAATTTCATGCTTTAAATTATTTGAATTAGCAGAATTGAAACAAAGTAAACTATTGTGACGTTGATTATAATTTTTGCAATTCGTAGAAGTGCATTTGGACTTAATGTCATGACGAAGACACGCAAGACAAAGCCGCAAAGACATTGCTTTGTAGAAACGATTCTTGGTAGATAAGGCCAAGAAGGATGGGCAATGATTTACGAAATGCTGTTCCTTACACAAGGCACAATAGTGCATAGTTTGGGCTAGAGTGTAGGAACTCTTTTGATTTGATTTTTCCTAAATTGGAAATAGAATTACTTGGTACGTTGGAAATGTCGTCGATAATATCACATTTGTTAGACAAGAATTTAGATGTCTGTTCAACATTAGGAATTTTCCTTGCAAATTGTTTGGCAAACTCTTTAGCAGTGATAGAATCTACTTTATTCTTAACAATGTATGCCATCACGGCATCTTTGTACTTTTGCGGTGATATACCCTCATTGTTTACAGTGCGCAAATGTTTGACAAAATTATTGTAAAATTCTCGCAATTGGTATCTTTACTAATTCTTGGTGTTTCAAATAAAGAATCAAAATTGCTGAAAATGAGCAACTTTTGATTATCATATCTTTCTTTTAAAAGATCGATAGCGATAGAATAATTAGCTTCAGAAGGTTTAATTTCACTTAACGTTTGCAAAGCAAGACCTTTCAAACAATTTTTTAAATATAAGAATTTTTCAATTTGGGATAAGTTTTCATTAGAATCTACTAAAGCTTGAAAGGATTCGAAAAATGCTCTAAAATCCTGATATTCTCCGGAGAAACTCGGAAGATTTATGGTAGGAAGCTTAACATTTTCCTTTTTTATTCGCAATAGAACGCGTACTAATTAAACTTTCATTTGACAATGATTTAATTTTTGATCAGATTTGTCAATTAAAGACTGAACTGTCACTGAAATAGACACGAAATCTTTGTAAAATTGCGAAAACGATGGAATATTGTGCATCTCATCTCCATAAAGGGATATCTGCTCTGAAACCGATTTATATTCATTTAAGGTTGGCTTGAATAATTCGAATTCTAATTTTAATTGCTGTAACCCTGTTAGTAATATTTCGTCGTCGAATGAACTAACAAATTCGTTAAAATTACTAACTTGTTCTAAAATATTACTAGCTCTACACATCAATAACTTGAAATCCTTTGATTTATTTGGAGCCATCGAATTGTTTTAAAAAATAAATTAAACTATAAATTAATGATTAAAACACGTTTTAGCCTCGATAACTCTCTTTAAATGTAAAACAAAGTTTGCACAAGGAATCCTGATATGAATGTCTTTAAATACAACAAGCGTATTTAAACAAATTTTAATAAGTAATTTAGATATTTTCGACTCAAAATCAATCAAATGTAATTATAAAATGTTACAACACACCTCAACACGTTAAATGCATCAAAGATTTCCATCCAAATGACTGTGAAATATAGCTTCTTCCATTGTTCAATTATAACTGGTGTATCTGCAATTCTGTATGCTTGCTTCCTCAATGTCCATTTGAATGACCAGAAAACATAAAAATTTGTCTAAAATAAACAAATCCGTGCGAAGGACCAAATGAAATGGTTGAACTAATGTAATCGAACACACTTCATCAAAATTAACTTGAAATAACTTCAAATTCCATAAATTTGCTGATTTTTATTAATAATGAAAATGTCTTGTCAAATAATATTATTACTACTCCTCTTTTTTACACATTCCCAAGCTACTAAAACAATAACAAAAAATTGAATTTAGATTATACAAATACTTTATCCATGTCGTTATCCAGCTGCGTTAATATGTTGTTTTGCGTGACATCTGGCGCTTGCAGGCGCAGTATAAAATCCATAGGTAGAATAATCATCTTCTTCACATTGTGGTCCACAGTTATTGAAACAAATTACCCAGAATTCCACTAAGTATAATGGTCCTAACAGGAGCGGCAGAAATGCGTCGCTCTTCTGTACGAGAAGCTGTTTCTTCTTTTTATAGATTCACCTCTCTGTGACAGCTGCCTTAAAGTGTCCTTATTTGAGAGAGTCGCTACTTCTGATCAGCTGACAGAGGTACACGACCTCTTGAAATGTTATGTGCACACTGCAAATGCATTCTACCTGGTTACTATTCAGAAATTTTAAAAGCGTCACGTTGAATTTAACTTAATCTGGCTAATGCCTGCAGGATATCGGTGTTTTCGATTAAAGCGTCAACCATCATACATGATGTAATCTTTATGACTGTGAGGCTTGAACCCTTTTTCGCTACATATACATGGCAGATACATTGAGGCCCGAATATGTTTGTTCTATAGCATAGCAATCCGGTGTATTCTGTTTTAAATCGAACAATAAATATCCGTGCGGATTAGAAGTAGCATCTTGGTTCGCTGCTCTAAAAATTTCGGGTTGTCAGGTGAAATCTGTCTTGCTAAATGCTGCATCTGTGCCCTGTCACGTGAATTTTAAACAAGAATATGTAATGAGAGTTGAGAGATATGTTGCTGTCCACGTCCTTGATGAAATGTTTTGCGTTAATAAAACACGCTTAGATTCCTATGATGACAACTCCATGTAAAAATATTAACCACCGAACCGTTAGTCTCGCGCATTAGGTCGTCAATTATTCTTAAGACCGGTTTCTCCTTCCAATTGTTCCATATCAGGTAATCATTTCTGAAATTCCACTGAGAGATCTTTGAATAATGGTTGCCATTCGCCGTAAAACCAGATAATTTTTCAAAATCTGTATCGCAGACAGTTTCAATATTTTTAGAAAATTTACGATAAAATACGATATCCCACAACCAGATGGCCTCGCTACTATTGCAGAAAAGGGTGTTAAACTGACCTTCCATCTAGAAACACTAATCGATACTAAAGAGTATTCTGTTATCGTCACTATTTAAATACTAGATGAAAAAAATCCGCAAGACAGGTATATTCTATCCTGTTTTATTGTGTTTATTTATGTCTAATTACCTGATTACTTAATTGCAGCTCATTTATTTATTTTAAAGTGATTTGTGTGTGTGTGTGTGTGTGTGTGTGTGTGTGTGTGTGTGTGTGTGTGTGTGTGTGTGTGTGTGTGTGTGTGTGTGTGTGTGTGTGTGTGTGTGTGTGTGTGTGTGTGTGTGTGTGTGTGTGTGTGTGTGTGTGTGTAATTGAACATCAGCAAGTCAGGTATTATTTCGAATGTAAAGGTGAAGACCTTAGATAAAGAATCTGCCTGTATAAAACGCAGGGTAGAAAATTATTATTATTTCACTTAATACTGAACCTTAATGTTTTTGCAACAGCAAATTTTTAAAATATTTGTAAACACATTAATTAACACGATGTTGACGACTGTAACTTTACGATTCATAATGAAGTTGTATAACTGTTTAATAATAACAAACGCATTCCATAAAAACAGTTTTATCATGTAGGTGAAATTGTTTTAAATGTATGTTAAATAACAAACATCGTTTTATATAAATTCATATAAGGTCGCTCTGAGTATTGTGCGAAAGTGAAAGGTAAATACGGGTTGCAGTAAGTGTAGTAGAAATAATTAGGTTTGTATCTTTACATTCTAAATTACTTAATGATGGGAGAAACCGGTATCCAGTTTTATATCAACTATCGGTAAGTAAAAACACAAAACGGTTTAGTTAACTGTATAAGATATTTCAGTATGTAGTTTAGTTCTCCAAGTTATTATTAAAACTATCGAGTGAAAAACACATCTGAAGGTATGCTATTATTTTCTAATATATATTGTACTTAATATTGTTCATAAAAAATGCCAATACAGATTTTAATGTTATTATAGGAAGAGGCTGTCATAAACCAACCAACTGTGCATGAGCTCTTATTCTACTCGATCTCTACCCATTTATTTAGTTAATTAGATAAAGGATGAGTGTTACGCTATTCTTTAATGAATTAATGAATTAATAGCATTATGCGGTACGTATTTGTTGGTTTTAACTTCGTAGTTATTGATTCGCATGTAATAAAAACCGTTAAAACCTTTTGTCTTTTATTTCCGTTATAGCTATTTGGTAATTTGAACTGTGGCTGATTTTGAACAAACAAGCTGTAATTATACTTAAACCAAATCAGTATTTTTTGAACTCTAGGTTGGTTTTCGTAAACTGTAAGGTATGATCTGATTTTATTGAGATTGATTTAGTTGATTGATTGATTGAGATTGTTATGAATTTTATTATTGTGAAATTTTCATCAAGGGTTAAAATGACCACCGAAAAGAAGCCATAGGTGTGAACTGACAAAAAGATCTTAACACAAACAAATTGATTAAATAAATGGAATTGTTCCAATGAAAAAATGAGGGTTGAGTATGAAAAATTAAATAATTAAATTTTAATGCAATTAGTATTTTAATATAACGCACGGTGACCTTTTGTAATTCAATTAATTTGATGTTCTTTAGATAGAACTATCATAGTGACCCTCACTGTTTTCAATGCACTGAAGTAGTCAAGCTTAAAATAATCACAACAGTTTTTAAAGTGCAGAGGAGGTAGTGGTATTTACAGCTAGGCGAAATAAGTTTCACTTTATTATGAAAATGATTGTAATTTTGTGAGACTTGAGTTCAAAAGCGTGGGAACATCGATTGATGTTCCTTGTTCCTTGTACACGAAGAGGTCGCAGCGTCATTTACAGGAAAAATGTCGCTTGATATAACCTATTTGATTGGCTTATTTAGAATTTTAAATACATTAACAGTTATATATAGTTACAATACATATTACAATATAATATACAATAAAATTCTTCATCCTCTTCGGCGCGTGGATTGTGTGGTTGTTGCGCTGCGTGATTGTGTGTAATGCTTGTTGACATCTTTGTGTTGAGATTTGTGGAATTTGAAAAAAAACGTTGTAGTGGTGATGCTGTTGGTGGTGTGGCTGTTATGTGGACTATCCTGTTATCGCTCGGTTGTGGCTGATGTTGCTGATGCCTTGCGTATCTGAAATAAATACAAAGATGTGTTACATGTGTGAATACATTGTCGGTGTTAACAGAACAATCTAATAGATTATCGTACTGTATACTTAGCTAGCGCACCAGTCTTCACTACGAACTTTTGTATTATTACTCAAACGGCAACAACCTCTGAACCTTGCGTGAGGATCATCCCACAGGTCCATCGCAGTTTGCGCATGAGCGAGCGCCGCAGCCACCTGCGGATGACAGATAGGGTCTTCTTCATATCGAGACCTCGAGGAGGCCCAATACGGTGTCGAACCCTAAGGCGGGTTTGGTAGGCGGGGTAACGACAGATGAAGGAGCCCTCGGTACTTCCGCCTTCTCAACTTTGCCTGCCGTCGCTTGAGCGTAACTGCCGCCGGTCCGGGTTGAAGAAGGCGGTGTTACTTACAAGAAAAATGTCTTGATATAATCTATTTGTTTGGCTTATTTAGAATTTTAGATACATTAACAGTTATATATAGTTACAATACATATTACAATATAATATACAATAAAATAAGCAATAATGTATTTAGTAGTGTCGGTGGTGCGCTGCTCAGGATTCTTCGTCCTCTTAGGCGCATATGTATAAGCTATTCGTGCGGTATACGCTAAACAGTTGATATATTTATATTTGCTTGTACTTCCGAAACGCAACTTGTCCGGTCAACTTTTGCATTCGGAACACAATGTTTGTGAAAATAATACCCCAGAAAGGATTCCGCAGCCATTATCTTTTCTGAATACATTTAATGATTTACTTTAGATAGCTCAGAGTATTCTAATATTGAGTAATCCTGTTTGTAACTAAGTGTGCAGAAATTGGTCTTTCTGTGTCAAAATATTCAATTTATGTTTTAATTTGTGTCTTTAACGTCGATTACCTGCGCTATTTTAAATTTCCGGAAGTGTTATTGCATATGTATGAGTTTTACATTATTAATAGTAAACTTATGTATAGGGGTTACAGTCTAAATCTTACGAAGCTAATCTAGATTTGATTTCTATTACCATTGCAATTGAACTGCTTGAAATAATAACATTGTCAAGTTGCCTGTTCTTCAAAACTTAAATGTTTTGCTCGTTAACGGAATTGCTGTGCAAAATGCTATTTATTAAGATTTTCTCAATCTAGTAATCAATTGTTTGAGGAAAAGCTATAAAACGCAATAGTATTTTCTACGCTATTGATATTTTATTATCGGCTACAAAGTGCTTATGGCTACCAAGTGCTAATTAGTCGATGTGTATTCACTACCGTTTTATCACATTTATGCAATATTATTAGGTGTTAATGGTGTGGCACATAAATACATTATCGACTTAAGATACAGCCTCATGCAAAGATAAAGAGTTATTATTTGTTCAGGCGGTTGGGCAGTTCAAAATTGGTTTTATTTATCGATTAAAACTTATTTTAATAATGTTTAGTGTATATGTAGGACACACGAGGGATGGAAGGAATTACAGATTACTAAATAGTTTATTGATGCAAGAATTACCGAGTGCGGAATATATATTTAAACAATTACGTTTCTGAAATTTAATGTATAATTGCTTGTTTATTATTTTGAACTTAATTAAATTTCATCAGCTTATCCATGAAAATTTAAGTGCACAGTTGAGATTTGAAGCAAATAGTTTAGAAAGTCGTAAAGAGAGTGAAAGTGGTTGCACTTTATCAAATAATTTTACCACATGCAAATATTGAGTATTGCAGATAGCTTTAAACCTTTACGTTTTCAAAATTTGTGTTTGAAGTTAAGTTAGTTATTTACCGAGTGGCCCTTGATCTGATGTTTTCCGGACATTCAAGATTCGTATCATTTAACCAAAGACTTTTTCCCAAATAATTTCAACCGTAGTAGCGACGTATAACCTTTAACCTTGAATTTGATATTTATTTATAAATAAGTTTGAACTTTGAATAATCAGATTCTGGAAATCTTACTACAAACTCAGTTTATCTTCGGTAGTTCATCTGGCAAACCTCCGTTTTAATAATGCGAATCGATTGTGTAACTGTCTTAGAAATTACGTAATATAAATATCTGGCGTGGAGCGATACACCATCGTCCAACCCTGAAAATTAAAAGAAATAAAATAATATATTTTTTAGGTTAATTTTGCAACCCCTCTTATAATACGTTAATAATGAAAATAGTCAACATTGTAAAACCAACAATAATAATATATGCGTTTAAACATCGGATACAGGTTAACAGGCACGAATACGAACTTTTCAAACCGCCGGTTTCTTGAAATATGCGACGATTTTATTGTTCTAGATTTACCGAGGATACTAACACACACCTATACACCCACACGCACGCACGGATCCACGCACGCAAACACACGCATACCTCTCACCCACCACACCACGCACATAAGCACACCATACACCACACGCACACGAACACGCCCACACGCACACACGCACACACACGCACACGCAGACCCACGGACACGCCCCCACACACGGAACCCACACCACAACACACACACACACACACACACACACAAAACACACACACACACACACACACACACACACACACACACACACACACACAAAATCCTGTTTTTGCAATCTGTAATACTAGTAATTAATATTACAAAGATTACTTTAAGATGATATTTCTGTTTCAATTAAACTCTAACACTTCAACCAATAAAAACCACCGTTCCAGAAATGAACATAAAATTTATTCACGCAATAATTCCTTCCAAAGGTTCAAACACCTGATAAAATGTATTACGTCATAATTCATTTCCTCAGTTTTATTGCTCAATGCAAACCCAGATGACAAACCAGTATAGGCCGTGTCCAGCCGTACCCAGCAACCTGATAGTTTATGCCGGTTGCTGAGTATTTACAAAGAGTAAGATTCCTGTCCCAAACAATTGAACGTAGTTTTAAATACGAGGGTGTGAAAATTTCCGTAGTTCCGAGGTAAAAATCCTCTGTTTTATTAGTAGAAAGTGTTGTTGCGTTATTATCCATTCATTTATTTATGTATTTTGTAGTGAAATAGAGGTAGTATAATAAATGTATCAAACCTTTTACTATGCAAACCAAACTTTTACAATCAATAACGTATCAGAGGTATAGGGTATTTTAAAATTTTGGCTTATGTGAATTACGCCTAGTATCTGTTATCGTTAAATACTACAAAGATTGTGATGAATGCGGTGAATTGAAATTTTAATGCAGTACCCTGTATATTATTACTGCACTTTATCGATCTCGGTTAAACCTTTCTGAAAATATATGATACAATGTACTTGTTTTAGAATATATGTTCAAAAATTAAATATTTCCTAATTCTGACTTTCTTTAATAGCAGACATTAATACCAGTACGACACAAACTGAAAGAATGCACACTTATTAAAAACGTCAAATACTGCATATTATGTGCAAATGCAGTGCTTTTCAAAAGTAACTGACACATTCTATCTCATGTGGTCGTGATATTATCGATTTTTGACAGTTAGTTTCGGAATTATAAGTTATTCATCAATACCGAACTTGATAAAGCATACCTTCTTGGAAGCTTTTAGATTGAAACGTTTTCTTCTTTTACGTATTTGGAAGTATTCGAAATTCTTACAAATGGTAATCGCCTTTCGAATCCCTATTTTGAAAACGAAATAATGTTTTTGGTTTGCTTATCAAGCTTAGATTGGACTCTAAATTAACATTTGGTTGATGCGTTGGTATCGATAGGTAGTGGAATCCATTTTACTAATTTGGTTGAAGTGTAATTAGTTCTGCTGTAAATAATAGTTGTTTGTATTGTGCCAATTTTGTCAACCATAATAAGTATTATCGTAAAAATTGCGTCGTTGGAAAAATGAAATGCCGTATTAAAAGTGAAAGAAAGCATATATCGCAGATTTTAAGAATTTTTTAGGCGACAGGTTGACTGGAGTTTTGGATAAAATTTTTGGCCTTAAATGAAGAATTTCGCTTTAGATTCGAGGCGTTAAGGGCTAGCGTCTCATTGAATTATTATTAACGCGAGGGGTATCAATTACGTTTCAAAACAAACCGATTGTTATATTGTGTATTTTTCTGATGAAATTTTTCAGTTCAGCTCACGAATGCCATTCGTTTTGGCGCAATTTAAAATTTAAGTTTTAAATTGTTATGATTGGTTAATTTAAAAGGTAAGGAGATGATAGGGAAGATAGCTGAAATTGAAGGGGTTGAAATCAGTATAGTCCAAGATGTAGGCAAAGGCTCACGTTTCTTGTGTTTGCGGTTTCGCAATGTACGCGAAAGGGTTCAGTGTAGAGGAACGAGTTATATTATACCGTGAGGTGTACCGAACGGTACCGTAGGAGGATTCTCCGCTTCCTGGTTGGAATCTTAGAAGTTTCAACACGCCCCGTTTATTATATCGTTGTAATTCGTTTTGTGAATAATGACAACTTTCGGTGATAGAAGTAATTGGTTTTAGTGTTGAACCTTTGTTCTGTTGAACGGTTATCGCATTTTGGTTATGCGGATTATTGTTAACGAGTTCCTGGTTGAAGGGTAGTTTCGTACACCGTGAAGCTCAAACAACGCACAAACTTGCTGTATATAGTGCCGCTTTACTAAATTTTAGAGTAAATAGCTCGCGAGTACGATAAATATTTGTGCATTTACGTTAAATCAAATCAAAATTAGTTACTTGTGTGCTTTTGGTTGAATTAACTGTCGTAATTTAGTTCGAATACTTATAAATAGGAAGTTGCCGTTTGTGAGATATTATTTGGAGAGCCTCACCTTACAAATCCAGAGGAGCCCTGTCGATTCAGCACCTGACGGACCAGTTGCGTGACCTATTTTATCGTAGTCCAGAGAGAGAGTATTCTATGCCATCTATTGTTAATCGTAGTGTCAGTTAAGGTAAACATCTTTCATTTTATTCGATGTTGATAGCAATAAAGTGTGTTTTTATTTTTTAATGTTAGTGTGGGGATGGAAACGCTTGCTTTCGTGTAAACTGTTTTATAAAAGCCCTTCAACCCTTTTGGCATGCGCGTTCATCCACACGATTTCCTCACTTTTATTTTGTTTGATTTTGTGTACTGAAAGTTTATTTCACGAAGATTGGTCAAAATTGGTGTTTCGATAATTTGCTATTACCGTTGTGTTTAATAAAATGTAGTTATTTAGGATATGAGGTAATTGAACCTGGGTTATGTGGTCTTGCTGCAAGTGTCAACAGAATTTCATTATTGTACGTTGTTCTTTAAGTGAATTGCAAAATTTAATGTTTGTCTTATACTAACTGTACTAAAATTTTGAGATGTGTTATGTCATTGTTAAGGTTTATGACTGTTTTATTAATAGATATGAATATAATGTGACTTCGTCCTCTGTTACTACGATTTGTCATCGTGAAATAAAAGTTACGAGATTAGACATTTTTGACCCATGTTTAAGATTTTCTTTAGTGTTTGAATTATTTTATGAGAAATTACGAGTTAAAGAATTGTACAGCGACAACCTCCATTTATCGTTGATTTAGATTGTAATCAATTTTATTGAAATTAACAAGTTTTTAAGGAAACCTGTTGAAGTTTCATTAAGCTCTAACGTAATAATTAATGAGAATTTCTGGATTTGAGCGTTTGCTATTTTGATTTTGGTAATATGTCACTGAAATCTCACAAAGAGGTTTCAGACATACCGTAAGTAGACTATAAAGTAAATCGGTCCAAATTACGAATAGTCACAACTTTTAGTTTTTATAGGGATCATCTGAACGGTGTATTTTCGGATTTAGAATTTCAACCCCGATTTCATCGTTTATTAAGTTTTAGGACTTCATAGATTTTCAGTTGCTTTTAATTTTGTTGTGACGTAGTTACCGTTTGAAATTTAATAATTGATTACCGTTTTGATAAATTAATTTTGGATATTTCGGACAATAATTTTAACGTTGAAGTTTATCGAAATATTTAATGAGTTTGGGTTTTATGGTCACTTTCCAATTTCTTTAGGAAAATGTGACTTCGTCCTCTGTTACTACGATTTGTCATCGTGAAATAAAAGTTACGAGATTAGACATTTTTGACCCATATTTAAGATTTTCTTTAGTGTTTGAATTATTTTATGAGAAATTACGAGTTAAAGAATTGTACAGACAACTCCATTTATCGTTGATTTAGATTGTAATCAATTTTATTGAAATTAACAAGTTTTTAAAACCTGTTGAAGTTTCATTAAGCTCTAACGTAATAATTAATGAGAATTTCTGGATTTGAGCGTTTGCTATTTTGATTTTGGTAATATGTCACTGAAATCTCACAAAGAGGTTTCAGACATACCGTAAATAGACTATAAAGTAAATCGGTCCAAATTACGAATAGTCACAACTTTTAGTTTTTATAGGGATCATCTGAACGGTGTATTTTCGGATTTAGAATTTCAACGATTTCATCGTTTATTAAGTTTTAGGACTTCATAGATTTTCGGTTGCGTTTAATTTTGTTGTGACGTAGTTACCGTTTGAAATTTAATAATTGATTACCGTTTTGATAAATTAATTTTGGATATTTCGGACAATAATTTTAACGTTGAAGTTTATCAAAATATTTAATGAGTTTGGGTTTATGGTGCACTTTCCAATTTCTTTAGGAAAATGTCGGAATACCCAATAAGTGAATTTGATGTATATTCTGTGACATACAGATTTTGGCCATGTGATGTCGATGTTACCTACGCTCCTTTAAAAAAATCCCAATGTATTGTATCGCTGTCCAATAAGTAAACTTTATGTATTTTTCTGACCATATAGATTATATGTAAGAGATGTGGAAATCTTATTTATGAACCAATTTTTAAAAAATATCTAAAATCTTCGCTACCCTATAAGTTAATTTAAAGTATTTTCCTTGATCGCATTGTTTGACCAAGGTATGGTAAAATTGTTATTAGTGCAACAATTTTTCTTAGGAATATAATTTTACTAGGAAATGTCAAAACTGTTATTTATGAATAATTTTTTTACAAAAGTCCCAAACCATTGCCTCACTGTATAATAAGTAATTTTATGCAATTTCCGTTACCATATAGATTTTTGGCCAAGAGATGCCAAAATCGTTATTTATACCAAGTTTCTTGAAAAAGCGTCCCATAACATTGTATTGACGCCCAATAAGTAAATTTATTGCATTTTCCGTAACCACATGGAGTTTGGCCAAGAAATGTCAAAATTGTTATTTAAACACCAATTTAATTGGAAAACCGTCCCAAAGTATTTTATTGTACATGAACTTTGACTGTGAGATTAAGAAATCATTATTTATGCACCAGTTTTGTTGGAAAACGTTTCAAAGATTTGTGTCAGTTTCAAAGAGTAAATTTTGTGCGTTTTCCGTGAACATTTGGATTTGGCCAAAAATGTCAAAATCGTTATTTATGCGCCAATTTCTTTGCAAAACGTCCTAACGCATTGCATCGATGACGAATAAGTAAATTTCATGCAATTTTCTTGACCATATGCATTTTACCAAGAGATGTCAGAGTGGTTATTCATGAACCAATTTTCTTTTGACGTCCAAAAGCATTACATCTTTGCATAATAAGTTATTTTAAAGATTCTCCTTGATCACATTGATTGAACTTACTTATATAAAAACAAATTTTACAACTGTGCAGTATCGTTTCTCATTTCTTCCTATTAGCATTAAGTATTATTTCTCTAAAACGAATTAGATTTAACTGCACCATTATTTCGTAATCCACAAAGTACGACGACTATCAACAGTAGTATATTAAATGTGCATAGTGACTTGCCTATAATACTCGCTAACGGGATAAATGGGCTTGCACGACTGCAAAGCAGGAGTGCAAATTTTCTCAAGCAACACATCCTTAGCCACTATTATCGAACCGAAGAAACTATAAACGAAATATATTTTATTTGACCATTCGATAAGTTTGATAATGTGTAAAACATTCATCTTGTCGAGTAGTTCCGGTTTGTAATTACCTAGTTATTAAACACATAGTTACCTGCGCTTTTTGATAACACGAAATGATACGTGTTATGTAGTTAATTGGAATGCGATTGATTCAAAATTTGAAATTTGTGTTATTTCATTGGTTGATTTGGGTAATACGTATGCAATACCTTGTAATTACCTTCCAGTATATTATCTCCTAAAAATAGTTATGACTGAAGTGATAAGGTTCAATAATATGACTTATTTTGGATTTGATAGTTTAGAAAGGATTTCGACTGCTTAGAATGTAATTTGAATGGCCAAATTACGTTTCCTTAATTACAACAAAAAAGAAATAGAAAAATATCAAATAACCTGAAACGTTTTGCATCTTTACAGATGGAGTTTCGTTCTCTGACCAATGTATACTTTACTCTGCAACCAAATGTGCATTTAGAATTGTCCGATGATGACTTTGATTAGCGTTGAAATTTGTTGAGACAATGATGGAACTCTCCAAAGCAATTTTGCAGTAATTAGAAGTATCACCTTTTCTGATCGCGACATTTTGTTTGAACGGTAGGATAAATAAAAAATGGCCGTTACCAGGCGGTTCAAAGACTGAATTGGATGATGAAAGCAAGTACAATAATCTAAAAAGTTTAATGTGTGAGCTGGTGTGGTGAATTATTGAGACATACTTCTTTGATGAAACGCGAAATGGTGAATGTTGCTCGAACTTCCTTCTAGATGAACCGATTACCAGTTCAGCGGTATTGTTTGCCAATGTACCCGACCACTGAAATTGGTTTCAGCAAGACAGTGCGCCTACAATTATTCGCCTCGCTCGAATATTGTATAATTGATGGACTTGTAGACAGCTTGGTGAGCAAGATCACCAGATTAAGTCTCGTTCGATAATTCCCTAGAGTTAATTTAATTTAATAATTTTACATTGTTATTTTTATAAACTTACTTAAATGTTGTTCTTTTGTCACTTTCTTGTTTAAATACATTTTGATAAAAATCTCGTTATTTATCAACTGATTTTGATAACTTTCTTACTGATGGTATAAAAAATATGAATCAGATTATTTGATTTTTTAAAGTAGGGGTTGTCAGTGCTTACATTTACTGTTCATAAATAAATAAATAAATTGATCATACGCTTTATCAAGTCTACAAACCTAATGTTGCTCTGTGATATTGCACGTACTATATCAATCAAAATCCTTCTTAATATCAAGTGCACTAAACACTAAATCAGACAATCTTTCCTCAAGCTTTGTACATCCATATGTCAGCTTCTCACCAGTTATTCCATTCAAAATACATCTTTACTATTTTTCAATTCTTGTGCAGCTCAACCAACAGCATCCTGTTCCATTTTTTTATCTCTTCACGTTCTCCTTGTTTAACTTCGGTTAGGTTGCTCTCACTTCCGCCACTTGACAAAATAGTAACTTGCATAGTTAGTTTATATTATTTTTTGCACTATGTATACCTTACAAAAACAAAATGTTCATATGTTACTTAATCTTAAAATTTTCAAAATCAAAACATAACAGTAGCATAAAGAATCTGATGGTACATCCAAATTTATGAAACTCTATTTAACAGGAAAAGTTGGGACTATTCGATTAAGTAGAAGTCATCATTTTTGCCTTAAATGCCCTTAAAAATAGCAACATTTATATTATGTACGTGTTTTAGGAACTAAATTAAAAATTTGAAAATGTAAATAAAAGGACTACATTGGTTGTGATAAGACTTTGATTACCTATACGATAGTTGGTATAATGCATTCGTTTCAAAACCATTAGCGCTTGTATAATACTACTCGTAAGGCATTTGGTTCTAGTACATGGCAAGAAGATAAGTGTGTGTTAGTTTTTTGACCAGAAGTAATCATTGAAGAACATTCGACGTTATCGGCGTTGTAAATTAACGTACATGCGCCAAAATGACATAACAGTGGAGTAAGGGATGCTTTGGAGCATATATATATATATATATATATATATATATATATATATAGTAAAACAACAAACTGGCATCAATCTATATTTAGTCTCAGTATATAAAAAATCATATATGCTATCTGGCACAATGTATATGAAAGTGGGCGGATTATTTGGTTGATCTCAAATATTTAGTGTTGGTACGTAATTATTTGTTTGCTTTGTTGGATCTAACTATTGTTACTTTACATGAACGCATACAACTTGCTCTTTAATAATGTGAAACGATTATTACAATAAAGTTACAAGTGTATGCATATCTTTAATTCTTTTTGTATTGGTGGAAAAGATTGTAAATATTTACAGTTTTACCGTTAGTTAGTGTATGTTACTACGTAATTTTGATCTCTCGGTTAATTGAATTACATTATATTGGCTTTCATATATAATTATTTCTTAAGAAGATTTTAATACTAGCGGCGCCTTGTTCGTCTTTGCTGTTTTGAATTACTTACTACACATTAAAACAACACTAAATTTCGTCTTATTGTAGTGATAGGAAAAACTATTTTAAGATTTACCGTTACTAGAAACCATTGTGCGGCTAAATGCATTAATTTGAATACCAAGAGTGAACTCCACGGATTTTCAGTGACGAATGATACTTGGAAAACAACATTAAATACAAAAACGTCATATATAAATATATATATATATATATATATATATATATATATATATATATATCCATAAACTCATTTTCAAAACTGGTTGCAGAACAATATTCAATTCTCAAAGATTAAAAGAACGGACTAAATGGATCCTTCCGAGTTCAATCAACCGAAGAGAACAAGTGGCCATTACCAGATTAAGACTAGGACATACAAACATAACTATGTAGTTACTCTCAGAACCGATACCAATTTGCCAGAATGTGAAAAAACGTTGAATATCGCCCTCATTACAGACTGCCATACATACGCCGATCTAAGAATCAAGAACAAGTTAAGCAATTCAATACAAAAGTGTCTCAACAACCAAAGCAACATAAATAGGTTGATAAATTTCCAAAAAGACTCAAACCTAATAAAAAACCTAAAGTAACTAAAGAGCGAAGACAAAAACTAAATTAAGAAAATATTCAGTCAACTGTAAATACTAGTACCTAATTGAGTAAAAGTGCAAATAACCACTGTAGTCGACGCACTATAGTTAAAAAATAATGATAATACGGTGTCGCGGACCAGTCGACGTGGAGTTTCTATCTAAAGAGGACGAGAATGGCAACTGCGTTCTAGCTGGGAGTACACTTTTCTTATACTAGCCTTGAGCGACTTCGTTTACTTCAACTCTTTTCTGTCAGAACTCACTCCAAATTTTGTTCTCTTCAGGCTCAAGCGAAAGGATCAGGTGAAGGTGAGCAATGTCCGTCGGTATCTGGTCATTAAAGGGAAGACGCTTCGAATTTTGATAATGTTAACCCATTCAAGATTTCAAAAACGTTATATGGATTTATCAGAATAAATTATTGAAAAATTAAATCGGGGTTGTTGATGATATAATTCACTCAAACAAGCAAAATTTCTAATAAATCTAACAAGATTTGGTGATTTAGATGTATAAGTTGAACCACATCAAGGCTTAAATATAATTAAAGGTGTTATTACCTGTACGATCTTTAAATTATTCCTCTGAAGAGATATTGGAGAACTTACAAGACCAAAAAGTTACAGATGTAAAACCAATTACTACTATAATAGATGGAGTTATAACAAACACATCTAGCCTAATTCCTACATTTGTAGTCAGCACATTAAAGTTGCAATTTACAGATTACCAAAGGTTATACATTCCAGCTGCACTAAGATGTTTTAAGTGCCTACTTTTGGTTATACATCTACATCATAGAATGAGCAAAATGTGTATGTGGTAAACACTACATACAGGCGAACCCTGTAAAAAGCTTTAATCTGTGCAAACTGTAACACTCTGCAAGGTCACGAGAATGTCCTAAATATAAGGAGGCAGGCAATACTAGAAATAAAACTGAAGGACCATCATACGTAACAATGACTGCAACACCACAAGGGACCAGATAATTAAATATAGAGGAACCAGTATCTACACTAGTACGAAAGCTAACAGAAGAAATAAAAATCTAATTAAAATAGAAAAACGGAAAAAGAGAATGTAGTCAAACTATTGTAAACGAGCCTGAAAGAATGGAATTTGAATCCACTGACAAAAGAAAAGATTGAGTTAAGCCTCACTAGTATCATAATCAAATGCTCACGATACCAGATTAAAACTTTGTCGCAAAATAAAAAGAAAGGTTGAAAGGCAAACCAGGAAAGGTTCTGTGACAATCTCTGTGATAATTTAACTATGATCTATCTGTTTTTGTTTGTATTTGAATGTTTTAAAGTCTGTTGTTTTTAATTATTTTAGTTAAACCAGATTTTTATTTATTTGATTGTATTTACATACATATAGGGTGGCGCATTAGTGTGACAAAGTCCCATATCTCCTTTATTTAAAGAGATACAAAAAAAAAATTAAATACAAAAGTTGTAAGATATGTTCTGGTGCATATTCCAAAAATATTTTTAATTATACAGGGTAGATCATAAAAGCTTAGAAGTAATTTTAATTTTTTAAATAGAAAACCCTATATATTATTACATATTTAGATTCTACATACAATTTTAGACACATTTTATGTATAATGTCCTATACCTAAGTCTAACCGTTTTTGACAAATTTCAAATTTTTTGTCAAAAATGACGTTTGCAGGCCAAAACATAGGTGGAAATCTTTTCTAAACGAAGCCTTTATCAATTAGTTATGGTTGGTTTCCTTGGAAATGGGGACCTACTCTAATGGGCTGTATTGATATTTTTGTAATACATTCATACAGGGTGATCAAAATGGACAATAAAAGTAGATTCAAAAAACCTATAGTCATTTTTTTTAATGGAAACCCCTAAGGGTGACTTTGTATAAAGTGTATATTCAAAAATTGTAGTTTTGAAATAATGACAATTTAACATTTTTTATTGTAAAAGGCTATACGGCTTTCAAGTTTTGTTGTTAGTTGGCCGTGACGGCGGGGCGCGGCAAACAAAAAAATCGAGCACTTCAGATCGAAATATTACAATTTATTGAACCCCATATAAATAATTATTTTATTAAACGAACTTAAAGTAAAGACAATATTTTTTTTATTCAGCAAATTATGTCCTAATCCTAATCATAAACTTAATATCTCTAATGTAACTAAACCTGTAACTAATTATACAGATAAAAGTATTAGAAACACGTCAAATACGTACTACCTAATAAGTTGTTCTTGAATACACAATGCAATACGTCTCTCAAATTCGCTGCTTAAATTTCTACACATTTCAACACTAATGTTTTGAAAACAGTTTCTAATCCTAATCTTCATGTCTTCCTTTGTTGTAGGCGGTATTTTATAAACCTGCTCTTTGACGTACTCCCATATGCTAAAGTCCATTTTAGTAAGATCTGGGGATCTAGCAGGCCAAGCAACAGGCCCTCCCCTCCCAATCCAACATTTTTTCTGGATATCTAGCATTTAAAAAAGTTATTATCGGACATGTATGATGTACTGGGGCCCCACCATGAAGAAACCACATTTGTTGTTGTGTATCCTGTGGCACTTGACGCAACAAATTAGGTAGATGGTTTTGCAGAAAGTCTAAGTATACTTCCCTGTTACTCGTTGATCAAAAATATGGTCCAATTACATGATTACCGACAACACCTCCCCAAACATTTAAAGACCATCTAGTTTGAGAAGTATATCTTACAAAATGTGGATGTTCGGCAGAATAGTAATGAAAATTGCGTCTGTTTCTGTGAAATGTGGCCTCATCTGTAAATAAAATCAAATGAACAAAATTTCTTTGTTGGTTTATTTTGTTTTGAGCCTATTGACAAAATTCCAGTCGTCTTTGATAATCTTCAGGAACCAACTCTTGAAGTAGCATTTTTTGAGACTTCAATATCCGCTGTACCGTACGTCGTTCAACACCAACCTGCTGAGAAATGGGTCGTTGTCCAATATATGGATTTTCGGTAACTGTTAATAGTACATTTAATTGATTTTCTTCAGTCTGTGCACGTTTTCCCTAGTATTTTTTTCATGTAACACATTTCCAGTTCTTTCAAAACGCTCCAAAAGCTTTACAAATGCCCTTCTTTCAGGTTTCCGTGTCTCTGGAAACCGTTGTTGATACAGTCTTCTTGCTAAGAGCGTATTCTTATCACTAGCTCCCAAAACAAAAATCATATCAACCAATCTATTTACAATTTTAATTCAAGTTTTAAATCAATTTGCTATAAAATACACTAATGCATCACACAAATTATCAACTGACAATAAATAATGACGTTTCTGATGATCTCTATTTTTTATATGCCACGCCTCGCCGTCACGGGCAACTAACAACAAAACTTGAAAGCCGTATAGCCTTTTACAATAAAAAAATGTTAAATTGTCATTATTTCAAAAACTACAATTTTTTGGAATATACACTCTTATACAAAGTCACCCTTATTTTTAATGCTAAATAAGATAGAATTAAAAAATAGGGGGTTTCCATTTAAAAAAATGACTTTATAGGTTTTTGAATCTACTTTTTATTGTCCATTTTTGATCACCCTGTATGAATGTATTACAAAAATATCAATACAGCCCATTAGAGTAGGTCCCCATTTCCAAGGAAACCAACCATAACTAATTGATAAAGGCTTCGTTTAGAAAAGATTTCCACCTATGTTTTGGCCTGCAAACGTCATTTTTGACAAAAAATTTGAAATTTGTCAAAAACGGTTAGACTTAGGTATAGGACATTATACATAAAATGTGTCTAAAATTGTATGTAGAATCTAAATATGTAATAATATATAGGGTTTTCTATTTAAAAAAAATTTAAAATTACTTCTAAGCTTTTATGATCTACCCTGTATAATTAAAAATATTTTTGGAATATGCACCAGAACATATCTTACAACTTTTGTATTTAATTTTTTTTATCTCTTTAAATAAAGGAGATATGGGACTTTGTCACTAATGCGCCACCCTGTATATATTTATACACAATGTAATAATTATAGATACATATCTAAAGGAATTTTAATGGTTGCGCAAAAAGCAGGACGAATTGAAATTAATAATTTCTGAATTCAATCAATTGCTGTTGCTCTAAAAACACTTTAAATCCGATGATAATTTCAATTAAACAAATACAATATTATTGAAACGATATGAATACTAACATCAGAGCTAAAGGTGGGGTTGCTATATTTGCGGAAATGATTGCGTATTTAACAGTAAGGTTAAAGTTAAAGTACAAGATATAGCGGTAGAGTACAATATCCATCTGCGGTAACTACATGCAGTATATACTTACCTGACCAAAGTTAAATCGAGATCCTAACTAAACCCGTTTCCTATTATTGGGTGATTTTAACCCTCATATGCGCTATGGCGATCCTCAAAACGTGATACCCGTGGAAAGGAACTAGGAGAACTAATTCACAAAAATAGTTATTCTAAACGAAGGAAAACCTACGTATTTAATTCAGGTCCAATAATTTTCAGCGATCGATCTAAGTCTATGCTCCTCAAATCTGACAAAAATATGAATACAATACCAGCCCTTCACGGAAGCGATCACTTTCTTTTATATTCGATAGAACCGAGGTTAAATGGAATTTACCTGAGAAATGGAGGCCAAACAAAAACTGGCCTAATTATAAAAATAACATACGAAAGTTAGCATGCATAGATGTAAATGATTTAGTTAGATGTATTTCAAAATAATAGTAGATGCGGCTGAAAAACTATACCAAAGAATTGCACTACTGTAAATAGAGCTCCCGAACCTTGGTGGAATGCGAATGTTAAAAACGCAATAAAATCAGAAAAAAGCATTACAAGTGTTCACAAGAAACCCTACAGTGAACAATTTAATAAAATTGTCGTGGACAACAAGCAGATTCCATAAAAATACAGGATGGTTCCAATGTAATAATCGAACAGGACAAAGTAGCTTAAAAATTTGCAGAACATGTTGAAGAGATAAATTCCTATAACTAACATTGTAGGAGAATTTACACACAATGGAAACAGTACTAAATTTTACCAAACATCCATCTGAATATAACACAATATTTACAATAGAGGAAATAATGTCAAATAAAACAAAAGAAACATCACCAGGAATAGACCAAATTGTATACTATGATCAAGAAACTTACGCAAATAGCTCTAACGAACCTATTGAACATATACAACCGTATATGGTACGAAAAATTTACCCTGCAGATTGGAAAACGTGTATCATGTTCCAATACTAAAAGTAGGAAAGGAACTTTTACAGATATCCATCTACCATCCCATATCTAGGAAAGGTATTGAACGAATGGTTAACGAAAGACTCATGAAACTGCTTCGACCTAGAAAAAGCCTACGACTTAGCGTGGAGATATGGAATATTAGAAAAAATCCATGTTTGGGGAATAAAGAAATATAGCGAATTTCATAAAAGGGTTTTTCGAAAGGTATTTCAGGGTTAGGATGGGAAATATCTTGTCAACCATGCATCCTATGGAATCGGTATACCATAGATCGCCAATTAGTATAACCCTTTCTAACAGCCATAAATGGCCTGATGCAGAATCAACCTCAAATAGGAAGATGTATGTATGTGAACGACCTTGTAATTTTGCTACTTCAAAAGAAATCAAACTCAAAATACTATATTACAAGAAACAATAGACACCAAAAGTAGGATTGCGCAAGAGGCCGAAAAAGTGATTTAGAATATCACCTACAAAAACAGTAGCTATACATTTTTCAGACTAAGACATTGACATTACATAACATATTTTAAAACAAAACCTGATTAAATGTAGTTCGGAACATAAATTTTTGGGTATAACATTAGATCAGACACTACCATGGAGAATCATATCGATAGGATTGAAATTAAAAGCTCGAAAATCTCTAAACATAATTAAGTGTTTGGCAAATTCAAGATGGGGATCAGACAAAGAAGCAATATTGCGCATGTACAGATCACTGATACTGTCAATATTTGGTTACGCGTCGTAGTATCACGAGAAGACACCTGAAGTTAGACAAGATACAAAATATAGCATCAGATACGCTATAGGATACCCTACCAGTCTAATCAGTAGTATACACGTAGAAGCAGGAATGCTACCACTTGAAAACAGGAGAATTTGGCTGACATTAAAATATATCAAAGGTTAGACAATACCCAAATCACTTCGTTAATAGGACGACAGCACGACCAAATACAGAAAATATATCGACTTTACAAAGGAAAACCATACATGAGAGACTAAAAGAAGCAATGGAAGTATTGCAACTCACACTAGAGGAAGACATAATCGAAATAAAAAGAGTATGGAGTAAATATGCAAAGAATGGAAAATGAAGATCAATTTTAAAACTCCATACGCTAACAGTGGAAGCTAGAAGTCTTATCCAACCATGTCACGAAATTACAGTATCATACTTACACGCATAGAATAGGACACACAATTCAGCACCCTCTTACATTCTCGGAAAAACACAACAGCCAAAATGCGAACCCTGCAACAGCAACCTAACAATAAACATATTTTCCAGGGTGTGACGAATTAAGACAGATTAGGAAAGACTTTAGTATTGACAATGTGACAAAAAAACCACTTCAGACTTAGTAAAGACCAAATACAGAGAATATTTCACTTCCTACAGGAGATCGACATGTTGCATAAAACATAGACCTGAATATAAATATAAATATCCACAGAAAGTGCCAAATAACCAAGAGTTGAAGCCACAAAAATAATAATAATAATAAGATTTATTCATGTAAGTAACCAAAATAATTATATACAGTCGTCATAACAAAATAATACACTTGTAATAATATAACTAAACTTTTAAAAATTCATAAATAAAAGTAAATTATTTATAGAATAAAATTATTTTCAAAATTAAATTGTAAGAATTCATTAATTGAATAAAATACATGACATGTGAGAAAATTTTTAATTACTTTTTGAAATGATGTATAATTTAAGGAACTTATACAAATACGAACGCACTTGTATAGCTTGATATTCTTGCTGAGCTTTGTTTAATCTTAACAACGAAGTCACAGATCGCTATTATTTCTCGTGTTGTGGTAACAGATTTTTGCCCATCGTAATGATATAATCGTTTTCTAACGATATTAGTCTGTTAACAAACATTTTTAACATGGCAATATGCCCAATAACAAAATCACAAAATTTTATTTTTATGTACACACAATGGTGTCTTCAAATCAAACTGTAAAATTTAATGCTGTCTATCATTACAACACCATCACTAGTTTTGACCAAGTGTCGGTCTGCTCATAATGTCTTTCAATATGGTGGATACGAAGTGGGCTGCAATATACTGACATATGGACGAACTATGTTCGATTTTTCGCTAAAATTATACACAAAACAAACCGCTTAAAATTAGGACGTTAGATCTTTCTCTTTATTTACCTGTATCTAATGACGGCCTATAACATTTACACAAATTAAATTAGGGCAGAAATAACTTCTTTACCGATCGGTCCATATCAATTGCTGGTGTATGAATCACCAAAAAATAGGCTTGACTTCACGGAAGCGATAACCGTTTTACTTTATGTTTAGATATTATAGGCGTACTACAGGTGATTTCTACGCACGATTGCAAATTTTTCGTAAATGTCATTCTAAAATTAAGATCGAAAGCAGTCCTTTAGACATATCCATTTGCCATTGTTTATAGAAACTGTTCTTTATAATAATAATAATAATGTCTTTAATCAAAATATGTGCATATATAGAATATAAAGAAAAAATTTAAAGTCAGGCGAAGTTCAGCATGATCAAATAAAGTGATCATTTGCTGCTCTACCACCTAACTGAGCTTGTGTTACAAACATATAAATAAAAAATATATTTTTTAATTTCGTTGCAATACCACAAACTATCACATTATATATCGACATGATATACTGACGATTTTATACACAAATTGACTTTACGTCATGAAAGAAGAAATATTAAACAAAACGCAAAGATAAATAATAATAGGATTATTGGTTCACTGAGTGTGATTAAAGATTAAGCATACATTGTAGATATCTTTATAACGGATTGAGGTTTTTAATAAGCCCTTCTTACTCAGCTTTTTCGCCTAGTACAATAGGACATACCTAGCCAATTGACAATAGGGGCCCGTAAAAGACTTCTATTGGCTATAAGATTAGATAAATAAACAAAACATTTGCATGGATTTCCGAACTGAAAAGCTAAAGTTGTTAATTTAAAACAACCTTACATTCAAAACTCAAAAGCAAATGTTGCGTTGCTACTCGTATATTTGAATTAGCTCGTTGCACTTGCAATTTAAGGCAATTACTTATTCTAAGAAAAAGCAAAACTGGATAAAACAAAAGCGCCGGAAAAGTCAAGACAAATTAATTACCGACGATAAGGATTACATTACAAGCGGAAGTCCCGATCCTTCTATGAAATACGATGACGATCAGCTGACGCAGACCTTCTAGAAGACCGACACCTTCATGACGTTTTACATTTGCTTTATAAGCGGAACGTGAAATGTGTTGAGGAGGTAGTCTTAATATCGATGTTATTTGTTAATGAATTTCGCACTGGGTTTGAAGTGTTACAAATGTAATTGAGATTAAGTGATAAATAAATCGAACTGTTATAAATAAATCTGTTATAAATAATCACCTAAATAAGTTGATGTTACAGTAGGTAATTGGTATTAGATTACATCTACTGGTACCAAGTGAATAGTAATGTCGTATAAACACGCCAGTGATTGCGAAAAACGAAAAAGACGGGAGAAACGAGAATTTGAATAGAAGAAGATGAAATTAACCCTTTCATCATTTTTGCTATCTAAAAACAATGTGCGAATATCGGAAGTACAGGTAGTTCTAACTTATTTTCTGTTACGCGTAATTGTGATTCAGAAACTTCTAAAAAACTTTTGCGGATGACGAAAGTGTTTGTGGTTCAAATACTGTTACATCCATTCATAACACGTGTACTACAGAGACGGAAGAGGTTCATACCCATACCGATACCACGGATAGCGTTTGTGTGTGCCCTAGAGACATTGCTCTTTGGCACCAAACAATCACCGCAGTTATGGAAAACTATTATGAACGATTAAACCACCGGCAGTATTTGGGTAACACGTTGTGTTACGATGATATCATTAATACATTTACTGCCATTAAAATTAGAAAACAAAAATATAAATTTCTTCATTTAATATCAAGTTTTATAACATTAGTTTTATTTTCTTTCAAATTTATGTTATATAAGGATCTACGTTAAATAAACGAAGTTGAAACCCTATTTTTATACTTGTTGTTTATAGAAATGCAGATCTGGTGGGGTAGACTACTTCTGTGGCTAGGGCTCGAAAAAATAGAACGACCCTGTTCTTAATAGCAAAGAATTTACAATTATTTAGAATAATGTTTGGCTCCTATATTTATAAAACGAAGGTCCAACAGGTGCATATAAACCTGTCTCCAAATGACTATGAGTACAAGCAAATGGCTCTTTTAACCTTATAGAGGAAACACCCTGTATGTACAAATGCTCTATTAAAAAATAATATTACATAAAATTTAGTGAAAAGTTCTTTTATTATAAAATTTTACTCCACAAACTACAGCTTAAATAAAGTAAAGAAAAATGTGATATAAAATATTAGTAGAAGTCGGGCACCATCCTCCACTTTTTTACGTCACAAGCCTCACCACTTTCACTTTTTATATGCCCGTGGGACCGTATTTTCCACACCTATGGTTTCTTTTCGGAGGCCTTTTTCAACCGCTGCTGAATTTTTATCCTAATTAAAGACTTTTCGTTTTACCCGCTCACGTGGAGGACGTATTTTCCATCCCTATGGTTTCTTTTCGAGGCCTTTTTCAACTAATTTTCTTTACACACGTGTGAGACCGTATTTTCCACCCCTATGGTTTCTTTTCGAGGCCCTTTTCATCCTAATTATTTTTGGTTGTATTAGAGCCTTTTTGACAGCAATTTTGTACATGCTCACGTGAGGGGCAGATGTGGGCATTGGGATAGGTCTTGGGGCTACTGGACCTGAGTTTGGTCTTCTAGCTGGACCTGGAGCTGGTCTTGGACTTGGGCTGGTCTTGGACTTGGGGCTGGGGCTAGGTCTTGGACCAGGAATTGCTCTTAGGATGATTTTTGATGGTCAGATTTAACCTAATTGAGGTCCTTTTGGCTATATTAAGAGCAGTACCCCTGGAGGTTAGGCAAACGCACACGCATGCAATGTTGAAATTGAATAATTACCTAATAAGATATTATTATTAAAATTATCGATCCTATTGTTTTAAAATGGTCATATGCTATTGGGTACGTTCGGATGATCTTTTACCTATACGAAATTTCTTTATACATTCTATTTCTAATAAGGAGGTTCTTGTAAGACAGCAGTTGTGTTAAGATTGATCTTGCGTGGGGAATTTGAATGACAGTAAAATTTAATTATAGAACACTTATTTTTATTGTAAATATCATAATTAAAAAATCCTCAGTGAGTTATAAAAAAAAATTACTGACATTCAGGTTATTCTCTAATGAAACAACAATTTTTTATTAAGTTAATAATTACATAACAGTTATTACAATATGTCTTCTAAAACGAATATTAAAACATAGTTTACCTGCACTGAGTTCATTGAAATATGTTTCATATCCATCCGACCGTTAAAATGTTGTACGCCTTAACATTTTTAAAGAAACTTGTTAGTATAAATTAGATGCGTTTTATAACTGTAATTAAAAATCTGTACAAGTAAATAAATAAAGGTTAACAGCACACTTATCAGCTCTGTACTTAAAGAGCATTTTGGGGACTGGTTTACAGTGATAGTCACTGCTTTGTGTTCCTCGTCTAAACAAACTAAATTACTTTCTACGTTTTTACTTATGCATAGTGGATATGTAACTGGTTCTCTATCAGAAAAAGTAATTTTTCAAAGCGATTTGAAAAATATTCATAAACATACGGACACACAAATCATTATTATTATAATATATTCTCCTGTTTATGAACCAACATCAGAGGACATTAGAATTTTAGATTTGTTAGTAAACTACTACAATATAACTGTTCAAGCTGATGATGAAGACGATGAAGTGGATGAAGTGAATTATATCACACTCATGATGATGATCATGATTCACAGAAGAAGAAGACCGATGCGTTAGTTCTGAGATATTCGATTTTTAAAGACTGCAGCAGACGTCAATTTTACAAAAATGCCCAATTATTCGAAACAGCCATTTAGACCTTACGTGTGATACATAAAGTTGATCTAAAATCAAACGAAGAATCAGAATATGCAAAATATACAAGATGTTTCATTTAAAATAAATAAGTTTGGTTGCGCCAATGCTGAACGAAACATGTATACTCAAAATATTCTTGCCTGATAGGAAACTTAACTGTGAACAACTTTTATATAACAATTTTATTTATTTTCAACACACACACACACACACACACACACACATATATATATATATATATATATATATATATATATATATATATATATATATATATATATATATATATATATATATATATATATATATATATATATACATCAATAAATTCACAGTTTATCTTAGCAACCGCGATCCTACATCATTGGGAAAAAAATTATTGACAAATGTTGCTATGAGAAATAGTTGTAAAATATTTAGAAGTCCCAAAAATCACCACTAGAGGCGAAATTGGCAAGTGAATATATAAAATTTTAAAAATTTGGGATTTAAGTATAACCAACGTATATGAAATATGCGATATTATTAATCTACGTATTTTTCGCTTCAAATTTTCTCAGAACAATTTTCACCTAGGTATTATAATAACAGCAAGATTGAGGTTATAAGTACAAAATATTTATTTGACCTTAATTTCGGATTCCAACCCAATTTTACACATATGCTTCATTGTACAGATAAATGTCTCCTCTTTTAAGTTTATTAAGAAATATTTTATATTAATTCTTTAAAAGAATAAAAATTTAAAATAAAAGAAAGTTTATTTCTTTCGTACACTGAATGAAAAGTTAAATAGTAACAGGTTATTTTTATATCAAATTTAATAGACCGTTTAATGTATAATGTAACTCTGAAAACCGGAAAGGATATCATTTTCGGTTCAAAAGTTATAGCAGAAAATATCCGATGAAACTGTTGAGAGTTGACATGTGAAAAAAAATTGATAAATATTATACATAATATAAAAACTGTAGTTATTTATTGTCCAGAGTTTTTTCAATTAATATAATCTTTTTATAAAGTTATTCCCTTTAGTAACAATTACAAAAACATTTTTATTGACATATAAATTTATGATCTCTTTACTACGAGCTTATTATTTACATTAAATGTGAAAACAACTATTAACATACAGTTTATTCTATCAAAATAAGCAAATTTTAGATGAATTTATAAATTTAACCCAAATGCTCAAATTGTTTCCCATCGTTTTCTATGCAAAGATTAAACCGTAGGTTGGTTGACACTACAGCTGCGTCTATTTCTGCCCTGGGTATACTATTGACCGCGTTTCTTATTCTGTCAATCATATCTTCGAGTGTTTGGTCTATTTTGGTATACAATGGATTTTATTCTGCCCATAAATAAAATCCATGCAAGTCAGTCAGAGACCTAGGTGGGTAAAAACACATTTCTCTACCTATTCATCTATCAGGAAATTGTTCATTTAAATATAGTCTCACGTTACGGCAAAGTGAGCAGGACAGCCGTCTTGCTGCAGCCACATATTCTAGGAATACCCAAAGCAACGTTCTCCAATAAAACTGGAAAATCATATTGCAAGAAATGGTGATATATTGCACCTGTTAATACACCTTCAAAAATGTGCGGACCAATAATCGTTCCATTAATAGTCCCACCACACATTAACTGTCCATCGTTTTTGATGGTCCATTTCACGCATCCAGTGTGGATTGTTTTTCGCTCAATAATGCATATTGTGAATATTCACTCTTCCTGTATTACTAAAGGAAGCTTCATCAGTCCACAATATCTGCGATAAAATGTGAGGATTTTCACGAAACCAATAACAATAATTTAATCAGTCAAAGTCAGCTTCACTTAAGGTTTGATGTAGGACCATGTGGTATGGATGTAATTTATATTTTGCCAAAATTCTTTGAACTGTACCGTAACTAATTCCCAAGTCTCGTACAATTTCCTAATACTAATATGATACTGCGTGAACATACGCAAGGTATTAATAACGTTATTTAACGTACTAATACGTGGACGTCTCTAATAGAGGAAATGGGTTGAACTTGTCCATGCCGTTAAACGACGAGCTAATCTGTAATCTGTATAATACTCTTCTGGAATGATGCACTCATGGGTAACGCAATGCATATTCTCTGGATGCTATAACTGCATTTTCGCCGCATTGCAAATATATCGATATCATGTCGTAGGCTTCCTCATTTGTATAAGGCATTCTTCGAAATACTAATTTATTTAAAACGTTAGAAATATTATAACAATTAAATTCGTAGTTAGAACTTTCAAATAAAGACCAATAAAACTAAAATTGACACGAAATCGACTATTATTCATTTAGTAGCAACATAATTTGTTTTCTAAGGTTACTAGATTTCGAATTTTTTAAGACGCGCATAAGCCTACTTCCCTATGTATGCGTAAGTTTGGGTTGAATGAAAACAAATATGAGTTCAGAATTCAAATTCGTCTTAAATACGTAAACTAATTGTGACTCGATTGGTTTTCGTTCCTTACGGACCTGTATTTGCACACGTGAAAGCCGTCTCATATTTACATTTGTTAAATTTAATTAATTGATGTAAAGAATAAATTTATATTAGGTTTAATATTTATCAATTTTGTTTCACTTATTGAACAGTTTCATCGGACATTTCTGCTGGACATCGTTAACAATAAATAACTACGGTTTTATATTATGTATAATATTTATACATTTTTTTTCACATGTGAACTCTCAACAGTTTCATCGGACATTTTCTGCTATAATTTTTGAACCGAAAAGATATCCTTTCCCGGTTTTCAGAGTTACATTCTACATTAAACGTTCTATTAAATTTGATATAAAAATTACCTGTTTCTGTTTAACTTTTTCATTCAGTGTACAAAAGTAATACACTTTCTTTTATTTTAAATTTTTATTCTTTTAAAGAATTAATATAAAAATACTTCTTAATCAACTTAAAGAGGAGACATTTATCTGTACAATGAAGCATATGTTGTAAAATTGGGTTGGCGGAATCGAAATGAAGGTCAAATAAATATTTTGTACTCATAACCTCAATCTTGCTGTTATTATAATACCTAGGTGAAAATTGTTCTGAGAAAATTTGAAGCGAAAATATAGATTAATAATATCGCATATTTCATATACGTTGGTTATACTTAAATCCCAAATTTTTAAGATTTTGTGTGTTGACTTGCCAATTTCGCCCTCTAGTGGTGATTTTTGGGACTTCTAAATATTTTATGACGATTTCTCATAGCAAAATTTGTCAATAATTTTTTCCCAATGATGTAGGATGCGCGTTGCTAAGATAAATCGGTGGTCACCTTATTGGATCACCTGTATATATATATATATATATATATATATATATATATATATATATATATATATATATATATATATATAGTCCAATCTCTTTTCACAAAAGTAAACTGCGAACTCTAGAGCTGATTTTATTTCGATTTAACGCAAATTACCTTAATAGTTCCTGAGAGAGCTGGAGCTTTTGGAAGATGGCGCCCTAAAATCGTAGTGGAATATGCCCAATCGTATGGCGTCAATATTATCTTTAGTTGTACTCATAAGCGGCTCGTTCGGGCCATTGGGCATTGTTATTCATAGGTTTTTGTCTTTCAAAATTTCGCAATTTTAACATAAAATTTAAAAAAATTCGATTTTTCATATAAGAATGATACTCTTGTCTAAAGTCGCTACGACGCACCAATTTCGAAATAAATCAATTTGAACTTTTCATGTGTTAATCAAACTTTTACAAAATTAACTAACAAATTCATTTACAAGTGAAAATATTTAGAAAAATGTGAAAAATCTTTTAAAAATTAGCTATAGCCAAATAATGAATTTGATTGTTGTAAATTTCTGGTAGTAGGCTATGATGAGTTTAAAACAAGTATTGCATCATCAAGTAATCTCTTATGAACAGTAGCTACCTATTCGTAGATAACTTCTTTGTTACGTGTTTTAATAGGATTTTCACATTTCTTTAAATATTTTCCCTTGAAGTAAATGTATTGTTAGGTGTTTACTGAAATTTAAACTTAATAAAAGAGCTATTTATCTGTCATTGTTTAAAGGTTTGGGAAGGCTTTTCGATATCGTAATAAATAGTTATCTACGAATAGGTTCACGTTCATGTTCATGTTCATAAGAGTTACTTGATGATGCTTTTGATGAGTTGAAACATACTATTATGAATTATGAGTTGAAATAAATGTACATTTGCAGAATAAACTGCTTTGGTGTTTTTTTTCAAAATGTTTCATAAAAAAGAAATATTTGAAAATGTCAAGAATGAGGCTGAAACGTCGAATGATCATTAATGTTATACATCGTTGGATTTAGAATAAAAAAAGTATCATTTTATACCATGAGCTAATTTCCGCTTCATATGAAAAAATAAAGTTGATGGTCTCTAATCGACGAAACGTCGGATTAATTTTTTCTGTCACCAATCAATAGAGGATAAAAAGTGGTAACGGCAAAGTGTAATTAATTTTTATAACTGTTCAAATAAAACCTTTTCGTGCTCACTGTAGGTCCTTTTAGTATGGAATAATAGTTTTCCTACCTTTTCTGCTTAAAAAGGTATACTTTCTTGATAGCGCTAATAGCATCGGTTTTCGAGAAAAACATCTAAACCTCATGATGGATGCAAATTATCCAAAAGTATAATAATAATTCAATAATAATAAAAATAATTCATGAAGCCGATTTATTGAAGAATAAAGAAGAATGAAGTTTTCAAGAACAATAATTATTGAAAAAAAAACAAAACAATAATTAACAATCTGAAAAACAAAGTTAAACAATGAAATTGCATTATTAGCAACCAAAAGCTAAATAAAAATTAAAAAAATAAAATTATATTATGTAAATTTTGTTTTAACAAGTACAATTGATGGACTTTTCAGGAAGGTATTTAATTTGCTAATTCAACAAATGTTCAACATTTCCACCATTTTCCTGCATGCACAGGTCAATTCTTTTAAAAATTACATTGTACTCTGGACAATACTTCAGTAATCTCCAATAAATTGGCTCCATGAATTTTCTTGCCAACAATTTTTCTTGCATATTAACTGGGATGCACAAACTTTTGATTTATGACAAAAAAATATGTCAAGTCCGGTGATCGAGGGCCAGTTCTGCGTCACCTCCTCTTTAATCCAGCGAAACGGACATACCTCATTTAAAGGTTGTCTTACAGTTAAAGTAAAATGAAGGTGCGCTATGATACATAAACCAAAGGTCACGACGAAGGAGTAAGCGCAAATTTTCAATAAAATAGGTAAATTTTGTTCAAGATCAAGTACATATCTCCATTCTGCCGATTTGGCAGTACAGAGGATCAATAACAAAAGTGTCTACAATTCCAGCCCAGATATTTACTTACCAGAATATTTATGCTGAAATTCGGATTGCTTACCATAAGATTTCAATTATTTTTTGAAAATCATCTTCCAACAGCAGACGCTCAATATATCATACTTAGCTTGTCAGGACTTTAATTCAGTAATTTCTTTATTGTTCAGAAAGTGAAACAAATAACTCGTTTTACATTTCAACGAGAAGTATTTCTGCAGTGAATTTGTATTAGTTACAAAACATTACTTTAACGTCACCATAAACGTCTGCACATCAGTATGGGTATTGCATGGTGGTAGTCTATACGAAACAATGCGTTGTTTCGCATTGCGAATCACAACCTAGTATCAACGAGTAGACTTACATTTTCTTTACGCTTATATCTTCCTAGGTGGCCTTGAAACGGATAACTAGGAATCAATTGAACAATCAGTACAGTGGACAATATCAACCCTTTTGGTACTTTTCTTTTGGACACGATCAATGCACTGTTTCGACTTATGTTTTTGAGTTGTTCAAATCCGATCGACCTGGTTGCGAAGAAGCAGCAACAAGCGTGTGTTCTGCTTTGTTTGTTCCAAAAGTTTTGTTGCCACTCTGTCGTGTATGGTTTGTGGAGTGATAACTGTATCTACATGCCCTTGTTAAAGTGATATTCTCGACTGTAAAGCATCATATACCATTTAGTGCAATCGGTTAAGACCAATTATTCAATTGAATATGCAAACAGATGCATAACCTGCATTGACAAGATGGTTTGAATTAGTAGAAATCTGAAAGCGTGCAATTATAATGTTAGAGAGCAATTGGTAGCACTAGAACTATTTGGTTTATATATATATATATATATATATATATATATATATATATATATATATATATATATATATATATATATATATGCATTGAGTTAGGTGTTTATTTAGAATATCAGGTGACCGTCACTGTGATTCAACTTTATATATTCCGTATATAACCATATTAGAGACGTAAACGTAAACGTAAACGTAGACGTGAACGTGAACGTGACGTGACGTGAACGTAGAACGTAGACGTAGACGTGAACGTAGACGTAGACGTGACGTAGACGTAAGAACGTAGACGTGAACGTAACGTGACGTGACGTGAACGTAGACGTAACGTAAACGTAAACGTAAACGTAACGTAAACGTAAACGTAAACGTAAACGTAAACGTAAACGTAAACGTAAACGTAAACGTAAACGTAAACGTAACGTAAACGTAAACGTAACGTAAACGTAAACGTAAACGTAAACGTAAACGTAAACGTAAACGTAAACGTAAACGTAAACGTAAACGTAAACGTAAACGTAAACGTAAACGTAAACGTAAACGTAAACGTAAACGTAAACGTAAACGTAAACGTAACGTAAACGTAAACGTGAACGTGAACGTGAACGTGAACGTGAACGTGAACGTGAACGTGAACGTGAACGTGAACGTGAACGTGAACGTGAACGTGAACGTGAACGTGAACGTGAACGTGAACGTGAACGTGAACGTGAACGTGAACGTAACGTAAACGTAAACGTAAACGTAAACGTAAACGTAAACGTAAACGTAAACGTAAACGTAAACGTAAACGTAAACGTAAACGTAAACGTAAACGTAAACGTAAACGTAAACGTAAACGTAAACGTAAACGTAAACGTAAACGTAAACGTAAACGTAAACGTAAACGTAAACGTAAACGTAACGTAAACGTAAACGTAAACGTAAACGTAAACGTAAACGTAAACGTAAACGTAAACGTAAACGTAAACGTAAACGTAAATAAACGTAAACGTAACGTAAACGTAAACGTGAACGTGAACGTAACGTTAAACGTAAACGTAAACGTTAAAAGTAAACGTAAACGTATAGTGTTCAGTGTGTAAACACCTGCACACTCGCGCGTCGTATAAATAATTCTTCATACCCAATCTCATTAAATACTACAAGCTAACAAATACTCTTGTTTAATGAGATCACTACTATGGAACCGAGATGTTTCTTTTCTACAAATAATATAGCTGCATACATTTTAGTAAAATAAATTACATGATAGCATATACATTTTAACTGATAGAACCAATTATAATTTCTTTTTAAAAATTTAAGTTGGGATTAAAAACTAGAAA